>BCLH01000179.1:211148-253288 GCA_001602315.1 Zoysia pacifica | reverse complement strand
TTTTTTATTTCTTTCTTCTATTTCTCTTAATTCTCTTCTTTAATTCTTAAGCTTGTTGATTACTATTTATTCATTTCATTAATTATTTCAATTATATGCAATGACATGAAATGCTATGCACTCCTAGCAAATTTATTTTTAAAAGAATTTTCAATCTAGTCTAAATTGTGAAATGCATTTAAATTTTCAAATTTTAATATTTGGAATGATTTGAAATTTTGGGTGTCACAGAAACGCGATGTTGATGCATCTCATCATCTCTGATGTTATGTGATGACAGTCAGAAACTAATGACGCGTCAACAGGTTCAGGTTCAAGCCACCTTCCTTCTCTCCACAATTGCCACGCCTTTGAATTAAAATGTTCATCAGGGATTACATATATAATTAGATAGGCAAGGCTTACATATCCAAGAAGGTTCAGAAAGTCTTCGTGCTGATGGACACCTGAATTCCTTTCGCCAGTTATTATCTCAAGAATAAGCACGCCAAAGCTGAAGACATCGGATTTGGTCGAGAACAGGCCTTCAGAAGCATACTCTGGTGCCATGTAACCACTGCAAGGGCAGACCTGTAACACAACATAAAAGAAGAAACTTTGACGTCAAAAAGTTACTTTTTTTTTTCTGATTTGTTGTGTCATTATATTGGCCATCTTATGTACGAAAGAGCTTACTATGTCCCAACCACCCTTTTTGTGTTTCCATCGGTGTCATCTGAGCTAGACATTCTGGCAAGCCCAAAATCTGCAATTTTAGGGTTCATATCAGAGTCCAAGAGAATGTTGCTTGCTTTAATATCTCTATGTATGACTCGTAAGCGAGAGTGTTTATGCAAATATAGAAGCCCTTGTGCTATTCCTTCTATGATCATCAGGTGCTTATTCCAACTAAGTAAGATTCTTCTTGTTTCATCTGCACATTCATGAAACGTAAATAGAATGGAGAAAGTAATGTAAGTATATGGATTGTATGATTACTGAAGTCCATACCGAAGATAAAGAAATCCAAGCTTTTATTTGGCAAATATTCATAAACCAGCATTTGCTCTTCTCCATGAGAGCAACATCCCAGGAAACTAACCAGACTTCTGTGCTGGAGTTTGGCAATCAGTTGGACTTCGTTTTTGAACTCTCTCAAACCTTGTCCAGAACGTGAAGCAAGTCTCTTGACTGCTATTTCCTGCCCATCGGTAAACTGGCCCCGTATAAAGGTGTAAGTTAGCTTGATTATAGACGTGATCCTCATGTTGATAAATTGCTCTCATAGAAGCAGTCTTATCTGCAGACATGAGAGGGATCAGTTTTCACAGTTTAACTTGATAGTCTTGAGGCATAGTTTTTTAGTTCTTTTTCTCAATGTTCTCCCGTGCATGTTTTCTCTACCTTGTATACGGGGCCAAAGCCACCTTGCCCAAGTTTATTTTCTTCTGAGAACTCTTTTGTGGCTTCAAAAACTTGTGAAAAGTCGAAAATTTTGAACTCTGAATTGCTCTGTTCTATGCCCAACTCCAGTTCTTCGTTTGGTGCACATTCACCTTCAATCTATCACATACCGTCATCTTACCTGTATTCACAGCTCTTTGATCCGTTTGTTGCGAACATTTGTACAAAAAATGATGACTCGTTGTTCCAAAAAAAAAAAAACACTGGATGGCTACATGGAGAAGATAATACTAGTAATTAGTAGAAAAAAGCTGACCTTTTCTATGACTTCTGATCCATCCAAAGCAAAGTGTAAAGCAGGTAAATGCTGCTACTAGAGAGAGAACCGTGGCAACTATCCAGAGCTTTCTCTTACGCCCTGGCATGAAAACCAGTAGCCATGCTCTAAGGTATACTCTTCTGTTTTTTTAATGTTGTCGTTGGGACAAAAGATTTTAGTTGTGTTTTAGCTCAAATCAAATGTCTGAAACGACATCAAATAAAGGAAGGAGGGAGTATTTTTTTTTTGTATATTGAGAACAGCATTTGAAACAAGTAACGTATTGTCTGATTCATGGCTCATTTGAATCATACTATTTCATTAGAAGGGTTCAACAATAGTAATATGTTGCTGTGTGCATAGTTAGCATGCGGAGAAAAATTTAGTGTACAATATAACTGCCAGATTTTAGAATGTACCTGTTGACGTCGAATCGGGTCCGGGCCAACACACCACTCGCACGTCTGTGTGCGGGAACGCCGGCGTCTCTTCAACGCCAAGTTGGGGCAGCACCTAGAAATCTCACCTCGGGAGAGACCCCGTCGAAAGAGGATTGTCTTAGGGTTGATTCGGGCTCGATTAGGTCAGTCGGATCGTGCCAAGACGAAGGAAAAATAGCAAACGGAGGTCGAGGGAGGGGATTAGGGTTAGAGAAACGCAAAATGTAAAAACAAATTGTTTGATCGATTGGGATACCCCTCAATCGGCTAAGAGGCTCTGTTTTATAGAGGTGAAATGGTCTTCTCCTGCAGGGCAACATATCACTTAAGTTAGGAAAAAATTTGGAATTGATCTGCTAAAAATTTCTTAAATTGACACTATCAGAGTTTTCGGTAAAGTGCCGGATACTCCGGTAACTAAGTCTCCGATACGACGCCGGAGGCTCCGTCGTGTAAATCCGAAAACCCGAGAGGGCCTGTCAGACACTCTGATACTATGCCAGACACTCCAGCGTACAAAACACCGGAACCCGAGAGGGCTTATCGGACAGTCCAGTACAGTGGCAGATACTCCGGTGGACCGAGGGCCCAAATCTAAGAGGACTTACCGGACAATCCGGCAAAGTATCGGACACTCCGGTGGGCCAAGTGCCCAAACCCGAGAAGAGCTATCGAACAGTCCGGCACCATGCCGAATACTCCGGTGGGCGAAAGTGTCCAAACCCGAGAGGGCTTATCGGAGGCTCCGACATTGTACCGGACACTCCGGTGAGGCTATTTTTTGGGTGTCAACATATGCCTTTTACTTTTTGGTGAAGTCTCTACACCATAAAATATTCTAAGCACCCAAAAAACACCTAAGGGCGATGGTTTTCTCAACTCATCGACCATTGCACCATTATTAGCGATGATATATTTTATATTGGCCATTCTTCCGCTAAGCTTTTTGCCATACACTTGGGTAATACTTTTTTAAGTACCGGCCATTAAAGGCCCTATGCAATGACTCTCTAATCATATTTTCCACTATGTATGCATTTTTGGCAATGATTTTTACTATTCGGTATGGCCCTTTCTAACTAGGAGACTATTTTTCGAACTTGTTACTTTTTTTGAGCCTACAGGCAGAATAGTTTTCCAAACCAATTCGCCCACCTGAAAAGTTTTGACTTTCACTTTCTTATTGTAGGCTCTAGCAACTCTAACCTTGTCTCTCTCAATTTCTTTCATGGTATTCAAACGCTTATCGGTGATTTCATCGATACTGTCTAGCATTAGAGCTCTATACTCATCGGTGGATAAATCATTTTGTTTGGCTAATCTTAGAGATACTAGATTTATCTCGACGGGTAAAACGGCCTCTTGTCCATACACAACTTCATAAGGTGTTACTTTAGTTGCCCCGTGCCTAGATATTCGATGAGCCCACAAAGCTTTTGATAAGACTTTATGCCACCTCTTAAGATGGTCTTCTATCTTTTTTTTAATGAGTCTAATCAACGTCTTATTACTATACTCGGCCTGACTATTGGCCTGAGCATAATATGGAGATGAATTAAGTACCTTAATCTCATAGGATTCGACAAATTCTTTGACATGACCAGACGTAAAAGAAGTACTTTGGTCGGTAGTCAAAGTTTGCGGTATGCTGAATCTATGAATAATATGCTCGGTAAGGAACTTGATTACCTCTTTGTGCATCATGTTCTTGAAACCCACCTCTTCGGTCCATTTGATGAAGTAATCCGTTGCTATTAACACGAAGCGGTGTCCCTTCAAAGACAGAGTATATATTTGCCCTATGAAATCCAATCCTCATCCTCAGAATGGTCACGGTTTTATAATAGGGTTCATTATAGCAGCGGGTGCCAATTGAATATTGCCAAACTTTTAGCACTCCTCGCACCCTTTGTAGTAACGATAACAATCGGCAATCATAGTTAGCCAATAAAACCCAGCCCTTATTAGCAACCATTTTATTTTCGGAGCCGATTGATGCGTAACACAAATGCCCTCATAAACTTCTCCCATAGCTACTTTGGCTTCATCCTCACCCAAACATTTCAACAGTAAATCATCTCTCGTTCGGCGGTATAAGTCATTATTAATCAAAGTATATTTAAAAGCTACATGCCAAACCTTTCTATCCACACTTTGGGTTGGACTACGAATATATAAAATTATGAATGATCTCCAATCAAGCAATTCGGCACCATCACAGCTTGATGTGTTAGTATCCGAATGGTCTAGCTCTAATACCTCAAGCATCGGTTTCTTATTGACTGAAAATCTTTCTTGACTAACATTGTAACCCGATGCTTGTTGAGCCAACTCATTGGCCTCACTGTTTTCTAGCCTAGACACATGATGTATGTTGAATTCATCTATTCTTCTAATGATGTTTAGACACTTATCTAAGATGGCACTCAATGATCCGTCTAAGTATTGAAAATTTTTAAAAATTTGTTGCACTACTAACAACGAATCACCGAAAGGCTCTACATGCTTAACCCCCATGGACTCCAACATCTCTAAACCGAACAACAACGCTTTATATTCGACTTAGTTATTGGTGCAATAATACTTTAATCGGTTCGAAAATTCAAAGCGTGCATCATGAGGAGACATTAAAACCATACCAACACCTTGACCCTCTTTACAAACCGATCCATCAAAATATAATTTTCAAGGGGTAAAAGTAACATAAGCAACATCTAGATCATGTTCTAAATCAATCTGATATTCACCAATGAAATTAGCGACAATTTGACCTTTCATAGATTTCAACGACTCATAAGCCAAATCATACTCAATCAATGCATAAACCCATTTACCAAGCCTACCACTAGAAATCGGTCTATGCAACATATACTTAATAACATCGATTTGACAAGCAACCACACATGTACTAGATAGCAAATAGTGTCTCAACTTGGTGCAAGCATGATATAAGGAAAAACATAGTTTTTCGATGAGAGTGTACCTTGTTTTCGCACCAATCAACTGTCGGCTCACATACGTGATCACATACTCCTTTCCTTCAGTTTCTTGTGTCAAAACAGCACCAACTACATCATCTTTCGCCGCTACGTAAAGACGGAAAGTGACTCCTCCCTTAGGCGCCCTAAGCACTGGCGGCGAAGACAAGTATTCTTTGATCTTCTCAAAAGCTTTTTGCTGTTTTGCTCTCCAAGTAAATTCGGCCTCATTTTTTAGCCGAAGAATAGGAGTGAATGCATTAATCTTTCCTGACAAGTTGAAAATGAATCGCCTTAAATAATTCACTTTTCTTAAGAAGCTTTGCAACTCTCTCTTGCAAGTATGTGCTTACACATTCTTAATTGACTCTGTCTTCTTAGAATCTACCTCTATGCCCTTTTCATAAATTATGAAGCCTAAAAACTTTTCAACTGATGCACCAAAAGCACATTTGAGTGGATTCATTTTTAAACCAAAACGACGCATTCGATCTAAGGCCAGTTGCAAATCGTCCAAGTGAGAATCTAAAGCGGCCGATTTGATCGCCACATCATCTATGTAAATCTCTATGATAACACTAAGTAAATTATGAAAGATAAAGTTCATAGCTCTTTGATATGTGACACCCGCGTTCTTTAATCCAAAAGTCATAACAACCCACTCAAACAATTCTACAAAACTCAGACATCTAAAAGCAGTTTTAGACATATCCTCTTCGACCATGAAGATTTGGTTGTATCCCGTGTTACCATCAAGAAAACTAATAACTCTATGACCGGAGGCATCATTAAACAATATATCAGCTTTGAGCATAGGATATTCATCTTTAGGAGTAGCTCTATTTAAATTTCTAAAATCAATGCAAACTCTAATCTTACTGGTGTTCTTCTTTTTCACCAGCACGATGTTAGATATCCACTCCGCATACCTGCAAGGTCTCATGAATTTTGCATCAAGTAATCGGTTAATTTATTCTTTAATCCGATCATGCATATTCGGGTTAAACCTCCTCATCGATTGCTTAAATGTCTAAAACCAGATTTTATTAGAAGCCTATGTTCGACTAATTCGCGGCTCAACCTGAGCATTTCATTATAAGACTATGCAAAACAGTCCACATATTCTTTTAATAAACCGATTAGCTTCAACTTAGAATTAGCTTTTATATTTTTATTTATATAAGTTGGTCTCGGATTATCATCACTGCCAAGGTTCACCTCTTCAAGAGGATCGACCGATGTGAATCCTTGTCCTAACTTATCCATATCCTTTATTTTCTCGATAGCTTCGAACATATCGTTCGTATTGGACCGATAGTGTTCTACTCTTTTTTGCAACCAATCAAGATTAGAATCTATTAAATCATATTATATGGTTGAGCCGATTCTTCATCGGCTTTATATTGATCGGTACAAAACCATCTCTAGTTATACTAAGAAAATCATAATCCGTCAAGTCTAAACCGGTCAAGCACTTGACGGCGTCATGCGGCAAAGAAGATGATTCGGCCATAGCAACACAAGCCGATGCATCCGCATGAACCATCTCTACATCATCACCAATCCATTGTATCAAAAATTAGTGTAAGGTAGAAGGAACACATCTATTGGCATTCTATAACTACCGCACACATCAGCGACAAAAAAAGCGGTAGCCATGGTCTTGCTTTCAACGGTGAGTTCCATAGAAGCTACCTCTTTAGCCTCGATAGGGTCTTCTCCTCTCACACCATTCAAAGTCATGTTGGTCCAGATGAGCTCGTCATCGGCCTTACCTAGCTTTTTAAACAAAGATACGACATTAGATTAACAATAACACCGTCGTCTACAAGCATGCGAGAAATTGGTGAACCATTAATATGAGCTCTCACATAGAGGGGTTTCAAATGGTTTTTCGAAGATAGCACTTTTCGGCCCAAAGTTGAATTGTGCCATGGCTTCTTCTCCCTCTATAAGCGAATAATCGAAAAGGGATAAGCAAATGGTGTTAATGTCCATTCCTTCCCGAGGCGATGTAGGCTCGTAGTCCAAGAGGTCGTCATCGTCGAACTCAAACAAGTCGACGTCTCTCGTGGGTGAGGGTGCTGTGGAGTCCTCTCCTAAGATGGCATCGACCAAACCAAGTGGCTTTGGAGTAGCCTTTGCTTCCTCCGTCACCGGTGAAGTAGGAGCTTCAGGCTCCTTAACCCTCCACTGCTTACCTTGAGGGACCATCGGCTTGATCTCGTTGAAGACCTCATCCCTCCTTTTCTCCACCTCCTCCTCTCGCATCTTTCGGAGGCGCAGCCTTTGGAGCTTTCTCTTTTGAGTGTGGGTCAAGCCAGGCTAACAGCACCTCGGTTGCGTGTATTTGAAGGAGCTCTTTCTGCTGCCAGCTTCATGGTCATGGGAAGTCTTTCCGACCGGACCACCCAAAGTGATCCGTCCTGCGAAAACTTCTCTGATTTTGACATCGGCTGTGCCGATTTTCACGACATCTTCAGATGCATTCTCTTGATAAACAACAGTAGAGGGAGCAGATTCATTATCTTGCTTTGGGCGCCATTCTTGCTTAGGCGCGGTGGTAGCGCTCCCTCCTTGAGCCTTGATCGGTCGAGAATCCATCCGATCCAGGACAGGGTTGAAGAACCTAGTGAAGACATCTTCTCTCGGCCCGTTCCACCTCGGATGAAATGGTGGGTATGGCATTGGCGGAACGGGCATCAGCGGCATGGGCATCGGTGGCACGTGCATCTATAGTCCCATGTATGGATGCCACACCGAGAACGGTGGACAAGGCATAGGACGGAACCATGGTGGCGACACTCCAAAGCCATGTGAAGGAAAAGGAAGAGGGGGCCATGCGCTTTCATGGTTGGCCTATCTCCTTTCTAGGTGGGCTGTCTCCCCTAGTGGCGACTTTGGTCGCTTCATAGATCGATTATTCAAATCGGTCTTTTGATTTTTGTATTTAGCCATGAGACGGTCGAAGGCGCTTTTGGGCCCCATCGTTTGATCCGTGGCTTTACCTTCCACTTACCCACCTCCGGTTTCTTTGGCTTTATCATTTTGGGCCGTGGAATTTGCCTCCCGGGTCTAGAGGCTAGAATGGTGACCTTATGAGATTCTTGATCATCGGAGGATTTCTCAAGCATCACCTTCCTAGAAACCCCTTTCTCACCTGGAAAAATAGGCATCTCCTCTTCGATGACCATGTTTTTCCCCTTGGTGGTATCGGCTTGATGAGGCTAAATCAACACTTTGGGATTGAACTCTAGAGTGTTGACAGGGAAGTGGTGTTTGTCGATCTGCATCTTCTTAAAACTCAATCGTCCCTCATTAAGGACCTATCGACGGAAAACATTGCAATCGTTAGTAGCTTGAGAATAAGAGTTATGCCATTTACAATATGCCCTGCGTTTAATCTCATCCGCCGAAGGTAAAGTATATGCGATTCTAATGTATCCACTTTTATGCAGCTCATCAAATATTCTATCACACTTAGCCACATCAAATGTGTATTTTACATCGTCTTTCTGATTCTTGTAAACCGGTTTGAGCGAATCACAAGCAAACGATTTGGCCTTAGATGGCCAAATGAACTCGGCAGCCAAAATATCATTAGAATCATCATCGGAGCTATCCGAATCATATTCTACGATCTGCATGTTATGATGGGTCTTATAATCATGTTTTATTTCTTTACTTCAGGTCTCTTGAGCCCAAGCCCTTTGTTGGGGGTGAGTGAGTGTGAAAAAATCGTGCCGCTCCAACTTTTCCCTAAGATGCGACCGTAAACCATTAAAAGCTAGGTCGGCTAAGTCTTTTTCAGAAATAGTTAAATTAAAGCATCGGTTCTTAACGTCTCTAAACCGCTGAAAATAGTCAATGACGGGTTCCTCTTTTCTTTGTCGAACCGATATAAAATGTGACAACTTTAATTCATTGTCCCCGGAGTAAAAATGATCATAGAACTTATGCTCTAATGACTCCCAAGTATAAATGGAGCCCGAGAATAATGATGAAAACCAAGAGAAAGCAGTTCAAGTTAGCGATAATGAAAACAAACCTAGTTTTAAAGCTTCACTAAAACCCGCTTCTCCTAATTGTGCTACATATTGACTAATGTGCTCCCAAATGGTTTTGCTATCTTCTCTATTGAATTTGACGAAGTCGAGAACACGCTATCCTACGAGATATAGGATCGAATCAAAATATGCAGGGTATAGTTTTTGATAAATTCGGTCCCTCCCCTTAAGATTCACTCCTAGCGTCTCATGAAACTTTTTATTTAAGTCCTCCTTAATGCGCGCCGTACACTCCTCTATGTTGGCAATGGGTGCCCTAGTACACATACTCGATGGTGAAGGATATGCGCTTGCTTTCATGGCGCTAAATGTTTCATTAGGGACAAGGTCATGAGGGATTCCCGTACCTTAGTGAGATGGGCAGTGTGCTATATGTAACGGTACGGTAAGGAGGAACAAAGTTAGCTAATTCACTCAATCGATTTGTGGTCAGATTGAAGATGCTAGTAATTGGCTCTACGCTAGTGGGAGATATTACTAAGGCATTGGTTTGCATGGGTGGTGGAAAACTAGTTTGTCTATTAAATGAGTTCAACGGTATGTCATACGTAGGATGTTCTACATTAGAGGTAGTATGCGCCGATGTACTAGCTACACGTGCAACATGAGACGATGATGCAATACTATCATTTTTAGCTTTAGACAAGTTTTTTTGGATCATGTATTGCATATCATTTGTCAAGACCTTTTTCATGCTGTCAAAGTAATATGAAAAGTTTTCAAAAATAACATGAGAGCGCGAAGATGCACTTACATTGACAGCACCCATGGCTGCGTCGTCATCGACGGCTGAAAGAACGAGCTCCTTCACTTGAGAGATTGCTCCTTGGTGGTCCTTTTTAAAGCACGTCAAGTATTTTTGCAGCTCCCGCTCCTCGCGTGCTTTGAGCGCCTCTTCGAAGGCTGTCCGGTGCTCTAAGAACGCTTTACGTGCCTGCTCGGGCAACTCTTCTAAAGATGGCATAATGATGTTCGTCGTGGAGATCTCGGAGATTATTGTGAAAACAATGATTCGGTTTGTGTAACCGGAATTACTCATCCCAGTGGAGTCGCTAAAAAGTGTGTTGACGCCGAACCGAGTCCGAGTCAACACACCGCTCGCATGTCTATGTGCAAAAACGCTGACGTCTCTTCAACGTCGAATTGAGGCAGCAGCTAGAAAATCTTGGCTCAGGAGGAACCCCGTTGGAGGAGGCTTGAACTGACGTTCAGCGACGTGGCAAGCTCGACACGGAAAACGACGGTCGAATAAACCTGCAGAAACAGCTTCAGCGTGGTCCGGTAATGGACGGCACTGGTGTCGTCAACGCCGAGAAGCGTAGTAGGGAGCTCATCGGCGGGGTGGTTTGGCCTTCGGTGAACGGCGTCGAGAAACAGCTCAGGCTCCTACACTACAAGCCTCAACTCGCTTGGTATTTGCATCCCAGAAGATGCGTCATGCTGCTAGGAAGTCAAAACTGATAGGAAACTAGAATTAAACCTCGAGATGCTGCGATTTTTGCTATTGAACGGCGCTGGCCTTGAAAGTACTGATTTGGAGAAAAAAATTGAAATCCGAGTTGCTCGCTGCTGCGGGGATGGAGAAATGGACCGGTGGGGAATTTAAGCACACTGCCGTGCTCTTGATGGAACAAGATTTGGGTTGAATTTGCCTGGAGAGATTGTTCTGGCGAGCTATGCCGGTTGACCGCTTGCGGTGAGAGAGAGAGCTCGTGAGTGGAAACGTGAGATAGAGGAAGAGATGAGCACGGATGAGAGTGAGAGACCAAGAGGTAGTGCAGTAAATTCTTGCTTATCCAGATGGGACATGTCCCCAGCCCAAGCAAAGCTAGCAGGCAGCCGCGTGCCGTGCCGCATGAACTCTGCAAATCTCCTAATTTCCCAATTTCCTGAGCGTGCTGGCCAATCTCCCAATCTCCAGTGAGAGACCAAGAGCGTGGTGGCCACGGAAGAAGAAAAGCAGTGGTGACACTGACCAGCGGGCCCGGCCAATTTCCCAATTTTCTGATTATCTGCAAATTCAAACCTGTCCTGTTTTGGCTGCGAAACAATTATCTCCCAAGCTCAAAATCTTCTGAAACTTTGCAGGGGTGTTCAACTCTTTAAAATTAACAACTTTTATTTTGGACCACGTTCAAATTTCAAAATAAATTTTATTCTATAGAATTTTGAAAACAGGTAATCATTTTGAGAGAAATGATTTATTTGGGTCATTTAAATTTCGAACACACTTTTACAAAATCTTCAAAATCCAATTCTTTACAATACCATTCAAGAGAGTATTTTTCTTCACAATATTTCTTTTAAAAGTTTTGAACTCATATTTAAAATTTAAATTCTAAATGAAATTCAAAAATTTGTTTGAACCATTTTAAATTGTTTTTTTAGAGCTCAGTTCCATTTTTTCAAACTTGTGCAACTTGCATTTATTTAAAGTGAGATTTTACACGGTGCTTGTAGGGACTCCTCATGTGACGCTGTTCGACAACTCCGCCATATGGACCACATGTTGGTCATCCCCGATTTCTTTCATCGCTTCACAGCTGCACCCTCGGTCTGATCAGCCGATCAGTGCACTATTGGAATGGTTGACTTGAGAGCGTGTGCACCACCGCTAACTAGATGCCAGCATCTATGTCGCCCTGCTGCAATGCAGCGATGCCGCTGGTGATCTTCATCGTTGCATCTTCATTGCCGACATGGTATTCATCGAGCTGTTCCGCCCTGAGTCCCGACCAGGGCCTGCTCCTGTCCATCCGCAGGCACCCTAACTCCCAACTCAAGGGCTGCCCCGCCGACTTTGAGCACCGCCATTGCACTTCCTCAGGTTGCCTGTGCACCACCCTCGACTGTCGGTTCCTCTACATTTCGTCTTCGTCCACCACGACCACACTGCCAGGTTTATAGTATCTACCTCGACCCTTCTTTGTCCACTTCAGCAATGGCGAGCTGCACCGGCACTCTCCTCCTCGCCGCTCTGCACCGTGATAGCTTCGGAGGCCTTCTCTGCTGATCTTCTCCAACACTGACACTGTGTTCGTGCTAGTCCCTACCTCTGTGCACTCAGTACTGGTAGCATCGGTGTGTGCCTTCATCCTCGACACGTTTTCAGCCTTGGCAAACTCAAAGCACACTTCGTTCACGGCGATTCAACGTCTTCGACTTCCGGCATCACCCCCTTCACGGTGTCTCGATAGACTCATCGTCTTCCAAAGCGCATCCTCGCGCACCTTTGGCACCTCCTTGCGCCCGCGGCTTCATGTGCGGCTCCTCGACATCGACGCCTTCCACTTCGGCTTGATCGACCACGGCTACATTATCACGTCTACAAATCTTCGTCTTGGCTACCTCGACATCAGCACAAAGAGCTATCATCGTGTTGAGGACTCATGTCGGTTCCTTCTCCGGTCCAAACGTCCGCATTGCTCACACTAAGGCTACAGAGGAATGTTAGAGTACATTTGGTAATTTAGAATTATTATCGTAGCCTACCATACATATTCCAGTTGCTTACCATTTATATTTCGATAGCCTGTTATATGTATTTCGGTAGCCTACCATATGTATTTAAAAAACCTTGCCTCCAAATCTTGTACTCTATATAAGCCGACCTGGATACTCAATACATACACAATTCATTATTCATACAATTCATCTCTCTCACTCTCTCACAAGTTGCCCCAAGGGAAACGATAGCTTAATAAACTGTGACAGAAAAACTGAAAACAGAGATCCAGAAAAAAAACACTCCACAACATTATCGTTCAAAACAGCACGCTGAAACATCACGACCGATCACCAAGCAACGAAAGATTGGATCACCAACAACAAGCAACAAGACAATAACATAACACGAGTGGATACACTGCATTATTAAGGGTCTTCAGATGCTCCAGATGCTCATCAGGCCCTTAGAGCTGCGGACAATCACTTCTAAAGCGCCCAACCTTGCCACACTTAAAACGAGTGCGGTTCTTTGGAGACTGTTTGGGGGCAGTCTCTCCCCAAGTGCCCTTTCTCATGGCACCGGAAGCACGTGTCTTTTTAGTTAGGAGTAATGGGACTGGGGTTACCGAAGGGTCGCATGGGTGATATTGGGGGAGTGTTCACTGTGGCAGTTGGTTGGTGCAGCATGCTAGGAGATACTTGATGAGTTTCATCACAGGGTGTTGCCTGAGCTGAGGGACCGATGCCTTGATCAAAGTCTCGGACTAGCACCCTGTAGCTGCATGCGCCTTTTCCCTGCAGAAAAACAATAACATGACGAAGATTCAGTAGTACCGTAAAACAACAGACAATGCATACATACAGAATGTAACTTTAAATAGAGTTACAAGTAATTCCCATTGGCTTCTGATCAGAAGTAGCGACTAATTTGTTAACCTCAACATTGGCTTCTGATCACAAGTAGAGAATAATAAGAAATTGATTTTAGCTACTAGTATTTTCTAGCCCACACAGATCCATAGCGAAGTACAATTATTCAATGGATCGACACACAAAAATCAAATCAACAAGGCAAACACGTGTGACAAAAAAAGGCAGTCCAGTGCACGTAGCTCCCGTTTGCACAGGGTGCAGGGAAGGATCTGACCATTTTGGGTCTTTTGTACGCAGCCTTTCCTGCATTTGTGCAGGAGGAAAACACATGCGATATTTTCAGAAAATTATCTGTCCTTTACTAAGATGTTTTGTTTTGCAATATGATAGTTACAATTACATATGGTGGTTAACTACATTACTAATTTTGTTCTCAATGTATCATCGTTCCCTATAGCTGTAGGAAAAATTAAGAAGTTTTTTCAATAGTATCAAATTTGGATAATATAGCTATGACTTCATATTCAGTGTTGAGGAACAAGAACTGAAACATGACATTCTAGCATTCTATTTGGCAGGAAAACATACAGATAATGTCTATGGTCTGCTGCAATCACTAAATGTGAGCATTGGGAACCAAAGCAAGCCATAGGGTTCAAACCTCAGGCTGGGCCTGGAAAGTTTAAATCCTTGATTGCTAAACGGTTCAATATGCTATGCCATTAAAGGAAGAGCAACACATTTTCACTGAAATATTACATGAAGACCATTTGACCTCAAATTCTCAAAAGAAAGGATACAATGAACTTTTTATTAATTAGTTACTTATTTGACTGTTTCGTCTTGAGTATCACCAACAAAGGATGAAACACTATGATATTACGATCAGGGGCTAACAAAGGAACAAACATACCTGAGCAATCCATAAGCATAACAAGATGCAAGAAAATATTTGAAGAACGCATATTACTATTCCATAAAATACATTACCTTTGGTATAGTACAGACATACCAATCTTCCTTGCCAATTCTTTGTTTTCTGCACTTCCCTGCTGTACACTGGCAGACTGGTGGTTCATTGGATTTAGCACCTTGGGGACTAACTTTAGCCGGAGTTGCAGCAAATGCACCTTGTGGAATAAATTTGGCTGGGGTTACAGCGCCAACACCTTGTGCAATATCGTTAGTCAGAGTTGCAGTGCCTCCACCATGGTTACTAATATTAGCTAGAGTTGTTGCACCAGCACATTGGGGACTGCCACTAAGTAATGTTGTAGCTCCAGCAACTTGAGGGCAGACACTATCTGGAGTTGCAGCACCAGTGACTTGAGTACGGATACTAACTGGAGTTCCTGGACCAGCCATACGATTGCTTGGAAAGTTGAATGCACAAGGATTGACTGGTTCAGGATGATTCCATGAACTAGGCTGCGGTTTGGGATTGAGATCAACCTCCTCAAAATATTTGCATCTCTGAAAAAGTTTCAATAAGTGAATACTTTATCAAACTATATATAGTTAGAACTTTACAAATTTGTGAAAGACATTGCAAAATTGAAGAATATAAAACTCACTTGTTATATGCCATGGGATTCAAAATAAGATATCTGAACAGTTGAATTAAGTAGAATAATACGAAGAGAAACACCATGTAAGTTTAGCGTGAAAATATAAGGCAAAATTATTTGTCCAGACTTCAGAAACATTGACACAAACTATTTATCTGGTGAAAGAAGTGGTCCTATTAGCGTTCTTGTTTTTGAATACATGTAGAGAGCATAATATGGAGTATGTGAGCATATTATGGAATATGTAAGCACCATGTAAGGTGAGTACTACCATAACAAGGCAGTAGAACTAGAAATTAAGGATTGTAGAGTAAATGATTAGCATAATTATGCTCTAGATAAATATATAGTTTACAAAGATAGACTCAACCTAATGAGTATATTTACATAAACAAGATAACTATACATATTGCTTCTGTCTTTCACTACTTAATTCGCCCTATACGTATGAAGTATACCAACTGTGTTTTGCATATTGTTCATAGGCGACAGTATAATCACAAGTGTTAATGATCCAAGGATCTAGTCAACAGTGTCACATGATCCATTAAACATGGGCTATTATATTGGCCTAGCTGACCGTTAACTGGTCAATGATTAACAAATTGACAGGATGAATACAGCAGACATAGACATTCTGTATTTTTAAAAAAGGTAAGGCTTACAGAAACTTATGGAAACATAAATCAGAATGATCAACAGATGTCCTTTTTTTATTGGTTCTTAGTTTCTATACTTCCTGGAATATCTTCAAATTGTATAATACATGATGTATATATTTCTCATGTTTTATGAGTGAATAAACGTTCTTCTTAATTAAGGTTAAATAACCACAGAAAGAGGTAGCTCCGTTTTCTTTTAAACTAATCTAGGTCAAATAGTGATTATTCTTAATGTCACAAGTTCAATGTAAGAATGTAAAGAAAATGAATAAAGGGAGTATTTTACGTCCACAACTTTTAAAGCAAACCCCTTCTCTGAGCGAAGGGAATCCAAGGTCATGCATCCAAAGACAACTATAACAAATTACCAACCTTCCATAATGAAGATTAGTCTAGAAGGGCGCTCGCACAGGAGACATATGAGAAGTTTAACAACAGTAGGCAAGGACGGGTAAATTAAGGCAGTTTGTTTCACCAATTTGATAACTGTGCAGTAGATTTGATTGACGAAATTTGATATCCAAATTCTGAGGCAGAAGGACCAAGGATCAACAGTTTTATGTATACTTCTAGTAAGTATTAGAAGAAAGACAAAACAAGATGAAAATCCATATGAAAGCGACAGGTAGCTAAGCCTAGAGAATCGAACCCAGCATCTATAAATTACCCCCAAATCCACTGGATTCCACCCATTTCCATTCTACTCCTACCATCGAGAAAGCAGTTCACTCGGAAACAGAAGGAACTTGGATATCAACAAGCTAAAAGTGAAACCCCGGCAAAGCTCCAAGAACCTATGAATCGGCGGCCAACTACCATCTTGCATTTTACACACCCTGGTCTACACAGTTAAATAGCCCTATTTTGGCCTAACATTTCACCGACAAGAACCAAAATTTCACATTCAAACAATAGTTACAGTACCCACCCTCCCGCAGGCTGCATGTCACCACCCAATCAATCTCATGTTTTTCCTCCAACGAGAAGCAAAAATCAAGGCTAAAAAAACGATATTTAGGTTGACGGGAGAGTCTCACCGGCTGAGACGGGCAGACGAACTTCCACCGGCCGCTCTCGTCGTCCCGCTCCAACACGCAGACGCCGCGGCCGCAAACGCACGCTGGGGCCCGCACGTCTTCGTTCTCCACGTCGCCGGCGCCGCTGAAGTCGAGCTGTCGCCGCACGGAGGCCGCCGGCGCTGGATGAGGAGGAGCAGTCGTTGGGGTGGGCGGGCCGCAGGAGCCGACGCTCCTCTCGTACGAGGTGGCGCGGGCGAGGCCGCTCATGGCTGGCTTGCTCTGCCTCGCCTTCGCCTGCTCTGCCCCGCCGCGAGGACGATCACACGTCTTTCCTCTGTAGTTTCTCACTCTAAGCTTCTCTCTAGCTTGTTGCCGTTAGACGTGGGATTTGTTTGGTTACCCTTACAAGCCATTTTTAAGGCAAAATAAGCGATAATTTTATTAAATATTTTGCTTATTCTCGTTTTTATTAACTGTTGTTTTAAAATTTTGAACTACAATAAATAAAAAATAAAAAGTGAAAAAAATCTTCACTTGTTTATAATCTAAATGTAGCAGAGAAAATTGTACCAAACAGAACCATGAAAAAAATTATAGGAGAGATTAGCATGTTTCGAAGTTCTCAGACTTTGCTTTTTCTTACCTGTCCAGTCAAAAGGGGAATCTTTTTTTCGTGGTGATGAACACGCAAGCAATCAATCAATTGTCGATCGGCTGTACTAGCAATTTAGAAAAAGTGAGTCCGCCAACCCTTCGGTGGAATACTGACTCGGCTCTTTTCAAAAGTTTCATAAAGTATCATCTGGTTTTAATTAATAATTTTTATAAGTTCAATTAATTTTTAAACTATAATATTTGTATTTTTAATTTAAGCATAAGAGATACTTTCATATATATAATAATTTATATTATTAAAATTATTGATATGGACAAATTTAATTAAAGCTAGATGTAAATTTATTTTCAGACGAAGATAGTATTGATTACTTTTAGAATCTGTTTGTTTCATCTGAATTGAGTTGAATTGAATTTGATTCCAAAGCTTTACCTAGCTCATGGAATTGAAATGAATATTTTGGTCCATTTCCAACCATATGAATTGGACGTCTATTTGAGATTCCAACATAAAACCACTGAAACGCTCAGAATCCTCTCGTCCTCACTCGGCTATCCTCAACTGCGTGCTCGCCTCCACATCTACGCCGCCACCACGCCCCGGGATGATCTGCCCGAAGCTACCGTTGGCCTGCTGCAGCACCATGTCGGGTAAGCTACCGTGGTGCGCGTCGGCCGCGACCTTGGGTGGCCACTGGCGCGGGACGAGCCCGTGGTCAAGCTCGAGTGACTGCACTGCCTCTTCACGCTGCAGGATAGGGACGGGACATTCCTCAACTACGGCAGCTCCTTCGCAACGACGGCCGACGCCGCCACGCTTGCATCACTCAACGACTTCCTCTGCTCCAACGCCTACTTCAAAGGAGAGATGAACTGTTTCGTTCTTGGTCCGTCGGCAGCACCGTTAGAGCTGACTGGAGGAACAAGGCACCGAGCAGTGTGAACTGTGGAGCAGTTAGCAAGAGTCGTAGGTCCGTTTGGAACGGAGAAATAAAAAACATAAAAATAAAAAAAATGTAATAATGAGAAAACATAGAAAAAAAAAAGAAAACTACAGAAATAAAAAATAGGTGTTTAGAATGCAGAAACGAATAAAAATATTAAAGAAACTTAAATAAATTTTAGAAACTATATTATTATTATTCATAGCATATAAATTATATTAGTTGCTCAATACCTTTTTGGTTCTTGTTCAAACATGAGAAAAGAATATTTATTTTGAAATTCTTTTTAATGATTAATTTTCAAAAATTCAAAGAAGATCCCTTAAGTTATCAAAGTTTCCCAAAATTACTTCGTTAGATTTATTTTGTCAAGCTCTTCGCGTAGGACCCTCCAAGTTATTCAGAAAATTTTTTTAAGTTGTTTTTTTAGTTTCCAAAAATTTTTAAAGCTGTGCTATTAGTTACTAAAGTTTTCTAAAATTATTCTGTTAGTTTTTATTAAAGTTGTTCTATTATATTTGTCTCGTCGAACTCTTTGTATATGTGTCTTTTAAATTATTTTTAATTTTTTTTAAAGTTCTCCCATTAATTTTTTATTTTTTTTAGTTTTTGTAAAGTTAGCTCGGAGCTACCCGAGACGTCATCCTGGCCACTGAGGAGCGGACGCAAGAAAAATTTGCTCCCATTTGGAACGTAGGAATTTCACATAAATTTTATAAAAAGTTTACAAGAATTAATTCAATTTTTTCTGGAAATTTTTTTTTCTGTGTTTTTTTTTTGAAATTGAACTGATTTCTGTAAAATTTTTATGAGATTCCTGTTAAATTTCTGTGTTTCAAAAAGGCCCAATTTCACATTAAAAAATGGAGGAATAATTCCTCCGTTCAAAGGGGCTTTAGCCTCGAGTGGATTTTTCTCTTCCCGTGAAATGGAGTGGGAGCGACTCCTTTCCGAAGGGAAAGGAACGGACAATTCCTGCGTTCCATGCACCCCCGGCTTCCCTGCATTCCTGCAGAAAGATATCCTCCAAAATTTCCGGCGGCAATCTCTCGTTCCAAAAGCAGCCTTAAGAGGTGCAGGGAATCAGCTACTTTCCTCGTCTGCCTCGGTGAGAACACTGTGATTTACTGATGAGCCAGTTGCTTGCCACTGTCATATCGTTGACGGCTGACCCTGTGTTTTAGCCTTGATTAGTATGTGAGTGATGATCTGTTGTCATATCGTTAACGGGTGACCCTCTGTTTTAGCCTTGCTTAGTATGTGAGTGATGATCTGTTTTGGTCTTTCTGTTTAAGCATACAGAATGTTTATTTTGATTCCAGCATGTTTGGGTCAGAATCATTTCTGTTTCATTTTCACAATGTTGAATTTGATCTGACAATTGAAATCGTGAGAGCAGAATCATTACTGGTAAACAAAATAGGAAGCTTCCTGTTTTCAGAGTCATTTCTGTTTTGATTGTGCAGGTTTTCAGAATGTTTCGCTTCTGATTTTTATTTTCCTCTACTTGAATTCGATTTCAAGAATTTAATTTTGAGGACAGCCAAACAAAAAAAAAATTGAATATGATTCCAAATGCTTCAATTTTAAGCAGTTCAATTTTTTAGAATCTAATTCATGGAAAATGATTGACAGGATCTTATATTTTTCTTTCTGCCATAGTAAAAATCAGCGCTATGGCCGCAACAGGAGCCCTGGCTTCCGAACACGCTCGAAGGCTGGAATTCCATTTGAAAAAAAAATGGAAGGTTGAAAAATGAGCTAATTCTAACCGCATTAACTTCTCTTGATTTTATTCACCATCACCGGTGACCCCGTCCCATCAATCGCGGGGTGTGATAAAAGATATTTGCGCACTACTTTGTTGAACAGATGAAGCGTATAAATATTTTTTATATTTAATTAAAATCATGACATTTGTATTAATCATAAATGATATTATTATATTCATTGTAAAACCAACAATTATACTGGATTATATAACTTTTCATATTCAAAATAATTTTTCTAAGATATTAGTATTAGTTAAAAGTGTGAAAATTTGACTTTTAACTAGACCAGAAATATTCCAGAGAGAGTAACTTTCCAGATGTGTGGTCTTGATTAAAACGCCGTGTAGAAATCTGTTCTTGTTAGACTGCAGTTCATAGAATTAGTCGGCTGTCAAGGTCTCTTCTAGGAGTTTTAAGCAAGCCTGAGCTCTATTTTAACTTCCTTTTGATATCTGATTTCAGGTCTGTTTGGAACAAATAAATTTTCTCAGTTTTCATTTTTTTCTCATAAAATTCTTTACATTTTTTATAAAATTCCTGCGTTTGGCAAACGGACCCTTCAGGCTGATGTGTTTGCGGAAAACATTCAAGCAGATAGCCTCTTGGACTTGGGCCACCAGGGCAACCGAGAGTAAACTTTTTTGGGCCGGACGGGGAAAAAAATGTCCACTTTATGTACGGTCACTAGGGGGGCTTTATTGTTGGGCTGAATTCTTTATCTAGGCTGCTCGAATCTTTTCCTGGGCCGATCCATTATTCCCCGGGCTTACACAACTGCTGGCCCATTAACTACGCCAATATTTTTTGTTCTCAAATCGTAAGAATATATCGTGTAGCCCTAAAAATGAGCATGTTGCATGTGATTTGCGGTTCATTTTCGTAAAGTACATTTACAAGATGTAATAAGTTATGTATATTTGTATGTAATAATATTCGTTCTGTATAAGTTTACTACCGCAATTTTTATTTCTCCCGAGTACGTGACAGATGCAGTGACCTCTGGCTTGATCATTGGGCCACACAAAAAGAGGCTGACGACCGATACACAACTTACATTACATGTGCAGTAGTACATCACTATATCCTTAGTCAATCTTTGCGTCACATTTTTAACTCCATGCGTAGGCGAGGATGGGTTTAGCAGCTCTTTTTTTTTTAAAAAAAAAATATACAGTACCTAGCCGCTGCTTTCGTTGGAGGCGGGTGCAAAACCAGGGATCGAACCCCGGCCGGCTCAGCGCTCCCTGCGCTTTTTGGCACTAGGCCACAGGCCTGTGCCCACTCATCAGCTCATCTTAATGAGCATGAAAATGATGTCACCGTTAGAAGATGGTCAATGGTGCTCTCACTCAGATGAGTCCAATCCACTTTTATTCCACTGCGTTCACAGGTCACAACATGTGCGGGGCGGCAACAGCGACGCCTGCCTCAGGCTCCATTGGCAACCCAGCCCAAGGGGAAGCCTCCATGATCCCCCTCTTGCTCGCATCCGTATAATGGCAGGATTGTGAGGTTGGGATCGATCAACATGATTGTGGATAAAATTGTTACTCATGTACAAAAAAAAAATGCCAAATTGGTTGAGTTCAGGGTGTAAACAATGGAGTTTATGTAATATATAGCGAATCATGCCCGTACAGCTCACAAGGAATCGAAATCGTAATGAAAAATGTTTATATAATGTTGGAACGCTGGAGCCTCGTGGAGCACTCGCTAGGTTTCCATATTAGAAGTCCACTGTGATTAGGCTGGAACATTCTCAAAGCACTATTCATGAAGGAAAACGGAAAACTTACAATGAGCACGCATCACACGCAACATATGCTCCCTCCGGTTTTAAAATATCATTAATTTTGACCCTTCGTTTTATTCAAATTTTTTTAAATATGTAAAATTTTATTATTATTTGATTTATCATTAACGAAATTTAAATTACAACTAATAATTTTATATATTAAAACAAATTTTTTAATAAGACGAATAATCAAAATTAATGTTAAAAATAAGCCGTGTCAATAATTTAAAACCGAAGGGAGTAATATGCAACAAATGTCATGTTCGCTCTACTGCAAACTCGCTATAGATAGTCTCCCTGATCCCTCCCTGTTCTCTCCGGTCTACGACGACGGACATCAGTGAGTAACCAATCGACCACACCCAGAGCAGCTAGCTAGCCAGCCAGCCAGCCGCCATGGCCCCAAACTGCAAGCAGGCTGCCATCGTCGCCGCTGTCTGCATCGTGCTCTTGGTTCTGTCCCAGGGACAGACCGCTCTGGCCACGGCTTATTCTGATGATCTATGCAGGAAGCAAGTGGAGGATGTGTTTGCGAAGTTTGGACGAAGATTTAGGAATAGAATTGGAGCTTAATTTGGTTCTCTTTTATGTAATAGATTTTAGCTGTTTTGAATTGTTTTCTTTTTTTACGGTTGTGAGCTTTAGAGCTCTTTTTTATATCGATCGGCTTGATACGTCTTTTTTTAATGTAGCGACCGGAACATTTGTTCCATTATCCAAAAATATGCAGCTCTATTCTATTTGGTCGTCGCATCCCGAAGACAGAGGACATCCAACGTTGCGCCGACGGCTGCATCCTTGAAAAAGTCTGTCTTTAGCGAGTGTAACGGCCTTGTGTGCACTGTCGCCAACAAGATGCTGGCCGTTCGTGCGTCCGCTATTCCGTCTTTGGTGTTTACGGTTTCCAATAACCGTAATACGTATTTGTGTGTTGCTATTCCATACTGCGGCCTGTTTGATCGAGGGACTAATTGTTTGCCGACTAAATACTCCTTTTGTCTCCAAACGGGTGGACTAACATAGAGACTAATTATTAGTCTATCTATGGACTAATTGTTTTTCTATTAATCTATTCAGATAGACTAATAGAGACTAACAATTTGTAATTAAAGAACAAAGTCTAAATTACCCATACTTTTTATCCCGGTTTCAAATCGGAATCAATCTCTTATTTGAATTCCAACTCAGAATCAACTCGTGTCAACAAAAATAACTCGGGAACTCGTTTATATATATATAATCTTCAACACCGGTTTTTCATTAACCCCAATCCGTCAACCCGCCGGAACTCGTCTGTTTCTGTGCACTCCCGCATCACGCTCGACCCTCCCGGCCGTTCCGCGCGCCGCGCTCGCCCCTAGCGGCCTTGCCCTGCACAGTGCCCGTGTCACGTCTGCGCCCCATGCCGTGTCTGCCCCTCGCGTCCGGCTAGCGCCGCCTCACGTGTGACATCCTAATTTTTGCAGAAAAAAAAATTGAAACTTGAAATCTTTGCTAACAAAATGCTAACAAATTTTCTTCCTTCTTTCTCTCTCAAAAGATAAAATTTATGTAAACTAAAAACATCTCTTCATTTGAAATTTCCTAAAAATATTAACACTTGAGTGTGGTCAAGTGCTTGACTTTTCTTTTATTTGTTTTGATCTCATTTTTTTTCCTGAAATCATTTGTATTTATTTGAAATTCGAATGCAATTATTTAAATCCCAGAAATGTTAAAGTTTCTTTACCAAAATCCTCCACCTGGCCGAATCCTTCTTTTCCTCCTCCCCGGCCCAAATCTCGCACGGCCCAGCAGCCTTTTTCTTTTTCCTCCCCGAGCAGGCCGCCTCCTCCTTCCTTTTCTTCGCACGGCCTAATATGGCCCGGCCCAGCTCGCCTATCTTCTTCCTCCTCCGGCCGGTGCGCGGGCCGCTGCGCCGTTGTTGCATCCAGGTGCGCCGTCCAGCACGGCCAGGCCGGACGTCACGCCCCCATCCCGCATAGTGCCCCGCCTCGCCACCATCACGTCTCACCTAACCGCATTCAAGCCGCCGGCCATGCCTCCACCGCTGCGTCCCATGGACAGCGTGGCCTCGCCCATGCCCTCCGCTCTGACGTCTGCACAGTGCCGCACTGTAGCCATGCCGCCTTGAAATCGCCCGGCATTCAAGTCGCCGCAGCCGCGCCCATATCTGTCAAAGCAGATGCCACCGTCGCCGGAATTGAAGACTCTCCCCGCCTTACCGACCTTCTCCGCCTATAAATAGAGGACCCAGGGAAGCTTTTCCTTCTTTCGCACACGCTCCGGCCTCTCTCTCACTGCCCCTCCAGGTCAAAACCAACTTTTCCCTTTTCTCTCACCGTCGACCACCGCCTCCTATGGCTTCCCTGAGACCTCTCAGCGGCTTGCTCCCGTCGTCACCAAGCTTTGCACCGAGCGCCCCTTCCGCAGCCCGCCTCCTCTCGATCGCCAGCCGCCCCGGCCAAACTCCGACGCCGATAACCCCACGCCTGAGTTCCTAGTGAGCTTCTCTCTCTCTAGAGCGTTTTCCGTCGAGATTCGGCCACCGAAGCCAAAGATCCGAGTCTCCGGCACGCGTCCGGCTGGGCGCCGCCGCCTCTGTCGAGTTCGGCCGCCGTCGAGCGCCAAGTGCGTCCCCGTGCCGTTCGATCAACCACGGATGGTCAGGATTAAACAGCTGTTTACCTTAATCCACACCATCCATCTGAGGTCCAACCATCCACGTCCTATTTTTTTTATTTTAAAATCTCAACCTTCAACTTGAGATCTGAGGTCCCTTGAGCCTCCACGTCACCTGATATATTCCAGCCACCCAAACTAAAATCTATGGTCTAAATATAGCCACGTCATCTCAAAAATCCAAACCACTCACCATTGAACCAACGGTCCAGATTGAACCAGCCCGATTTTATAGAAAAAAATAAAAGAAAAGTCCATGGCCCCACCTATCTACCTAATAGGGTGAACTGCTAGGTAGACCCAGCTTAGTGAAAACAGAAACATATTCTTAAGCTTTTTTCCAGTATAAAAATAATTTCATAAATTCCAGAAGAATGCCATTCTTACATCCAAGCCCCCGCTATTCTGTAAAATTATATTTTAAGCCTAGTAATTTTACAAATACACCCCTGGCCTTTTCTTTAATTACAATTTAGTCCTAAATATTTACACCTAGCACCTTGGATTTTTGTATAATTACCAATAGGTCCCTATAGCTCCTTACACCTTGTAAATACCATGTCTTTTCACTCATAACCCCGATTTCGGTGATTCTTGCGCTCACGCGATCGCCTCGGCGTGAACTATTCTATGAAATTGGTTTCAAATCTCGAAACTCCCTCATAGTATCTCTAGCTTGATCTATAAACCTATAGCTCCAGATAAACACTTATCGACACCCGATAAATCCAGAACCAACCATTCAATCATTGAAAATACCACGACCACTCCACAAAAATCAAAACCCATCATCACCTATTCATGTTACTCTCCTTTTTTCGAGACTTGAGTTTTATTGGAGTTTATTTGTTTAATTGCTTTTAATTCTTTATTCATTTAATTGAGCTAATTATTTATTATCATTTGTTTTTAAGTAATGCACTTCATATATTCATATTAAATACATGATTAATAATATGATTAGTGTGCATCTCACTTTGCAGTAGCATATATTAATACAGATGCCATATGATACTCTTAGTAATAAATTATAAGACTAATAATTTAATTAATTAGTTACTAATAGCTGGAATATAACTGCTTAATAGGAGATTAAGTAAGTAACCTCTAGCCTCGGCCTAATCATTTATTTAAATGTAAACTAAATAAATGAATCTAAAATAAAGTTAGTAATTAAGCACTAACATACGATAATAATTAGCAATTAATCACTAGCATACTGATGCATAAAATGACATATCATACACTAGTGCATGTTACACATTAGGATAATAACACGTTAGGAACTCGATAATGCATGCACACACATGGCTTACTATCGTAATCACGTAACATAACTCAAATGAACTAAGTAGTTAATCGCAACCCTTTTGTAAATATCGATAAGACGAGTTAATGCACAAAATGACACCTCGCACACTTTGTATGCTCTTAGTACATGCATTATATTAGCATATAAACACATTAGTGCTTTAAATACTCATAATGCACACACTTACCTAATTTGATAAAGTAGTCACATAACTATTGTTTAGAATGAACTTGATAATTAATTAATCACAAATTCTTAGTAGATATTGCTAAGTAGTGATTATGCTTAGAATGACACATCAAACTATTAGTATTGTATTAACCATAAGACAAGCTCATACTCGTGCAAAGGCTTAGTATAATTAAATAATACCTAGCCACACTTAACTATTCATGTAATAGCATAAGCACTAAGATAAAGTAGCTACGCAAATACTTATTCTAATAACTAACCCATAATAAATAATAATAAGATAATCGCCGCATCATGCATGACCTACCCTTAGTTTTTCCTCACGAAGTTTTTTCGGCTCTTACTCGGAATTTGATCGTATCTTATCGATTTTTCTCGAGCTTTTATTTTTTTACGGTAGTTTTAGTAGGCATATTCTACCGTGTAGACAATGTTGAGATCGAGAAAGAGACGGATTACAAGAGGAGCCAGAAGAACCGACACACAAGGAAAAGCCCGAGGATCCTGACATCAAGTTCTGAAGATTAAGGATTTGCAGGCAAACTCTAACCCCTTGATCATATTAATCCTATGTTTTGCTTACGCACCCATATGATCTAAATGCTTGCATATTTACTTTAATATATGTTAAAACATTGTGTAATTAATACCCTACTTGTTATTACGTATTTATATTAACGTCAGTTATTTGCTCTTATTAAATATGAATACTACCTTGTTACTCTTTGACGACACCCTCTTGTTAACCATAGGATTTTCTTTATTAAAATCTTTTAACGAACGAAAAGTTGCCTTGATATTAGATTGCTTAGGAACCCTTATGCGATGCAGTTTATCGTCACATCATACACCAATCATTTATGAAATATGTTAAAATGAGTTGGTGATGTGAGTGAAATAAAGTGGGACGGGTGATAGTGCAAACTGGTACTAGATGATTGGAAGTGATATTGTTTTTGGTCGTGAGGCGGGCTCCTAGTGCTATGTGTTGTGATGGGTGTTAGGCTTCAGACTGATCCACCTGTCATGGACGAGCGCCGCCTCTGTCATATAAGAACCGCTTAATCAGACCTCAATGTAGTGATTTTGTGCAACCACAAAACCCGTTTTCTTGAGAGAGACTTACTCCGCCCCTTCGGTATTCCACATTGGCCCCTAAGGCGGTCAGGTGGTACACAAGTCGCAGGAGCCGACGTGAGATACTCACGGTCCAGTCTTTAATTACAGTAATAGCCTGTGCCATGGGATCGTATTGTCCACCGGTATAGCCCCTTGGTTTCTATAATTACCCGTCTGTTTGTGGGGTCCAGGGAGTAGACGTGAATGTCTTAAACCCACGATCTGGCTACGGGAATGTGCTATCGCATCGTCGAGAACCCCGATCGATGACCCCTGTTAGCATCTTGAGGTGGACTTTGTGGATACATTAGTGTGTGCTAGAGTAAGCGTTATGCGACTCTGTTGATCAAGAGGAGCATAGCCTGTGGGTACAGTGTACAACCTCTACAGAGTGTGTAATCTATTCGAAATGGCCGTTGTCACGGTATTGGCACACTACAGCTTGGCTCACTTTGATTAGTCTCTATACAATCCTTGTTGGAGTGAGTGTAGATGCCCGTGTTTTAGAAAGTGTATGCTGTGTGCCTGGGCTGTTATGGCAATGTGCCGAAAGGCCCGACTAAAAATTGGATACTGGCAGGATCGATAAACATCTCCCTTAAGACCAACCTACTAAAATATAGACAACAGATGTTTATCTCTCGTTGCAAAGCTTTTGTAGTGAACCTTGCATAAAACTAGCTTTTTGCAAAAGAAAACCTCATAACCTAATCTTTGCTACAACCAAATATGCATCTATATATACCTCTGCTTAGTGTTAGAGCTTGGTGAGTACTTTATGTACTCACCTGTTTGCATCTGTGGTTTTAGTTAGAGAAAGATTCGTAGAAGACGACGACGTGCTGGGTTTTGGTCCTGCTCCCCAAGTTGTTTGTGAAGTTATGTCTTGTTTTCCGCTGTCTGCTTCGCCTCTAGCTGGCTAAACCTCTGTGGATGTTTTAATCCACATCCTGTTGCCGCTAAAAGTCGAGTTTTAGGTATATATCCTTATCCGAAGTATGCTTTTTGATATACATTCTGATGTCTTAATGCGTATCAGCTACTGATCCAGGAACTGATACGTAGTACATAGTGTATTCCAAAAATGTGGTACAACATCACGCCCCGCCCCGCCCTGTGCGCCGTGTCCAGCGCTGCCTCACGCTCATCGTTCCCGCCCTGTGTGTCGTGTGCGGAACCCTGCTCACCCCCCCCCCCCGCGCTGCCTCGCTCTTGCACAATGCCGCCTCACGGCCCGCCCACCCTGCTTACCAGGAGTTCCAGGTAAAATGCATTTAGAAAGGAGATATTGCATTGGGATAGTGTGGCAATTTAATTATGTAATCATATTTGGTTTACGAGGTTTCTGATATATGTTCATATGTGATGCAGCCCTGTGTGATTGTTTGAAAATGAATTTCCCACCATGAGAAGATAAGAACTCTCAAGTCAATGTCAATGACAGTGGATCCGTTCCCAATAACGGCATGGAGTTCTTCCGTGATATTGAGCATTTCACTGCAGGTCAAGAAACATCTCTTCGACACTGGTCAGGTGACTTCGACTTTAACTCCCAAGCCAACGAATTCCCCATATGGTCGCGTATCAGGAGTTGCTGCAAGGAACCAGCACAAATGGGGCCGATGATCAACATGTCACGGGCCGTCGTCGAGGACGAAAATCAGTCCATGCTGCCACACCGAGAACTACTCCATCTGTTGTGCCTACTGCTGACAAAGGATCAGCACCTTTCCGTGCTCCTTGGTCACAACTCACAGCTCGTACCTGAGGCAGAAGAACAACCCCAAACCATACAGCAAGGACAGTAGCATCTCAACCGATGGTCAATGCAGAAGAAATTGAGTCTCAAGATGATGATACACATGAAGATGCGGAAGAAAATTTGGTAAGAACTAAATTCCTTTACCTATGATATTGATGTTCACTTAATGGTACATTTTCTTTTACAATTATCTGGTTGAGGTTACTCTATAATGTTTTGTTTCGTATGCACTAGATGGATGGTGAGTTTGACAAGGCAAATTGGAATTCAGAAAACACATTTAGTTTTTGTGTAATTTGTCTTCAAGAAATGAGGGCAGGGAATACCAGCAATGGCACCATGACCACTAGAGGCTACAAGAACATTCAGGAAAAGTACTTTCAAAGTACTAGGCTAAAACATTCAGTAAAGCAGTTAAAAAACAGACTGTCTCAGCTAAAGGGACTATACCAGTTTTGGATATGGCCTAACAAACAAACAGGGCTTGGTCGTGCTTAAAGGAACAGTTGTGGCGCCTAAATCTTTTTGGAAAGAACACACAAGGGTATGTTATGCGGCAATATTAATCATTCACTAGTAAATTTAATTTCACATTGTGTTTCAATTAATCGGTAATTTTGTATGTTTGCAGGCAAAATCTGAATGGAGGAAGCTCAAAAAAGGCCCAACTGAACATCTAGAACATTTAGAACAAATGTTTGAGCATGCGGCTATCGATGGATCTTCATCTTGTGTTCCCGGGGAACATATTGATGCTACAGGTGATGAAGACGATGGAGATGACGGTGACAAAGAAATTGAGAATGATGGTACCCCCAATGATAGTAACATCAAGAAGAGAGCAGCCACCACTACCACACTTGTCAGTAGTCCAGAAAAGAAGACAAAGAGTCCAATGGTTAGGATAATGAAGGGTATGTTGGAGCAAAATAAGGCAGACAGCGCAGCATCACAAAAGATAATGGACGAGTCCGTGAAAAGGGCACAAAGTCAAGTAGATCAAATGGCGGAGTTCATAAGGAAAGCACAAAGACTTGTTGTGAAATGTGTTGCTACCGAAGATAGTGTTGAATATTTCATGGCTGGACAGTTGTTCGTAAAGACGGAGCATCGTGAGTTCTTTTGCAACATAAGCACAAAAGAAGCAAGGCTGGTGTGGTTGAAGAGATGGTGTCGACTTAAAAAATATGTGTTAGCAGTTATTTGACAAATTTCATGTAATAGTCGAGTAGTCTATATAATTTATGTTATTTTATCGCTTTAGCAATACAGTTGGCTTGTGTTAATTAATGGAAATATATGGAGTGAAATCATTTATATTTAAATGGTTGTTGGATTGTCATTTATGATTGTTTGGTTACATACATCTATTCGTCAATGGGTCCGACCTATTTTTTAATGTTGTAAGTCAATTATGGTCCAGATTGTGATGAAGATGAGACAGTTCAGCTAGCACTAGAACATTTGAGGTTCAATAAACGTAAATGTATTCTTGCATGCATGCTTGGTGTGTTTTACTATGAATCTTACATGAACAAAGCTCCACCGAGGCAACTTCAGGAGAAAGGATATGATTGGGTTACAAGAACTCTAAATGATCCAACAGAATGCTTCAACATGTTTAGAATGAGTAGGGCATTATTTGAAAGACTTCGTGATTTTCTAGTCGCTTCGTATGGGTTGAAATCATCAAAGAAGATGTCTTCCTTAGAGGTGCTAGCCATGTTTTTGTGGATGATTGGTGCCCCTCAATCAGTACGGCAAGCTAAGAACCGTTTTGGAAGGTCAACAGAGACGATTAGTCAAAAATTTGAAGAAGTCTTGAGTAGTGTGTATCTACTGTCAATAGATATTATCAAGCCAAGAGATCCAAAATTTCGAACCGTGCATGCGAGAGTACAAGGACCTCGATTTTCACCATTTTTTGATAATTGCATTGGAGCTATAGATGAAACACATATACGTGTTGTCGTGCCAAACAATAAGGTCATTCAACATTTGGGACGCCATGGGTACGCAACTCAAAATGTTTTGGCTATATGTGATTTTGACATGAGGTTTACATTTGTTGTTGCGGGATGGCCTGGATCAGTTTATGACATGAGAATTTTCACTGATGCCTTACGAAAATATAAATGCAAGTTTCCATTCCCACCACAAGGTTAGTAATTGTTGTTTTATCATAAGTGTTTGATTTTTGATAGTCATATTTTATATTTCGTTCATTTATTTCTTGTATGTTTTGGTGTAAGAAAATTCTATTTTGTAGATTCAGGTTATCCTAATCGAGTGGGTTATCTTGTCCCATACAAGGGAACAAAGTATCATCTACTGGAATATCGACAAGGACCAAGACCAAGAGGAAAGAAGGAAGTATTCAACTATGTATATTCATCTCTTCGTAATGTCATTGAGCGCTCTTTTGGAGTGTTGAAAATGAAGTGGAGGATTCTATTACATTTACCGAGTTATGAGCAGCTAAAGCAAAGCAAAATAATACTTGCATGCATGGCCCTTCATAACTTCATTCGAGAGAGTGCAATTGTGGACGTGGACTTTTATAAGTTTGATAGTAATGAAAATTATTTCCCTCTTTTAGAATCATCAGTAGGTGGTTCAAACAATAATTTAGGAGATGAAGATAGAGACATGAATGCATTTCGTGATAGTATTGCAGATGGTTTGAGTGCTATGCGGCATTGATTGAAACTAGCAAAATGTATAAATTAATATTAAAGTACTTCCTTTTTGCTGTTTCAAATCTCTTTGTGATGTTGCATTAAATTTTAAAAGAATTTTTACACTGTACTCGAAGTAGTTCTATTGTAGTCATTGATGATGAACCAATTTTTTCCAACTATTTGTGTTACTTCATGCGGCTGTGTGTTTGAACCTCTTTTTAAATTGTTTTGCTTGCCGGATTAGAGCAGAAGTGCTTAGCTTGTTGTTGTCAGTAAGCTCTGTAAATAGTTTCTGTGGTCTGTGCTAGTTAGAGTCTATCTGAGCGGTTAGTTTGGGCTTAGTTCAATCTTGAACATGAGCTCCAGAGTTGGATGATGGAGGAGTCTAAAGCGTCGGCTGCTTGGCCCTGTTGTCTGCAGAGTTGAGGCCACTTTGGTGTTGGTTTTGGAGCATGCGCAGGGTCAGAGACCTTGGAGTGCAGTAGTCGTTTGCATGGTAGAGAGCATGGCTGGCTTGCAATCGTCGGGCAAGAAAGAATTTTTACGCTGTACTCTAAATAGTTCTATTGTAGCCATAGATAGACCAATTTTTTTCCAATTATTTGTGTCAAATAATTGATTCATTATGTCACTCTGACACTATAGTTTATTTGTGTTAAATAAATGTCGGAATTAAATTTGAGAAAATGACGGAAAAAATTGTATAAAATTTAAATATATGACGGAAAATATAACTAACTGTCCAATTGTTAGTCATGCATCCAAACATACGCGGACTAATAATTAGTCAAGGGCAAAACAGAGATTTTATTGAAAGATGGACTAATAATTAGTCCTCTCTCCAAACACAGACAACGGACTAACAATTAGTCAACTAATTATTAGTTTAGACTAACAATTAGTCGATCGGATCCAAACAGGCTCTAGGTCGAAACATCAGTTTCTACAATTGTCTGTTTGTTTCAGTTGATTTTCTCATAAGCAGTTGTTTCATGTTTTGTAAGGGATATTTAAAATAATGTACATGTATCTTTTTCTGTTTCTTGTCGCAATACTATTATGTCGTATATTCATAGTGATTTTACAGTGTATCTGTGACTTACTCTCACGAAAAGAATAAATAGGCGCAGAATGGAGCATTCGTAAAAATGGCAAGAGTTGGCTGCATGAATCTCAAATTCAGTCGTCGCCCGGTCTGCTGGGGCCGCGCTTATATGAGTAAGGTGTGTGTACATGAGTTTATTTGTTGAAGGATCCGCCGCAGACGCGGATCCCCTAACGTCAAAATGTTAGGTGTCCCACGCATTGCGGTGGCCAATGTCAGGGGATCCCACCGGTCCGCCCCAACCTATTGGTCACATTTTTCTTGCAAGTGTTGGCAGAGGCAGACCTAGAATTAAGAAGAATAGAGCCATTACATTGAGAGTGAGTACTAATTATCTTTGGTTATAGAAAAATGAGTAAATTTTAAAGAACTGCAAGTACTTCAGAAATATTATCAAAGAACTACAGATTTAACATCTAATTTCAGAAAACTACATATTTAAGCTACAATTTATCACAAAATACAAATTTAACATTGAAGATGCTTATCACACTGCAGCTGAGACCCACCTGGCAGGTTCATAGAGCAAGCTAAAACTTGTAATTTTGTGATAAACTATAGCTTAAATGCGTAGTTTTCTAAAATTGAATATTAAATCCATAGTTTCTTAATAATATTTCTAAAGTACCTGTAGTTCTCTTAAATTTACTTTAAAAAAATTGATAATCTCTCCATTGTAAACAAGAGCTAAGACTAGGGGCATGGTCGGGCCTAGTGCTAGTTAGGCCTAATTGCTCTTAAGTCTTGTCACCTCTTTCATACTATACTAGGCAAACTTCTTACTTCAGCTTTGTTCCTAGGGACGCGTCCTTCCATACACTGAAACCTTAACACCAGCTGCAATTGAAGAAACTGGAATTGTTCTCGTTCAGCGTTAAGCAGTTGGGCAGGACATTTTTGTTTCAGCACAGGGTTTCAAACAGCGGTAAGTCAACTCGCCTTGTTGAAGCCGGCCCTGCCAATCCAGTTGATGCCCCTCAGGTTACTATAAATGATTTAGGCCTCGTTCGGCAGGCCGGATTTTGTTCCTGGCCTAATTTCATTCCAGGCTAGGGTTAAGTGAAACCGTGCGTTTAACTCAACCCTGGCGATTAACTAATCCTGGCCAGGAATCATTCCATAGCAAAATACGGACCCTTCGGCAGGAATGATTCAGATGGTCCATAGTTTTTGACACCATAAGATAAGTTGCACTGTACAATGACAATTTTGGTCAAAATAAAGAACTTTTTTTTGAATCGTCAAAATAAAGAACTTCATAGTGCATGGAACAATCAATTCAACAGGTACAATGTAGGAGCTTTACACAAAGCAAAGTTCCTCACTGCTGAACACTGCAGATATCACTAAGAAAAAAGTGAGCAGTGCAGTCATCTCCAAGAAAAGAAAACTGAGCATATTACAAGTAGAATTTTGTCTGACCAAGAAAAAAAGCAGCAGCATAACTTTTGAAACCAGTAGGCCTTCAATTTTGGAATCCTAAACACAACATTTGAAATAGAATATATACAAAAGCCTGAAGTTAGGACCAACGACTCTTCTCAACCAAAAAATCCAAAGCCCTACAAATTCCAAGAAGAGTGTAAATGTTCATGGGCCCTGCAAGCTACATCATTTTACAGGTCACAAAGTTTCAAATTGTATAGCAATCTGAAATTTTGTGACCTTAGAGAAGATCAAAATCTGAAGAATACAAATTCTTCAAGGTGCAATATGACCTTTGATGTGTGTGCTCATTACGTATCAAGTGATAATATCTACCAAAATTCTTTTACATATATAAACTGATGCAAACAATCATGATAGAATTCTACAAATATGTCTGTAAAACTTATGGCCTGATTAAAATGATATTGCAGGCATGCAAATCTGCCAAGTTATACTTTATTTTACAATCAAATTGAGAGATACTTTTAAAAGAAATCATAGAACAAGATCAAGCTTATATAACATTTTGTATCCATACCTCAATCGGAGTGACAGTTATTATACGCAGAGTGAAGTTTGCACTAGCAGAGCATGCCACCATGTCACCTGCCAATGTTTCAGGTCACCAGAATTTTGCAAAGTGGGAAATGAAGATGAATTCCCACCTCTTAAGACTGGGGTCTGGTGAGACGTAATAGGGATGGTACAATTGATCATCATAAAATTAGAAAGCGAAGGAGCTGACCAGTTGTGCAGAAATTTCTAGGGAGTGAAGATATCAGGGTTGTAAGAGCATAGTATATCCTACCATGTAAAATTCCATATAACCTTTTTTTTTATTGATACACCAAAGCAGCATTTTAGGAGTATCTGTACAGACAGACAGTTATGTTTAGCATTAACTTCGAAAAAGAAACAGGGAGAAAGTTCAGGTAAAAATGCTCTCTCCAAAGCATTAGTACTTCCTTGCAGCTTTGCTTGATCCGTCAATGGTTGTCCAACATGTGATCCTTTTCTACAGTACGTATCTTGAACTCTTGTCGAACTCAAACGGGTCTGTAGGCTGGGGACATTGCGAAAGCACATCAGAAACCTGATGGCAGCTGAAATGCTATCTTGGACCTGAAATTCCGTACTCTGAAAATGCTCTGCTCGAACCGAACTGGCTCGTCCATTCAAAAATCTCCGACAAGCATAGGAGATATTCTATGACGATCTTTGAACACTAGCAGAGGAGACATGAAATATTCAGATAAGAGAGGGACAAGCATAGAGAGTGCCATGACAAGGAGCGAGTGACTTGTCCCACCACTGGCCCCTTTTCAGCTGCACATCAATACATTCTCTAATCATGCAGGTAATTTCTCTGAAGTGAACAACTCCTAGAAGGGGAAGTGAGAGAAAATGCAATTTTTTTAGCAGTACGCAGATTAATGAAGCCAAAAAAATCTAATTTAATAGTTTAATTAATCTAGACAAAATTGAGGGCAAAAGATGCGAGATTGGGTGGACAAGAGATGGAGTACCAGTACAGTCGAAATGGAATCTGGATTGCTGGTGGCAGTGCAGTTTCCCCCTGGCTGCAGCGGTGGGCAAAGTTGATGGGTCGGCCCCTCCCGCGGTTCATGGCAGCGCCAACCATAGGCCCTGCAAGCTACATCATTTACAGGCAACAAAGCTTCGGATCCACGCAACAAGAATCCCGACCTCAAGCCAAAAACCTAGGGCACGAAGAGATGAGAGGGGGAGGAAGAGGAGAGCGATGCATTTACCGGAGAGAAGCGGCAAAGGGAGAACGTCGGGTGGTGGGGTGGCCACATCGTCGTCTCCGTCACCGTTGTCGTCGCCAAGATTTCCGCCTCACGCTGCATCGCCGCTTCTCGCTCGCTCGCTCGCTCGGCGGGCTGGCCCGGCTTCGATCCGGAAGTTACGAGGTGCAGTTTTGTTCCAGGCCAAAAACTGAGAGGAAAGACCGGGAATGACCCAATTCCAATCCGGACCAGGCCGAAGCCCGTTTCAGATCGGGCCAGGTTTCAAAACGGGTCCGATAATTCCAGGTGGAACAGGCCGCATTCCGGGTGGTTCCGGGCCGAAACGAACGAGGCCTTAGCGGGATAGGTCCGGCGTTACGTTGGTCAATGGCCGTCTGACGGCCATTTTGGCCCTGAGGCTTTAACAAAAGTAGGCCGTGCCGGACCTCGCCACGTAAACGCGCGACAGGCCATTCTGGAGTCTGCCGTGCCGGAACTCGCTGCGGCCTCAGCTCTGTTTGCACAGTTTATTTTTTATTTTTAGTTTATTCACAGAAATAAATAAAAACTGTGTCAAACAGTAAATTTATTTTACAGTTTATTAGTTCAACAGCTTTTCAAAATAAATTAAACAGTAATTTATTTTTTAGCTATTTTTCACCAGTTAAAAAATAAACTGTTTTTTTATTAAGTTTTAACCAACAAGGCCTAAGTCTTGAGCGGACTTTTTGACCGGCCCACGGATGTCCGGGGTCACGTCGCCGTTGTTCGATCGTCAGCATCAGCGGCCGGGGCCTCGCGGCGGTTTTTTTTTTTGGGGGGGGGGGGGGGTGGGGTCCTATTGACAGCGGCTAGGGACTGACGCAGCTGCCCCTTTAGGTCTTGGTGGCCGCTGGAACGACCTGTTCTCGACGGTGCATCCCGACCGGTGGCCGGCGGTCCTCGACGGCATCGAGGAAGAGCTAGCCTTGGCACCCGGGAAACTCGCGGCGAGCCAGCACGCACGTGCTGAGCGAAAACAGGACCATGTCCGGCGCGTCGATCATCATCTTCGTGCTCGACGAGCTGCGGCGTCCTTCTCCATCGAGACCATGGTGCCGCGTGCCATGAGCGGCGTGATAAACAGTAGCGCGCCAAAATGACATTTCAAATTACAGGAGCTGCCTAGTGTTTTGTGGAATTTGCATTGGAACACCTACTATTTCGTCGAATCACGAACAAATTAATTAACGTCTAATGAGTCCTCAAAGACAAATTGACAAACAGAAGATCAATCGGAAATGCAACACACGCACGCATCGCATCACGGTTCGCCACTCCAGTGGAACACATTCACATCAACGATTAAATTATCTACTATTACATGACAAGCGAGTCGTTGCATGTGCATGTGCATGTGCATTTCATTTAGGATAAAGTTCAACTTACTTCTCTCGAGTATAACTAAAGTCTAAATAATTTATAAACTATTTTTTGTTTAGTTTATCTCCAAAAAATATTTTTTTTTCGATTCACCCTCTATTATAATTTATCATTTTTAATTCTCTATACATAAGTATAATCTTAAAATAAAGCTTTATAAGATGATGAAACATATCATAACACATATTAAAAAAATATGTATTAAATTTTTATCATTATTTTATTTTTGTGTACTAAAGATTAATTTACTATTAAATATCTTTCTATATAAAATAATAATAAACAATTAATATATTTTTTAAATATGTGTTATGACATGTTTTATCGTCTCGTGAAGTTTTAGATTAAGATTATGCTTGTGTATTGAAAAATAAAAAAGACAAATTTTATTAGAGGTAAATTGACTCAAAATCATATTTTCGTGAGGTAAACTGAAAAAATAGTTTACTCGGTTATTTGAACTTAGCGTTTGAGAGGAGTAAACTGAACTTTATCATTTTATTTATTAATTTTGACGAGTAAAGGCACCAGTTGTTACTACATTGAATAGTGCACTAGTGCACGAAAGTTACTGATGACTATGCCATTAATGTGCATAGCATTAATGAGTAAACATTTATCTTAGCCAATTATTTATATTGAATTATTTTTATTGGCTGTATGGATATTCAACTGGGTCTTATTAATTGTTAGGATATTAATCTCTACTGTGAATACCACATTCATGCTCAGTGGTCAGTTCAGAGTCCAGAGAAGCTGAAGTTTTTTTGGAAGAAGCAGAAGAGTCACCGAACAATCAGTGAGTATTGAGGTCTGATGTCTAGAGAAAACATTTTTTGAAGCCAGCAATAGAGAATCACCAGACAGTCCTATGTTATCAGAGATGGGACAGTCTGGAGAGTCAAGAGATGAAGTCTAGAGAAGGTGTCTCTTAAAAATCTAAAAGAGAAAGTCACCGGGTAGTTTAGTGTCATATAGAATGGATTTTAGATAGAGTGTTTCTCAGGTCTACCGAGATATCCAATGAATGGTAAAAGTAGTCAACTTTTTAGAGACAGATTCCAACTGTTATTTTTGAGCTTGTAGCCCATATAAACTGTTGGAGAGCTGTTGTGCATGTTACATGCGGTTAGAAGAATTTGAGGATCACTTGCAAAAGCTAAAGGTCACCAAAAAGAGCACAAGAAAGCATCTAAAGAGATCTTGAGTTTTTGTGAAGAGTAGCAAAAAGCGTTCATTCATTTCTAGAGTTTATAAGGCTGAGAGGAGTGTCTTAGACTTGTTACTCTTGATCTATGGCAGCTTAGACTATTTAGTCGTCAGTGTCAAACTTCCGAGAAGATTGTGTAAGACAATATCAAATTTGTGCGCGGTTATGGGTCCTTCGCTTGAAAGAGACACCAACAGAGAGCGTTTGAGCCTTAGAGGATTGCTCTTGCAAGTGGGTATTATTTGCTATAGTCAGGATCACCGATGACTTCACTACGATAGTGAAGCGTATCTTAGATAGCACCGTTCCAGGAACGATGGGAAGCACTGTTACTCTGATGGAAATGGTCCAACGAGAATTAGGGGAAGGCACCATTCTTTAAAGATCTCAAAAAAAATACTGAGCATTTCTTTTTCTCTACTTTTACTTTATGCATGTATCTTATTGCGAGTAGTGTGATAAGTTATTCTTTTATTTTCTTTTGATGGCTATCATGCATGTGTGATTGCTAGATTGATAGGTTGTTTCCTTAGTCTTATTCTTGCTATCTAGTTATGTCTATTTGTTTTATGAGCTTGGTTTTGATCTTGCTTAGTTGCTATCTCACTAGGTGTTGGTTGTTAGATAGCTAGAATCTAGGAAGAGTTACAAAAATCTTAGTATGTTAGTATCCGATTCAATCCTCATTTTTCGTCATTTAACCCTTACAACCTAGAACTAGGACACCTTTTATCCTTCTTGAGAAGACATTTTCACTGAACACTCTGCAACACATATAACATACATTACACTGAACATATAGCTGTTATCATCTGGGAGATCTAAATCAGTCTAAAGCCCTGTTTATTTCCGCTGTTTTTTAAATCTCACTTATCTAAGAAGCAGGATTTTCTAATAAGCCATTATTTGGAAAATCCACTGTCTAAAAATAAACTGGATGTTTGATAATCTTGATTATTTTCACTTTGAATGTTTATCCAAGTGGAAAAATGATTTGAATACCTTTGAGTATATGACAACTTATTTTTAGTATGGAGATCTAATTAAAATCTTTAATTATGTTAATAACATGGTGTGTGCTGCCGTGCATATTGTGTTTCAGATTGAGAGAGAGAGAGAGAGAGAGAGAGAGAGAGAGAGAGAGAGAGAGAGAGAGAGAGAGAGAGAGATTGAGCTGTCGTGACTAGCCAACTTGGCCCAGCTAGCCCAGCTTGTTCCTATCTTCGTTCCCTCAACTCACGAAATGAGTCATAAATTGTCAAATGTCTCCACGAGAGTCAAGAGAGTCGGACTGGATTGGGGAAAAGAAGAGCCGCTGGGCGTAGTACAGGGTAAGCTCACAAGGAATCAAAATCGCGAGGAAAGATGTTTACATAATGTTGGCACGCCAGAGCCTCACGAGGAAAAATGTTTACGACGAAGTTGCCAAAATGCCCGTGAAAATATGCGGTGGCCGCGGGGATATCCACCGGGCTTATTGTGGACTAAAGTACCCTCATCTTCATCGGCGCCGTCCACATGCCACGCCGCTCCCGCCCTCGCTCCGCCGCCGCCGCCGCCGCTCGCCTCGCTTCACCGCAGCTGTTGTCCGCACGCCGTCGCCACTTGCCTCGCCGGAGCCAAACAAGACCGCGTGGGCGCCACTTTCTTCTTCGTCTCTGACGTGGCGAGCGGCGGTGGCGACGCAGCAAGGAGAACAGCGGCGGTGTTGGAGCGAGGACGGCGCGAGCAGTGCGGCGGGCCGCGGCACGGCAACAACGATGATGAGGACATTTTAGTCCACAATAAGGCCGGTGGGCATCCCGGTATTTTAGCGATGTCATCATCTCAGCGGACATTGTGGCAAGCGCGCAACTAACGGTGGGCACAATTCCAAATTCCTCGTCAACGGCGTCGACAAGAATTTGCAGTAGCACCCGAGAAACTCGCGGCGAGCCAGCACGTGCTGATGAGCGAGTACGGGAACATGTCCGGCGCGTCGATCATCTTCGTGCTCCATAAGCTGCGGCGCCGATGTGATCGACGTGCTGGATGGACAGGGGGGGGGGGGGGGGGGGGGGGGGGGGGGGGGGGGGGGGGGGGGGGGGGGGGGGGGGGGGGGGGGGGGGGGGGGGGGGGGGTTGATGCTTGGGCTCTTGCCGGGTTTCTTCTCCATCGAGACCATGGTGCCGTGTGCAATGAGCAGCGTGATAAACAGTAGCAAGTCCAAATTACATGTCAAATTACAGCTGCCCAGTAATCTCATATGACACGTTTGACACGCATCGTGTAACACCTGTTTTGTCTGACAAATTTTACGAATTACGAACAGATCGATGTATAATGAGTCGACAAAGACCAATTGACAAACAAATGATCAATCTGACATGCAACTGGACACACTATAGAAGTGCAATTGAACACACGCACGCATCAAGGTTCACCACCCTGTGGAACACATTCACATCAACAATTAAATTATCTACCTGATCACAAGAGAATCATGATTCATGGAGCCATTGATCAATCCGTTTGCGCCGGCCGCCATCTCGTGCTTACTCACTGCGTTTCGGACTTTCCCGGCCCGTCTACGGCGTCGACCTTCAACGGCTCCCAGTGCGGCGCGACATCGCTGAAGAACCTGCCGACGACGCGCGCCTCGAGGACGGCGATGGCGTCGGGGTGCTTGACGCAGCGCGGCGTCTTGTACTGGTTCACGGACGAGCCGTGGGAGACGCAGAGGTCCATGAGCGCGTCGAACGCGCCGGGGGCCACCACGCGGATCTCCAGCGGGCCCACGGACCGGTCGCGGCGCCGGCACCGCCGGTACACGGCGTCCAGCCCGGCCTCCACCACCGCACAGCAGTCCGACATGACGCGCGCCACTTCGGCGGCTGCGTCCTCGTCGTCGCCGGCGCCGCCGGACAAGCACGGCGGCAAAGGGGTGAGCTCCCAGAACAGGACGTAGTGCCCCGGGATGGACGCCGTGTCGGCGTACGCGGTGTACTCGGAGAGGATGGTGGCGCCGCCGAGCCGCGACAGGTGGCTCTTGGCGCCGGTCACCGCGCGCAGGAGGTCGTCCTCCGAGGTCTTGTCGGTGTCCACGCTCAGCACCACGTTGCGCCGGTGCACGAAACGGAACTGCGGTGCCGCGTTGTGGAAGCCCGACACCTGCAGGATGTCGCCCACGCGGTACCGGTAGAGACCTGCGATCCCAAACAGGTTCAGATCAATGCAAAAAATGTCGAGTTCCAAATATGGAAATCAATCGCAACAATTGCAATATGGATGCCCGCGTAAACCATTTCAAAATTTCCTACGAAGTTATAGTCAAAACAACAGACATACTGAATTTGTGAGCATGTATCAAGCTACACTACTGGAATCCTCCAGTTTCCCTAAGAAAAATCTTAGTTCCCTAGTGTTTCTTTACATCTCCTAGGGAAAGAAATTTTCCCTATAATATCTGTGAAAACCTCACTCGTTCCCTACCATATTCTATAATTCCTAGGGAAACTAACTTCTTTCCCTACAAAATTTCAGGTTTCCTAGGGAAACAAGTCCTCCTGGCGCATTTCATTTCAAAGTTTCTAAATCTCTCACCTTCTCTCTCTC
>BCLH01000179.1:182912-211138 GCA_001602315.1 Zoysia pacifica | reverse complement strand
GGCGCCCGTCGGGCCACAGCAGGAGCGGCGACAAGCGGCGGCGAGGGCGAGCAACGACGGGCGGTGAGCTGCTGTGAGGGTGACCTGCGAGCTGCGGCGGCGGCGGCGCGACGGCCGGCGAGCCACGAGCGGCGGGAGCAACCGGCGAGCGGCAGCTGGCGGTGGGCATGTGTGCCCATTTCAATTTTTTTAACTGGTCCCACTAGGAATCAATTTCGTAGGGAACGGTTTTTACTGTTTAACCGTAGGGTACTCTTATTTCCGGTCGACTTTTTCTCTAGAATCTATCTAGGGCGTTTCCTAAGAAAATTGTTCCCTAGGGTTTTTCAGTCTTTTCTCTAGAGTTTTCGTTTGTAGAGAAATCGGTAGATTCTAAGTAGTGCTAGCTCATAATTAAAACATAAGTTATATTTTGCTTGAAACATACTTAATGATGAAAATAGTGACTCTTAAAAATATCTAATAGTTATGTCAATTATACGTTCTTTTGAAATGACACAATTTGTTAGGACAGAGATAAAAAAAAACCTTGAAATGACTCCAAAAACTTTTGGGATCACACCTATCCTACAGCAACGGGCACTTTGACTTTACATGCCCCCACCAGTCCTGGCCCCCCACTAACACACTTCTGAAGACCTTTTGCACATGCAGTGGCAATCTATTTGATTCAGCTCATTAATCAGCCTTCTTCTCAGTTGATCCATCAACTGATGCCAAATTCAGTTTATTCATCACAAATGCAAGGCTACGAAAGATTAATCTAATATCTAATAAAATAAGATCCTTGTGGGGTTGAGATGTGGAGATCAGAATTGACTCTGGATATCATTTTGATGAATGTCACATCTGATCTGAATCGACCTTCTTACTCTTGTGGCATATATTATTCTTGGTTTTTCTGTTGCTTTTTTATTTTTTGTGGTATTGTTATCTATTGGTCCAAAGAAGTATGTTCTACCTTTTTCATCTGAACTCAATTATTTTTCAGAAGAATCAGCACAACTAGAGTAAAGCTATATCAATATATATCACATTGTAGGGGTAAAAGGTGAATGTAATTTCAATCCATACATGAAAGTAACAGGAGAAAAGACAGTGGAGGCTCATAATGCAAATCTACTGTCCAACAATCAAGTCAAGTATCCTCAAAAGATTTTGCAATCAACAATTCCCCATCATAATTTTAATAAGTAAACTTAATATTCATCTATTTATTAGTATTCTTCAATATATTAAGAAGAGGATGCTATTCTTTCTTCACATCTCCCACAAGGAACCCTTGAAACTACAAGAACTAAGCACAAAAGCTAAAGAAATAAAAATGAAGAATTAACTGAAAGTGTAGAAAAAGGCGCTAAACATTTCCATCAAAGGCACCCACACTAATCTTCGATATACAGACCACCGTGCTAGCATGGTATCACATCACAAAATTCAGTCTGCTTTTCAGTATCACTATCAACCAACAGGGGGGCTCAAATAAACTTTTCAACAGATAGATATACAATCAGCAATCAATTTAATATCACCTTTTTCACATGAAATCAAACATCAGAGTAAAGGAATATCGATAACAATTTTTAAAAAGGGGTCATGAATTATTGCCTTTATAGAGCTATATTAGCCGTGTGTAAAACTTTCATAGGGCCATCCTTTTGAAAATTCCAATCCAGTAAGATATGAAAGGTTCCCAACTTGGCCTTTTCAAATATCCAAAATTTGATATATAACTTATTAGTGTGTTCAGCTAAACACATTTTTGACGGAAATAGGTCTTGCCGGTAGTTGCTATAATATATTGCGACTCCCCTCAAAGTTAACGTTTGCTATTTCCAAGTTGACTGACATCTAAGTCAGATTTTTGGAACAATGAAAATATACGCATTGAACGTTTCTTTTGCTAAGTTGGAATAACAAAAATATACATGTGAAACAATTAGTTCTTAGCTGGCACATTTTTATTACTTAACAAAACATTTTTAGCATAAAAAGAAAAAATCTAAACGGTTGGATCAATATCCAATGGCTAAAAGAGATGACTTAGAGATTTGCAAAATCGAGATCACCTTCCAAGGAAACACAGCCCTTATTAATTAGGTATAGCACATACTACATCTTAGTACTAATTAATGTTTTATTTGTTTGCTTGAAAATCCTTATTGTACCATTTTATTTAAAATATACTTGTTGATACCCTCGAACAGCATCCCTTTGTAACCATCAGTATCGTACCTATTTCTTGCTATTACTACCTTCGTGCTCATGAAATGCGAACTATTCATTTCTGATCGGACGAGCTCGTCGTCACCCGCTGAAAGTGGTACAGAAATTTTCGGTTTTGACCGCGTTTTGTTTATTTTTTTTTATCGTTTTTAGATAGACAGAGAAATATAAAAATAGACAAAAATGATAAAACAAAAAATGAAAATGATATGGTCTTTTTTTCGATCGTTTCAACGAAATTCCGTTTTACCAGATTTTTTTTTCTGTTTTTTACCGTTTTCTCTAGATATAGAAATTAGCTCAGACCAATCGATGAATCGGAAGGTAGCTATCGACCAGGCCCACTTGAATGGAAAGAAAGAAACATAAAATGCACGTTTCACCACCAGCCAGAGCAGAGGTTACACTGAAACCTCAAAACAATGTTTAATATCTTTTAAATATTAATATTTCTTAATTAGTAAATCTAATTAATATTTTATTTGCGGATTATATATTCTTTGCAATTAAATTTACAAAATGAGATTTCATTTAAATATGTTCTAAGAAAAATAAAAAATAAAAATTACAAATCAAACAACCTTTTATATGAATATATTTTTTAATGACATCTATATTATTATATTTCTGACTTAATTCCAGTTATCGATCGTTTCCGAATGCATTACCGTTTGAATTGTTTCGTTTTTGAAACTCTATATTTTTTCAATCGTTTTTGTTTTTGGCTTTTCTATTTTTGTTTTCGTCCGATGTCTGAAATATAAAAATGAAAATGACAGAGCATTTTTTCACTGTTTCTGACGGTTTTCAGGCCCTAACCTCATGCGTGCAGAAAGCCGATAGCAACGCCGGAGTAACGATTGATGCAAGAAAATAAAGCAGACAAATGGCCGCTCACCTGTGAACGTGGTGACGACGAGCTCGTAGTAGCCGCCGACCTCGACGTCGACGAGAGCCACCACCTTCCCCTCCTTGGCCTCCTCGCCGTCCTTCTCCACCTTGATGAACTCGTAGTAGCACATGTTGGGCAGCAACGTGTACGCCACTTCCTCCGGCCGGTCCAGCGGCTGGAGGTTGATCCCGAAGTAGCTCTCCGACGACGCGTACATCGTCGAGACCAGCGGCAGGCCGCCGCCGTAGAACTCCAGCAGCGGGATGTACTGCGCCATGGACCCCGTCACGATGACGTCGATGTACTTGGTCCTCGGCCACAGCCGCCTCACGATGCCCCTCCACGACGCGGCGCCGCACTCGGCGGCGATGGCGTCGGCGAGCTCCGGGTCCGGGCGAGCCACGAACCTGGCGGCTGCCTCCCTGCAGGCCGCGTCCGTGACGCGCGCGCCGTCGACGCGGCCGGCTCGGATGTCGTCGCAGAGCGCGCGCCAGTGGCCCTCAAGGAACTTGACGGCGCGGAGGAAGGCGGAGGCGAAGACGGCTCCGACGCGGAGCACCTCACCGCGGCGCGCGAGGCCGCAGAGCAGCTGGGCGTACATGCTCTGCGCGCTGTCTGAGCACAGGATCGCCTCGTTGGGGCTCGTGTACCGCGTGAACGGGCTGTCCGGCCGCTGCCGGAAGTGCCGACTCTTGTAGTAGCTCGTCAGCACCGGCCGCGCCACCAGCCCCGACGCCGTCGTGATCTCCGGCTTCACGAACAGCAGGTACATGCCCCGCCCTTCGTCCAGCCCGTCCACGTACCTGCATGACGCCGACATGCACTTGGCTCAGTCACACGTGGGAGTAGGGGGTACCACCTGTGCAGCGTGCGTGCCGTGTGCAGCCATGGCTGGAGCCTACGAGGACTGACGCTTACTTGTTCATGACGGGGACGAGGAGGTTGTATAGGAAGGTCTTGCGGTCGAGCTCCTCCTCCGTCGACGGCATGAGCTTCGGCTGTCCGCCCGACGTGCCGGAGCTGCGCTCGGAGAGGCCACCACGGCGGTGATCAGTGACTAAAATTTTCGCCGGCGAGTGTAACAACGGTAACGTGACAAGACAAGGCGTACCTCGTGAGGAGCTCGGTGATGGGCTTGGAGGAGATGAGCGACGAGGGGGCGCCATTGGCGATGCGCTCGATGTACGGCTTGACGTCCTCGTACTCCACGACGGGCACGCGCTCCTTGAACGCGGCGGCGAGATCGCGTCCCTCGAGGCCGTCATCGCCGAGGAAGCCGCGGAGGTAGTCCGTTCCCGCGTTCATGGCGAGGATCCTGTCGAGGACGCGCTGCTGCATGGCGCCGGCGTGCGCGGTCAGGTCCTCGATGAGCTGCAGGCACGCCGGGCCGTCGTGAGGGTCGCATGCCGGGATAAGCGGCGGCAGCGACGACGACGGTGAGGAGGAGGTAGAGAGATGGTGACCGTGGTCATGGTGGTCGAGCACAGCAGGGGACGTGGACGTCGTCGTGGTTGACATTGCTAGATCCATGCAGGCGTGCACTCGCTGCTGTTCCAGGACATTGAGCGGCTTGTCCTAATGCCTTACTGTTGTGGCAGAGGTGAGCTGCTCTTTCTCTCTTCCATTTCTTATATATACCTCTCTCTGTCATGAGGGAGAAGGCGATGTTGCTGTGAACTCTCTCTCTCTCTCCATTTTTCTGCGATTCAGCAAATTTATGGGGAAGAGAGCACAAGGTAGTGTGCACGTCATTTGTGTCAAGGGCCTACACATGTGACCATGTCTTGGAGCTTGTGATTAGATGCATCTATTATGGGTCAAAGGTTCATATGGTTGCCTCCTTAACTTTAATAATGTCCCTTTTACGTTTCTGAAATTGTCAAGCTGCTCCTTCCTTTGCAAACAGGGCCAAATACTTGTCAGAATTGTTACAAGATTTCAGTGAATTTGCATCACTATGGTTGTCGTATGGACAGAATGTGAAAGCTACTGCCAAGTGACAACTTTTGTAGTATTCCTGAGCCCTGATATTTGAGATATTCGTGCATTTGTTCACACCAATATTTCACTTTGTTGTCAGTACGAATTGAATTCTGTAAATACAAAACTGTTCTCAATTACTGGAAAAAAATGAGTTATGGACAAATGTGAATTTTAGTATACAGACATAAGGTAAATCAAAATGGGAGTTATTTAACATTCTCCTGTATTTTTTTGTGTATGAGCATATAAAATTTTGAGTTTGCCTTTCTTTAGCTGGCCTTCTGACAAACTGCAGATTCTCCAAAGAAATAAGAATGGTTCTCTTCGATGCTCTTCCAGGTGTAAAATATACTGGAGCCATTTGAATCCTTGATCAGTCTTGGCCTGCAACTTGATCGGCAATATCGATTCTTCTGTTTTCGGATAGCCATATCACCAAGAATGCACTGACCATGCTGCGTTAAGCACATTTTTACGTGATGCGAATATTGTCCTGCTCTTATTTTCTTTTTCCCTGCTTGTTAATTAGTGACCCGATGCCAAATCGACTGTGTAAGATTGTCATTGATGCTATCATCTGGATTGATTACAAAGTAACTTTGACTTTAACAGAAATATTTACAATAAAAGAGTAATAAGAGTTCAGTACCATTGCTGACCTTTTGATGACCTCTTCTTTGGGGCCTTTATAATGCCTGAAATATGTCTCTTCTTGAAGATGCTCTGTGGGCTGTCAAGAAAGCATTTTAGTAGAATGTTAAGCTGACTTCTTGGGACATCTTAATTTCAGTCAAGGCTCCAGGTAGAGTAGAGTGACACACACATGGCTAGTTTCATAGTCCTAGCTGTCCGTCTTGTAGGTGCTTAAATATACACCTAATCATTCGTGCCAACAACACATCGACATCCCACTTCATAACAGAAAATTAAAAAAAAACTCAGAACAGGACTAAATACATATATGCTCCCTGCACTATTCCATCGTTTTGATAAACTTGTGCTGAATATTTATTCATGAAATCTATTAAATCACATGTGACGTGATTTTATTTATTCATTGCAGGTTATTGAGGTCAGGTTTGCGCCAGCTGGTCATAAAAACAAACTAAAAAATAAATATGATTGCCTTCATAGGAAGATCGGGGATTCTTTCTTGGGTATTTGCCCAAGAAAGAGCTTAACAGGTTTGCCAGCTTTGCCTCAGGTTTGCTGCAAGTTCTCAAACTGTATCGCAAGTTGTCCATGTTAGAACAAAATAGTGTAACTACAAGGCAGGTTCTACGGTAGACCAAATAAATATAAATTATCTTATTTGCATGGATCTCGATGATTAAATGGTTTTTTTATTTCTTAAGAGGTAAAAAAATCTTTCATAATTATTAATTATTAAAATATTTAATTTGGAAAAAATCAATCAGTTATAGAAAGTGATGCATGTGACAGTTTTAAAAACTAAATTCTTCAATTTTAAAAATAAATCCATTTAATAGCTTTGGAAAGTTGCATGTATATTTGGTTTTTTTCCTTTTTTCATGTATGCTAAGGTGGATATTATATTTCATATATTTTTTCTTTCTTTTTTTTTCAAAATTTGATGGTTTAGATTGATTCGGTGTTTCACCTTCTAGGATGTAAAGAACAGGGTTTGGTCTACCTTAGCATGGAGCATTAAAATGACAAGTAGAAATGATCAGCATAAAAAAACATGTCAAAACAAATAAGACAAGATGACCCTACCAAGATCTTACTTTGATCACCATCAAATTTGAAAATGTAGGGTGTGGACCTAAAATCAGAATTTTTTCCAAGTAATGATCATTTTTTTTTGACAACACAACACCAAGTAATGATCATTGAGGTGCATTGAACCGAGCCTGCTCTTATATTATACATCCAAATAGATTTTTTTCATAGCCAGCCATCAAAGTGGCTATTTTCCTACTCCCTAATATCTTATCGATCATGTTCAAAATGTCATAGCACGTCAAGACAGAACTACTAATGCTAAGAAAGTGCCAGCTGACGTCAGCAAACTTTCTGCGCATTGTGCATTCTGCAACTTGTTATATTTTTATTACCAGGTTTACTATCCCAAACCAGTTTCCAGTTACTTAAATTTCTCAGTATAATAACCAGGCCCTACACTTCGCTGAGCAGCATCTCAATTGCAGAACAGGCGTGATGGTTATCTGCATCAGAAAATGAGAATCGAGTCAGAGCAGTAAATAATTGAGTGGGGCCAAGCATGTCATGTCTTTTTTGTTTATTACTTGTGTAGCAAGCTAATTTTCACAGTAATGGGAATAGACAGATTGTTGTCTACGGAATAAATAGATCAGTATTTGCTCAAAAAATATATATCAATATAGCAATGATATGGTGGATTTATTAGATAAATCGAACTTACAGGGAAAAATATGTTGGGAAATAGTTCCTCAAAAATTTTAATATAGAAACTACATGAATAATAGTAAATATGTACGGCCGCAAAAAAAAAATACTAGCAAAGATGTAGATGATAAGACTTAATTTGCAGGCGACATAAGATCCTTGAAAAGGGCAGGAAAGGGGGAGGAAAACAAGGGAGAGCGTATCAACTGTCCCAGAAGCAGCTGGTTTAATGTACTAAGTGCCAAAACCATGTATCAAGAACTATTCTTCCACACAAATACAAACAAATATACACAGAAAAACAGCCTAGAAACAACCTGTATGGTCCTGGAGTCCATGAAGGCAAAGATTGAGAACATAATCGAAACATGTTTTTTAGTAATTGATCAATAATCCGATTATGTTGACTTGAGCCATGGAGTGATGAGACACGATGACCTAGTCAATACTATCATTTAATTAAAAAGGGATGATGTGATTTGAGTGCATTCATCACAAGCTTTATCTTCTTGTTCTAAGAAAGTCAATGCATACCAAATATCGATCCATTTCATGTTGATGGTGCAATTCTTCTCATCTTATATTGGTTAGCTCCAGACAGCACCATGGTGTAAGCCAAAGTCCTCCATACCCTGATAAGACAAGAGACACTGGTGTGAATTTTGTCCATAAGTGCATTTGTTTGTTTATTTTGATAAATAGGTGATATGATTGATTTAAGCATTCAAACACCATTGGTTGCTCTTGATATCTTTTCCCCCCTGCATTCCGAGGAAAAAATTACGTTGGTTCACGACAGGCCTGTATAGAAAATTAGAAATATTTAAATCCATAATGAAACCTCAGGATTTCACCTCCTTCTACTGAGTAGTTAGGAAAACATATCTGTTGGGATTGCAATCTGTACTGTGGAGTTTCAGTTGTCACCATTGTTGACCCCAGCACATATGGCAACTGAAGCAACCTCAAATCCGATTCCAAATTTCTATGACTTTACATATGCACTGAAATAATCACTTACCGATCACATATTTATATGAAGAAAGGGTGAAAAAAAAATACTCACCCTTGCAATTGTCTGTGGAACTTCTGTATCTATGGACCAAGGTTTCCGAAACCGTTCAAGCGTCGAGAATCGCGGCTCAGCGGTTTGGCCGGTTTTCGCAAAACAAGAAAAACCGCTACAGTAAAATGCGAAAGCCGAACAAATTCGAAAACCAAATTTTTGAGAGAAAACCGGTTGGTTTTCCGGTTTACCGATCGGTTTTTCTGGTTTACCAGCTGGTTTTTCTGGTTTACCGTTTTTGAATTTGAAATCAAATTGGTTTGAGCGGTTTTTCATCGGTTTTGTCTAAACCGCTCGGTTTGACCGATTTATGACTGGTTTGATCGGTTTCGGATTTTCAAATTTTTTTAATTTATTAAACAAAAACCGGTGAACCACCCAAACCGAGCCGGATTGGTTTGACCGGTTTTTACGAAAACCGGTCCGGTTTGAACGGTTTTGTAAACCTTACTATGGACACATGACACTAGAATAACAATCCTTCGTAAGCCACTTGGCACTTTCTGGTGGTGATGTGTGACGATCCTTGACCAATGATAATAATGTTAACACCCTCCAATGATGCATACTTTAATAGCCACAGGACCACCATTAACCACCACTAATCCTTCCCCTAGTTTGCCGAGAAAATATTATTTGAAGTACAACCGCAAAATCTTGTCCTGAGGACCACAAGTCACTGGTTAGCTCGCACCAACCCCTTGCCTCCCTTTGGGACGCATTTGTATGGGTTTTAGCTATACTCAAAGCACGATGAAGTTAAGAGAAGCATCGGAAAGTACAGGCGACTTTTGGGACCAAAACCTTGCGCCGCACATCATGTATGCCTGCCATGCCCGATTAGTCTTTTCAGCGCCTTCCTCGTGAGAACAGCTTGTGAAACCTTTTCAAACAAATTTCAGAAGGCTTTGCGCAATTGCCGTCTATACTTTAGTTAATATAAAAGTCAGAGGATTCATAAACTATAAATTCTTCTATGAAAGGGATTAAAATGGATTTTCGGCCTATCCTAAACTGTCCAATTTTCAGGAAGTGTCAGGTCCACGCACTGACTCCCCTGCCACACTAGTTTCTACCACCCCTGAGGACAAGTGTTAGTTGTCTCTGCAACAAATCATTTTGACAGGATGGGCGCGACGACCGAGGGGCACCAGATCCAAGAAACGGGTGGTCCTAAAACAAAATAGAAGAGCTCTGAGGAGAAGAGAAAGCTGAGAAAGAAAAGATTAAGAGCACGGCAACTTGTGCTCCGTGAAGGCCTACGAGATCATACCATGGGGGACAGGTCACATGAAGTCGAGTGATGCCCTCCTCCGATGAGCCTAAGCCTCACATGGCGCAATGCCCATAAACAGAGCCAACTTTTTATTCCCCCTAACCAGTAACCAAGGGTGGCCACTAAACTAGGCTCCTGAAATCCCTCCCTCCAAGAAGCCCCACATGGAACGCTCGTTTGATGCCTGCTACTGAATCTCGCGTGATCTCGCCGCAGGCACACATAACCGCCTCTCGCGCAACGATGAATCTTCAGCCGGGGAGCTACGAGCTGTTGAGATCGGATGTGGCAGCGCAGCATCTGGGATAAATTTTTGCTGTAATCTAGAAAACAAAGTCAGCCGGATGGATGCTGTGATTCCAACTGCCTCCTCCCTGCTGCTGCTAGCATATGCAGAGGGTACATATGTTCAGGTGACGGCGAGAGCTTTGACCAGAAAAAACTAAACCTGTGCTCATCGAGACATCAACTGATCAGCGAGATTCTGAAGAGTGTAAGGTGCCCTGAAGTTGTTCTTGAGCTTGATTAATCACTGGATCCACATTGCTGTGCTATAAAATGTCCAAGAATAATAGCGGTGTGTGTGTATGTATCCATGTTAGGCTGCAGGATCCTTTTTAAAAAAAATGTTAGGCTGCAGGAAGCCTGGAGTTTAATGTCATGCGCAGGTGGAAGAACAGATCTAGAAACGAGAAAGCGCCCTCCTCAGATGCTGGTGTTCGTCTCCACCATGTTCCCAGAATTCTCGGAGAAGTGGTTTCATTCATGCTTCTGAAATCATGGTCTTCAGAAACAACGGAGAGACGGAGTGAAGGGGACGGCAGGGCGCGCACGTACCGTTACTGACGTGACGGTTTCCGCCCGACCGCGGTGGCCGTCGGACTCGGAGCTAGGCGGCAGCGCACGGCGCGGTGGAGACGAGGACGCGGAGTGTTCCTCGCGGGGCGGGGGGGCACCATGGCCGTGGCGGCGGTTGGGTGCGGTGCGGATAGCACTATAGCAGAAGCGTAACCGTCAGGCAAAAATAGGCCCATAGAAACGTAATAGGCCGGCCCAGGGAAGGGATTGATCAGGACTAGCTAGCTAGGGCTGAAAACAGTTTTTGGCCCATAGAAACGTAATAGGCCGGCCCAGGGAAGGGATTGATCAGGACTAGCTAGCTAGGGCTGAAAACAGATAAATACGGTTTGAGAAAATAGTTCAACTATTTTTATTTTCATATTTATAACACTAAATGAAAAAAACAAAAAAAGTCAAAAATAAAAACAAGTAGATAAATACAGAGTTGCAAAAACAAAACAATCCGAATGAAATATAACAAAAACAACTGATAACCAAAAAAAATGTCGAAAATATTAATAAAATAAATATCGAACATTTACTGTACGGTCCAAATCCTACAATACATATAATGCAAGTTGCACGTAAATTCACAACATACAACCAAAGGTTGTTTGATTCATAACTTTTAATTTTTAATTTTTATAAAATATGTTCAAATGAGATCTCATTACCATATTTAGAAAAAACAGTAAAAAAGAGAAAAATTCCGTTAAAAACGGAATTCCATTGAAACGTTCGGAAAAAAGGCTGTACTATTTTAGGTACCGTCTTTATTTTTTGTTTTACTTTTTTTCTATTTCTAATTTTCTTCACCTATGAAAATGGTATGTAAAAAATAGTAAAAGAAACACAGTCAAAACAAAAAATTTGTGTATGTTTTCAGCCTTAGGACGAGCTACCCCTCGAGCCGGCCTGTATTACCCATGACCTAGCCCACCTTCCCCGAAGTGGCCCATCGGAGTACTTACACTTCTCAACGATTTGCTTTTTTTTTTTCACTCTAGATGCTAACTTCGTAATAAGCTTTATTACATTTCGTTTCAAATAAGATTTTGAGAAAAGAGTATTTACGCTTTTTACACATTGCAAAAGAAAATTCCAGAAACTTTGAGATGACTACTCGTTGCATTTGAGTGGTTTAATTGCTGTGTGCACTTACGGCCAGTGACATGTTAATATTTTTACGTATGTACTTCTCGGGCAAATTGAGGTAAGCATCAGATCATGCATCAAATGCAAAATATAAGTGTGCTTCATCGGCATATTTAGAATATGATGATTTCTGTGGTGCCTACATTGGAATCATGCACATTTCAAATGGGCTTCAGATTCATATACTTGCCGTCCTTTCGTGTGCTTTCATTTGACAGGCCCGCCATGATTATTTTGCTACCACAACTTGTCATATCTCTCCTTACAGGGCATGTTTGGATCAGCGACTCGCGGCTGCCGCTGCGGCTGATTTCATTGTCACTACAGTATAAAACCGTTCTTTACTGCATCCGCAGCTGGCCCATAAAACTTACCCAATGTATGAATAATTGTCCATCAAATTTATTACTGCATCCGCAGCTGGCCCATAAAACTTACCCAATGTATGAATAATTGTCCATCAAAATTTAAAATTATGATGTGTCGACGTTCGAAATACGAGTTCAAAAAACCAGCAGATACTGTAAAATAAGATCGAGTATGCGAGTATTGTGAAGCTAATCATAGGCCATGTTTGGTACAGCTGGAACTTAATAAAAAAGTAGCTTATTTTTCCTGCTGGTGAAAAGCAGCTGAAAAATAAGCTGCTGTTTAGTTCATTCTGAGAAGCTGCTGAACTAATAAGCTGTAAAATAAGTTTGCTGTTTGGCACAGCTTCTGCTTATTTCTATAAATAAGCTGAAAATAAACTGTGCCAAACAGGGCCATAAAGATGAATGACACGAAGAGTTTAGGCTGGTTCAGACCTCTCGGAGGATAACAATCTTACATCCAGTGAGTGTGTGTACTCTTACTCTGAAAACAGATGTCTTGTCCTATTGGACATGTTACATATTTATTAGAGAGACATGTCTCCCGTGATAATGACAATAACCACGTCATAATACTAATAACGTTTATTCTTAATTACAAAGAGCGCGGCTATTAGATGTAATGGCTCTTTAATTAGCGTTAACTCTCTGGTAATCACCGTGTGCATTGTGACTTTGTAGGGTCGTGGGTAGACGTTCCGTCGGTGTATGCTCGTATGTGGGCTGAGGCCCACGAAGCTCTTCGGTAAATTTTGGATTCGGCCCATGTCTGTTCGGGAGGCGAAAATTGAAGCATCGACATAAGCCACTAAACACGTCTCTAAATGGTAACCTGCCTTCGGTATTCGATAACTTGATCGTTGTAGATAAGATCGAACCATACCACCTCTCTGTCATCGATGCTGCAAACTTGGGGAGGTGTTCAAATGACAAGACTAGATAGTTAGCTTCAATTTTTGTCTTTACTTCTACCACCTCGATTCCTGCTTCTTACCAGTCCGAGCGTTGCGCTTTTCACTGTCAGAGAGCAAAGACTACACGTCTTTTGAGATTTTGAAAGAACGAACATTTCCCTCTTATAAATAGGGAGGACGGGATAAAATTCTTCTCCAAAACACTTCCTTTCTTCAATTCACTTCAGATCCTTGTGCGATAACTGCCCGGGCATAACTATAGGCAGGAAACATTTTGCCAAGAGGATTCGGCCTTCTTCGTCGAGTGTTAGAGAGGATTCTTCTTTAAAAGGAGGGCAGGAGCATCCAGCCCCTGCTACGCAGGGGGATCCGATGGATCGTGGCCCTTCTTCAAGGTTGCCCACCATTGAGAAGATCTATAGGGTCCCTCCTGGTGGGTTTCTTGAACTGATGGAGGAGGATGAACAAAATGTCGTGAATCTAGAAGCTGATCTCAACACTTCTTGAGATGCTGAGTTTGCTCGGCGTCTTCATGTCGAGTTGAATAAAAGCCACTTGAGGGTGTCAAGCCTTAATGAGGTGGTAGTCTTGAGTGACTCTAAAGAAGAGGATGACAATAGCGAGAGCAAGGGCGCTATAACTTCTCCTCCGATTCTTCCAGACTCAGAACATCATTCCTTAATGTCCTCCTCAGGGAGAGGAGAAGAGGAAAAAGTGGCCGGCCAAGAGAATGCTAGTCTCTCAAAATCGTCTTCCCCTCTTGGTGCTCAAAAGGGGTCTCCGTCCAAGAACGAAGGGGATGATAACTCTTCTTAGGTTTAGATTTTTTCCCCTTAACTGGAGTTCTTGGACTGATAATGTAATTGTAGTTATTGTAAAAAACCTTGTTCTGTCTTCTATGAAGTTTCCTTCATTCTAAAAATGTGTAATGCTGAAGGATTTGAATATGTCTTATGAAACATCTTTTAAGAATTTTGTGTGTGTATTTGTTTGGGCTTACTTTCCTTAGCGCATTACTGCGACTGTGGTTAGCCAAACCATTCGTACTCAGAATTAGTCTCTTTGAGCTTTCAAGTTTTGATATTTGAACTCCTTATATACGTTAAGCACTTTAAGCATAAAGAGGTACAAACGACCGAACCATTTAGCGCGTTTGAACATATCGGATGTTTGTGGACGTTGTAACCGAGCCCCTTGTGAGAGTTGAGCCCATCAGGCGTGGAGAAAGGATGCCGTGGGTCCCCTTTGCAGTGCATTGAGCACTTCGGGTGTTGGAGCATTGAACCCTTTGCATGCGTTAAGCACATCGGGTATTTTGCCACTTCATCTTGAGTCGATAGCTGTTCGGGCTATCGGGTTTCCTTCCTTGAGAAGCTTTGTCAATTTGAATTTTTACTTTAGAAAAAGGTAGACAAGGCAATGTTAACTGGTTACCTGCCTCATTGATGAATATGAAAACTCTTTTTCAATCTTTTTCTTGATGGCGGATCAGATATTTTAGAAAAGGATTGGGCGACCTTCGTGTATTTAAGCACACAAGGTTGACCCTCTGCCCATCTCACAGCTGCAATGGCTTCCTCTCCTATAACAAATTCCTCTGAATCCCGAAAGCTTGATGAGTCTGAAAGTCTGGAAGGAGTAGAGCCTGTGATTGCTGATACTACAGCGAATATTGGAAGAAGTGCTCATCAACTGCTAAAAGGTTGAATACTTTGATGGTACGAGGCATACTTCCTGAATCTTTATGCTTTCAAATCCCAAGAGCTAAAAAAGTCTTCAAACCCAAACCTTCTGAAATGATCGTATTTGAAGCTCATTTTCTTTATGGGTTTGGTCTTCCTCCCTCTTCTTTCTTGGAATCTGTGTGTCAATTTTACAAAATTGGGCTTGTCCATCTGAAGCCTAATGCCATGGCTTCGCTGAGTGTCTTTGTCATGTTATGCGAATGTTGGCTCGGGATTGAACCTGATTTAGATCTTTGGAGATATTTTCATGTAATCTGCACGTATTCTAAACAAATGATGGTACACTCTATTGGATTCACCATGAGAGACCCAGAAACATAGTTCCTGTGAAGATTCATCGCAGCTGAAAACATATGACAGCAAATAGTTTTTTGTTCCATCCTGCGGTCACCCTAGTCTTAGGTTGTTTGATTGTATCCCTAAAATTGGAGACGATCTGAAATCTTCCCCTGAAATGACACCTCGCCTTCAAAAACTGGTGAAGGCGGTGTCCACATTGAGTTAAAAAGGTCTTCCTGCAGAAATGATCGTCAAGGAATTCAGTAGGCGCCGCATAATTCCTTTGGCAAAAAGGAAATTCTGAGCTTTTAATTATTCTAGACTTGACGACAGAGATCGGGTTTCTCCTGGAGGTAAACTCTGACATGTATAAATTAACTTTGAATTATTTATGTTAACTCAATTCTGATGCAGTTAGCTGAGGAAGAAGTAGCTAAGAGACTTCATGAAATTCTTGGTGGCAAGATTGTAACTAAACCTCAAGGCTTGCCTGCACCATATGACTTTTCAAATCCTCCTCCTAAGGTAAGATTGTATTGTCTTCAGAATTTTTTCAATACCTTACTAACTTCTTGATATAGGGGGCGTTTGAAGATTCAAATGAATATTCGCCAGTAATTCCCGATCAGGAGGCTTCGTCTTCTGATTCTTCGAGCGGTCAGACGTCATCATTACCAAATAATAGTGTCACCAATGTTCTCGAGCCATATTCTTCTGCTTCACTCATATCTCATGCCTGAAGCCTCATCACTTTACTATTTCCAAATGATACCGCTTCAATGACAATATTGAGGTAACTTTTGGTGCTTATGACAGATACTTTAATGCAGATTCATGTATAAAATGTCCGAGCTCCATGTTATAGGTTGGTTCTGGCAGTACTTCTAAGAAAAGCTGTATTGAGCCTCATCGCTACCAGATCAAGCCGTCAACTTTGAGGTACGTAAATTATTCACTATTTCTTGCACCTGATTGTTGTTGATGTTCACTTTGGAATGTAGGGCTTCAGCAATCCGAAGTATTCCATACTCTTCAGGGTTTAGAGATCAAATCAAGAGGGGTGTAGAGACTACAAATAACCATCAGATGGCTTTTGATGACATTTTGACTTCAGTGAAGAGTTTGGAAGAGCATGCTATAAACTCCTTGTTGATGCTGAGAGAAGTTTGCTTTACTCAATATTTTGTTGAATCTCAAATCAAAGCAGCCGTTGTTGAGGCTACTAGGCCATTAGAAATTCTTCTGGCACATAAAGAGAATGAACTGAAGAAATCTGAAGAATGAGCTTCACGTAAGTGTTGCCTTCTTTAAAACTCCCTTATTGCTTTACGTGATCATAATATTGATCAAAGCAATGTTTTCTTTACAGGCTTGGCTAAAGAAACTGATGAAGCACAATCACAGGCGCGGAAAATTGCTATACAAACAAACTTCCTGCGAATAGAACTTGCTGAAGTCAAGTCTGAATCTTGCAAGCTCAAAGATGCACTTCTGGATATTGCTGTAACTGGTGCTGGACATATACTGGCTCTGCTACAGAGTCATTTTTCGAAGATGAACACCTCTGTTATCCATAAGGGATTCAATTGTCCTACTGATGCAGCTTGTGTGGAACTAGTTCAGAAGGTTTTTGGGGTAGCTAAGTCTTTTATTAACGGCCTGAACTTTTTTGTTTCATCCTCTGATGATGTCCCACCTGCGAAAGGTGTCTAGCTTCCTTTTGATTAATAATAAAAGTTGATCAGTGTCATGAGAATGATATATGTAGCCCCTTGCTTTCTATACGTTATGTATAGAATAAATCATACGCATTTGATTGGTATTTTAGGACTTCAGCTTTATAAAAGGCATCCATAACCAAAATCGTCGTATCAAGAGGTATACAAGTTTGTATCTACGATGGGCTGGTGTGATTAAGCTTGTAGCTATATAAGATAACTGTTTCAAGAAAATCACTCCTAGAGATGGCCGCAAGTGCCTATTAGAGTCGTATCTTGTGTAACCGACTGGCGGTCAAGATAGAGTGCCCGAATAGTGATCTGAAAAGATTATTGGTGATAAGTGCTCGCAAGTGCCTATCAAAGTCATATCTTGTGTAACCGTCTAGCGACTAAGATAGAGAGCAAGAATAGAAAAAAGAAAATGAGCGCTTTATTGAACCATACGAACTGGCTAAAGCTTCCTTATATGATAAGAAATTCATTCCTTTTAGGTAAAAATCAGAACCATGCCATATACTTACAGAGAGCATGTTAGTTTAATAAACTCATTTTCCATAAAAGCATTCGCATGCCGCTCTTGTCATACGGCTTCATAAGCATATCATCGCATGAGCTTAGCATTTTATTAGGTGCATAACAAATCGCACTCGCATATCATTTCATGCACTTAAAAAACGACGTGAAAGACCAGCAACTTGCTTTAATTGCTTCGGAGACGTCTGTCGCTGAAGATCTCCCGCTTGTGTGTGCTAACTCTCAGCAAACTGAAGGCAAGTACCGGTGCATTAACCTCTTTTTAAAGTTTTTATTTTATCACTATGTATTGTATAGCTAATGTACTGTGCATTAAATTGTAGGAGTTGTTTGAAACCCTAGGATGCATGATAGTGCCAATTACCCCCATTGAGTATATATATTGGTACAGATAACTCGATGTAGAACTAGGTTATAAGTTCCAATAAACGGTAGAAGTCGAGTGAATGAGAAACCTCACTCGCGAGCTATAGGTTTTATTTTATCCCACACTTGAATAAACCTGAGATCAAGCGGGAATAGAGTACAGGAGGGTTTGAGAAGGCTGGGCCTTCGCGGTGGTAGCCCCAACTGTGTCGATTAAGAACAGATTCGAGTGTGGCTCTGTTGAGCAAGTTTGAATAGTACCGAAGGCATACTGGGGACATGGGACCCAAGAAACTGATGTAAGCCGATACCCTAGTGGTTGGACGTAACCCTACCTCTCTTTCGACAAGGAGTAGAGAAAAGCCTTGGATCTAACCATAGATGCACCCGGCGTGGTGATCGCATGGAGGACCATGTGCTTGAGAGATGTGCGCGTCGGACCGGCCCTATGGTATTGTTGTGAAAGGTTGTCATATGCGGCTTCTGAGAAGCGCGTACGTGTCATGTACTTCGGATTTTCTCAGCTGGTGTAAATAGATTATAATTGCTGCCCCTCACAGTAACGAGTACCACTTGTTCACTGAGTGACATCGTAGTAACAACTAGACGAATAATAACAATAATATGATTTGTTTGCTTAGTATAGGTATTTGCTTGGCAACCATGCTTGCTCTAGTTTATAGTGCAAATTAAATTTTCATTATGTGAATTTAACCTACCGCTAAAAATTAAAATTAAAGATCCACTAATAGTGTTATGTTTTATGCAAATAGTCATCCCTGTGAGTCAGCTTCTCATGCTTAGGAGTCGGCTGTAGTTAGCCATTTTTGTCGGGCAAGTCTTGCTGAGTAATTAGTACTCACGGTTCATTATTTTCCCTTTCTTGTTGTGTTGTAGCTCTTCTTGCAGGGAGTTGGTGTAGCTGTTGCAACAAAGGAGTATGGGAAGGTGAACCCTTGGCTAACTACTCCTGTGAGCCAGTTCCCTCCTCACCGAACTCCGATCGCGAAGAGTGAAGCATGTCTTAGGGAAAGATATGTTTCATATTAGAAAATCGTCGTATCTCTTCCGTATCGCTTCGGCTATGTTTTAAACTCTGTTTTAAACTTATCTCTCCTAAGACTACTTGAACTCTAATTATCGCTCGTGTTGTACTATTTGAGTATTGTTGATCAATATCACCCGAGATCGATCCTAGACGAGCCGTCCTGTGTTTTTAGGGCGGTTCTGCCACATGATATCTTTCTTAAGGACTAAATCCTCGATCTTCAGAACATGATGCACAACTTTCTTGTTGTAATGTTTGCGCAGCAGGGTCTGATATTTCTCCACTTTTATCACTGTCTGTCTTCTGGATTCTTCTAACAAAGTAAAATCCAGATCTCTTGCTTCAGCTTGATTTTCTTCTCTAAAATGCAACACCCGATGAGAACCCAAATGCACAGCCTCGTATACTAGATTAAATGGTATATCTCTGATTGCTCAGCTCAGGTTTGTGCGCAAGGATCATAACATTGCAGGCAGCTCTTGGACCCAGTTTTTCCATTGGCTTCTAGCTTTTCTCGCATTTGCTTCTTCATCCCTTGAATGATCAAACCGTTGGCTCTTTCCACTTAGCCATTGGTTTGCGGGTGAGCTACCGAAGAGACTGAGTGCTGTATCCTGAATTCAGCAAAGCATCACTGAAATTTGTTTCTCTTGAATTGGGTCCCATTATCCGTAATGATTTGCTTTGGGACTCTAAAGCGTACAATGATCCCCTTCAAAAATTTGGTTGCAGCTTCTTGAGTAATGTTTACCAGTGACTCAGTTTCTATCCACTTGGTAAAGGTATCGATAGCCACAATAATGTGCTTATATCCCTTCTGTCCCTTGGGCAAAGTACCGATGATATCGATTCCCCAGATAGCAAACGGCCAAGAGAAAGGGATGGTATGTAGGGTACTTGCATGTTTGGTAGTTTGATGCTGAAAGAATTGGCAATGACTGCATTTATGTACCAGATCAGTGGCATCTTAATTTGCTGTTGGCCAGTAAAATCCATGGCGGAATGCTTTTGCTACCAAAGTTCTGGAAGAATTGTGTGAGCCACACACTCCTTCGTGTATATCACTAAGCAGTTGTATACCTTCATCTATAGAAATACACCGCATCAACATCCCATTTCTGCCTTTCTTGTACAATACTCCATCAATAATGATGTAATTTTTGGCAATCTGAGCAAGACGCTTGATTATCGGATCATCATCTACAATTAGATCTTCGTCATTAAAACTTTGATCGAGTATCTCCAATCTTCGGGCTCTTCAAGATCGAGCAAAGAAATTTCATGAGCCCCAGCGGGCATCTTCAGTAATATTGATGGCTGTAATATTTCTTCAATAATAACTTCGTCGTGCATTGCCAATCGGGAAGAGGCTAGCCATGCGAGATGATTTGCATCTTGATTATCCAATCGAAGAATATACCGGATTTCAAATCCGTCAAAAGAACTTTTCATTGCCCGAACAGCTTCTAAATATGCAGCCATCTTTTCATCCTTGCATTCATACTCCTTATGGACCTGCCAGGCTACCAATTGAGAGTCACCTCGAATCAGCAATCTCGTGATGCCCATGGATTTTGCAATGCGCAGGCCATTAATCAAGCCTTCATATTCTGCAATGTTATTTGTAGCTTTGAACTTCAGTTGAATATCATATTTCAGGGGCTCTCCTTCGAAAGGTTTCAACACAACACCAGCCTCAGCTCCTTTCAGGGTAAAGCAACCATCAAAATTCATCACCTAATGATTGAGCAATGCCTCTTCATCTTGAGGACTAGATGAGGTCCATTCAACAATAAAATCAGCTAAAGCTTGACTCTTGTTGGCTCTTCGAAGTATGAACTTTATTTGAAACTGTTCCAGCTCTACTGCCCAATGAGATATGCGCCTAGTAGCATCTCTACTATATGAAACTTTATATGAAACTGCCCCAGCTCTACCGCCTCCTTAAGATCGGAGACGATCATAATGATTCCCAGGGGTCTTGGCATCCTCATTGTGGCAAAAGCCGAATGAACGGCAGCCATAAACTTCAGAAGGAATGGCCGCGACGGCCTTAAGATCGAGAATGCAGTTATATGTCAAATCAAAATCTGCCACCTCAAAGGTGAGGACCTCTCGACGCTTGTTATCTCCGTGACTGCAAGCAACGGTCAGATTAATCTTCCTCAAGGGTTTTGATGAAACCCCTGGAATAACTCCGTCGAATCTTTCATCCACGGGCTGCAATGCTACCAGAGGCAAACTCATTTCCTCATAAGTACGCTTCTTGAGGAGGTTTAAGGCTGCACTTCCACCGAAGATTATGTTAACTTCGGAGAATTCTTCTTCATCTTCCTCCTCAAGCCTCCGACGGCCCCTTATCGGAGCCTCGGATCGAGGTGCTGCTGGAGGTTCCAAAACATCCTTTCCTTTTGCTTAATGTAATAAGTGCTATCAGTGAAGTTATGGTACCTGGACCGATGAACCGGGCACCACTTCTGTGTATCTTCAGATTTGTCGAAGGGTCGCTTCTTCTTTTTAGGACGTCCAGCATCTTCTTTTTTGGCGACATTGAGCTCCTGATCATCAGGTTTGTTACGAGCACTCTTAGTCTTGGCTTCTCCCGTAATCCGGGCTCGGCTTCTGATGCCTTGATACAGGTTTAGGCGATTGATAAGAGGTGGCCCACAGTTCGTGGTTCCTTAATGGCTAGACAGGTTTAGGCAATTGATAAGAGGTGGCCCACAGTTCGTGGTTCCTTAATGGCTAGCCGTTCTGCGGTATAAACATCAGATACACCTTCTTTAAAGGCAATGATGACCTACAGGTCTTCAATGTGAGGAATATAATTCCTCGTCTGACTGAATCTCTTCACATAATTCCAAAGATTCTCATTAGGCCTTTGCTTGATAGTCCGAAGGGTTTTTGCAGTCAAGGGCCTTTCAAAGGTCCCCTAGAAATTCTCGATGAAGGTTGCGTAAAGCTGATCTCAAGTCCGAAACGTGGACTCAAAAAGATTAACCAGCTATGATCGGGCTGGTCCTGACAGAGCAGTAGGTAAATAATTAGCCTTTACTCTATCATCTCCCCCAGCGGCTTCTATAACCGTGGAGTAGACTTGGAGAAACTACTCTGTGTTTGATGACCCATCATATTTCTCTATCGGTCCTAGTTTGAATTTCTCAAGCCATCGGACTTGACGTAGACTCGGGGCAAGTGCCTTGAATGAACTTCGGCTCGATCGAGCCCGTTGAGGAGCAACCTCAGCTGCTTCTCTGTGACGCCTATTGGCATCGATATTGTTACGCGCATCATACCTGCGCGGATGTTCACCAGAATGGCCCATCTGACTTCGTTGCCTGTCGAGGCTGTGCCGTAAATATTTGACAGAGAGACGATGTTACTGTCGGAGAGATGTAACCGAAACAAAGGGTGCTCTTCGGGAGGATGGCCCTCCGCGAGAATTGCCACGGCGTGAAGCCTTCGGCTGATTTTGGCCTGATGATGTAGTATGGCCTATATGACTAGCAATTTCTAATCCTTGCTGGACTAATAGTGCCAGGGGCGAATCTTCAGCCGCTAAATGCTGCATGTATTCTAGGATTGTTTGTAGTCGAGTAGCTTAAAAGTCAGTTTGTAGATTCTTTACCGGGGGACCCAGCAAGTTGGTTCTATGAAAATTAGAACCAATGGTAGGAAGATTACTTGACGATCCAGCACAAGGCACTGGATTATTCCTTGCAGCCACATTGATCTGTTGCAACTCGATGTCGCGATTTCACTTTGAATACCCTATTTTTGAGGAATAATTCGTCATCGGTGCAGTCGTTGTCGCTGTTGAAATTGTAACATTCTAGCCCCAGCCTAGAAAACTTGCCATTGACAAGGTTAAGAATCACCTTGGACTGGGTTGGTAGCTGCTCCAGATGATCCTTTGAAGGACCAACACATGATCGGGACCCGAGTGAAACACTCTAAATCTCAATCGTAATAGGCATCTCGAACGAGACTTAACAGAATGGTTCTAGGAATTCCGGCCCATGGGCCAGAGAACCTTCTTCATTGGCGACAAAAATCAAAGTTCCAAAATAGAATGTGGTGCCAGCTGAGAATACGAGGTTGCTTGTGAAAGCCATAGTTGAGGGTCGAACTAACTTCATCTCACACTCCTCTTTCTGGCACGCCTCTGTTGACGTCTGAAATATGAGTTAGGAAAACCGGCAAATATTGTAAAATAGGGTCTAATTACAAAGAGGACAGACACGGAGAGTTTAGACTGGTTCGGGCCTCCCGAAGAATAACAACCCTACGTCCAGTGAGTGTGTGTACTTTTGCTCTGGAAACAGATGTCTTGCCCTGTTAGGCAGGTTACATATTTATAAGAGGGACGTGCCTCTCGCAGTAATGACAATTACTACGCCATAATGCTGATAACATCTATTCTTAATTACAAAGAGCGCGGCTATTAGACATAACGGTCTTTTAATTGACGTTAACTCCCTGGTAATCACTGTGCGCGTTGTGACTTCGTCAGGTCGTGGGTGGCCGTTCTGCCGGTGTATGCTCGTATGTGGGCTGAGGCACATGAAGCTTTTCGGTAAATCTTGGTTTCGGTTTCGGGAGATAAAAATTGAGGCATCGACATGATGAAAAAATGCATTCTATGACAAGAGTTAAACTCATTAATTAAAAGGTAAATTCCTTATCATCCATAAAACAACTTCAAGTTTTTTCTCACCCACTCAAAATTTTTATTTTCTTGTCAACAATTAATGTTAACATTCTTTTCTTATTCACCACTCCCTTGTATTTGGAAGCTTCAAAAAGATTTATTTGCCTTTATATTTTTTTTACTAAGTTTTCTTAACCCATTTTAGTGAATATTGTTTGAATCAGTCCCCTCTAAACGATTTCACATTGTGCACTACAAGCTTAAAAGGAAAAAATTATTCACATCAAATTTTAAAATATAAATTTGCCCCAAAACGCAAAATATCTATTTGTAACGAGAGTAAATTTAGAAAAAAAAATAATAGAGAGACAGACATGTTTTATTCAATGTATAGGGGTGGTGAATAATAATAAAAAATTAATGCAGTTCAGTTTTTACAAAAATCAATCAATTTTAAAAATCAAAGCAGAGTGATTTCACCGGTTTAAACCGATACTCTCAGTCGCGCGTTGCTGAGCTCAGCTCACGACAGCGTGACGCCAAGTGGCAAATGCAACGGCGTCCAGACGAGACGAGGGATAGCAAGCGAAGGGTCACCATGGACGCCACGCAGCTTCCACGCTCTCCTTCCACCCCAAACCAAAACGCGAAAAGAGCAAAAGCAACAGCGCTCGCAAACCAGCTGCCACCGTTAACCGCTCCCTCCCTCTTATCTCCTCGTCGCCTCCAGGCCCCAGCTACCACTCTGCTTCTCCGCTCGACGTGTGTGCCGCTCGTCCAGTTCCCGAGCTCTGCTTTGAACTGCTAGCTGGTTCTTTGCACGAGCCAGCTGCACCCTCGGCAGGTATCGAGATGGCCCTGCATGCTCCGTCCATGCCGCGCGCGCCGGCCGCGGAACGGCCTGCGGCCACGCTCCAGTCCTCGTCGTTTTGCGCGCCTTGGTCGGCGCGAATGCCGGCGCCGGCGCGCCGGAGCGTGGCGCGGGCGGGCGCCGCGGCGGCCCGGATCACCATGCGCGTCGCGTCCAAGCAGGCCTACGTCTGCCGCGACTGCGGGTGAGTTGCGTCGCGTTGCGACGCTGGTGTGGAGTGGAGCTCGGGCTGCCTGTGTGTCGGCGACTCGACTCTGCGCGATCTTGGCTGGCTGGCTGACTGACTTCCTCCTCTGTTCTGCGCCGCAGGTACATCTACAACGACAGGACGCCGTTCGACAAGCTGCCGGACAAGTACTTCTGCCCTGGTGAGACTCAGAACATGTGTCCAATGTCTTGGCAAAACTTTCTTTCTTACCTGAGTGGCTGAACCGATGCATCCGCTGCAAATATTACGACGCTTATCATCTTCTTAAATTTCAGAGATGTTGTTCGGTTCTGATATCTGAAAAATGATTGAAATCAAAACCAACTGGTTTCTTTTAGAACACTGCACTACAGCTTTATATGTATAATCCAATTAGCATGCATCACTGTCCACGAGGAAAAAGACTGCCATTTCCTATGACTGAACAACTAACATTGCTCTCCATTGCTGATGTAGTCTGTGGAGCTCCCAAGAGAAGGTTCAAGCCGTACCAGCCAAAGCTGACCAAGGATGCGAACGCCACTGACGTCCGGAAGGCGAGGAAGGAACAGCTCAAGAGAGATGAGGCCATCGGGTAAGTAGTTATAGCTTAGCTAAACTTCAGAGGCGCAAAGTGATCATGCATACATAATATTCCCCAATTCGAGTATCTGAATTGATCAACTGACTGACTTCAAAGGCAAAATCTTCCTGGCTGCCTATTACTTGGTTTAGGAACGCCTTGCCGATCGCCATCGTCGTCGGTATCGCCGCCCTGGCTGGCCTGTACTTCTACCTGAACAGTGCCTACAATTAGATGAAGAAGACAAGATGGTCTGATCAAATTCGATGACAGGAAAGGTTTAAGTTTTGCCGTTGTTTTTTTGTCTCATAACAGTGTTTCTCTTGTTGCATATGTTAGGGCTCCAAGACCATTATGTAAGTGAAAATTCAAACGCAACTTATATTCTGAACCGAGAGCTGATTCGAGTTCTATACTAGCCTTATATATACAAGGGAAAATGAGTCTCGAAATTTCACGGTGATGAATACTTGGAACAATGATTTGCAATGAAAAAAACTTCGTAAATATCAGAGAAATATGAGACTTTCGCTGAGTAAAAGTGGGTAAATTGATCTTCTCTGGAACTCAAATGGGTTTACTAGGAATGCAGTAACTTTGGTATCGACAACCATCTACTTATAACTGCAGAACAGTGCTGCTGTAAGTCAAATGACAGACATGGAAGGATTGTTTCTGTCAACTTCTTACGAAGATTTCAAATTTCAGTTAACCATGTTTGACTACTAAAACCGTTAATCTACCAAGCCCAATCACATGTGGATTGCAGTTAACATCAGTGGCGGAGCTCAACACAAAGTTGAGGAGGGGCCAGTTAAGAGCTATATTAGCATTTTGTTGAGATTTAAGAAGCAAAAATTAAAATTTAATCACTAAAATCGTTTTCTCTATCAAACGATGAAAATTAGGAGGGGCCATGGCCCCCTCTAGCTCTAGAGAGGCTCCGCCAGTGGTTAACATGCCAAAAAGGTCAGGTATGCACCATATCACCGAGGTATAAATTAACTCCAAAAAATATTTTTGGAAACAGGTAAAAAAACTGTTAGGGTTAATATTTCTCTCCTTCCCTTAAAATGGATCTATTTTTTTTAATCAGGCCACGTTAGCATTAGGTTCACAATAATATTCAAAATGGAGTGAGTGATTGACGAGACTGAACGAAAGAAAATTAATTAGTTTAATCTGTTGGATATATTTTGTGGCTAAACCCCTCAAGTTTTGATTTAGAGAGCATTTAATTCATGTTTTGATATCTAATACTCCATTTTGAGAACAGGTTTACATAAATATACAAATAGTTGGTCCATTTTTTTAAATTGTTATCATTAGAACAATAAATCTAGCTCATTTTTAAGAATAGAATTCTTGTTTAACAACAACAATTTCAGAACTGATAGAGTATAAGAAAGTATCAAAATACAATAACTGCACATAATGATTAATTAGTTAATTAATTAAAGATAATTAACCCATCCAACACGGCAATATAATCACGAGGCCACTCGTGCCCTCTCGCAACTTCACAAAAAGGGCGCGCTTTCATGACCCTTCCTCTCCCTGTCTCTCCGCATCATCGCTTTCCCGGCTTCCCGCGGCGCGACGCCATCCCTCGCCTGGATTCCACGGCTCGAATCCGGTTCCAGTCCCCGTCCGTTATCCTATATACGACCCCCGGGCCGTTGATGGAGGCGGAGGGGCGGCCAGCGACGGCGTCGGCGGCGGCGTGGGAGATGGCCAAGAAGGAGATGAAGGACGGGGTGGTCAGGGAGGTGGTGCGGCTCGAGCGGGAGTCCGTCATCCCCATCCTCAAGCCCAAGCTCGTCATGAAGCTCGCATATCTCATTGGTACGGACCTCGTGTCTCCGGCATTTCTTGGCTTCGATCCTATTCCGGCGTCGCGTTTCAAGACGCATTTTTTTTTTCTGGTTTCATTTCGACGTGCAATTCTGGTAGTGGCAATGATGATATTGTGGATTAGTCGCTGCGTCATTAGCAATCGGATGTGTCTGTATCCCAAATTGCTTGATCCAGTGATCACAGGTGTAGTAGTTTTACCCTGCATGGCGACAACTGTCCCTAGAGGCGTGAACTGGAAACAAATTGCTTTATCTGTAACGCAGGTGTAGTAGTTTACCTTGCATGGCGACAACTGGACCAAGAGGCGTGAACTGGAAACAAATTCTGCATATAACCCTTGGTCATGATTATTACATTGTCGTATATTTTTTACTTTCCTGATAAATATTTTTGTTCCAAGAAGTTTCCTTGATAAATATTTAAGTTGGCTCACATTCCTTTGATACGAGAAATTATGTTATCTACAGTGTTGGAGTTCAAACGGTATCATTTAATCTTCCATACCATAACCCATACAAACTCTCTATTACTGCTCAGAGCGTGACAATGACCGTGCCGAGTTCATGAAGCTACGTAGGAGAGTGGAGTACACCATTCGAGCTTGGTATCTTCTGCAATTTGAGGATCTCATGGTTATTGTCTCTTCTTTTATTCATTAACAACATATCATGATCATTAAATTTCTTTTATCTAAACATTTGGCACTGTGATGCAGCAACTGTACGCCTTATTTGATCCTGTTAATGGTGAGAAGAATTTTGAGCAGCAAAGCATGACTTTAGGCGAGATAGAAACTCTTGAACTCAATTTCCTAACTTATCTTTTTCAGGTTCGCCCACTGTTTGTTCCTTTTCATACTAATCAGTATGATTTGTTCCAAATTTACATGATGCTGACTATTACTAACTCTATACCCAAAAGTAGATTATGGAAAAGAGCAACTTCAAGTTATTATCTGATGAAGAGTATGAGGTAGCTCAATCTGGTCAGTATCTTTTGAACCTTCCCATCAAAGTTGATGAATCCAAGGTATGGAATTACTTTTAAAAATTTTGGACATGTATGCTGACGCTGCAATCAATTCTTTTTAACTAGTTATTTGAACAATTATAGGTAGACCACAAGTTGTTACAAAGGTACTTTAAAGAGCACCCACATGATAATTTACCAGCATTTGCGGATAAGGTATTTGTCTTTTCCTGTAATTTCTTTTGCTGTGCCGATGAATCACTATTGTGAACCTAACAAATGAAAATCAACCAGCACATAT
>BCLH01000179.1:153699-173611 GCA_001602315.1 Zoysia pacifica | reverse complement strand
TACAGTGACAAATAAAAGTGAATGGAGAGAGTAATATAAAATTGAGGGGAAAGTTAGATATATTTGAACTGAAAAAAGGATAATTCTCTAGTAGTGAGATCCGGATATAGCCATATGCATATAAATTGTTCAATTTTGCCAGACTGCCCTAACTGCATAAACATCCACATCACTATCATCGCTTAGACACCCTCACAATAAACTGATATGACAAATTGACAATCTAATGTCATGCAGTAGAACTCCTTTTCGAAATACTCTTTTCTAGCACTACACAAGAGTGAACGCCTAACATCAAGTATAACTCACAAAATAAAAAAAAACATATGCAAAATTTGTTAAAAAAAACACAAATGCTAAGCATTACTGCATTAGTACAATGCAAGAGAAAGAAAAAAGTAAACATCTAAATGCTCCAAAAAGTGATCTAAGCTGATACAATAATTAAGTAATTAGCGACTACCTGAACATGTGGAAAGTGGAGAATGACTATCGGGATGCAAACTACTCCTGTCAACAGGAAATATGAACCCAATAACAGACCATCTAAAGGAGGACTACCATTCCACCACTACTGTAAAGCTTCAAAGATTGTTTCCCGGCAAAGCCATGCAGAGAAGGCTACAACACATGCATGGAAATAAGCTTGACAGACCTTCATATTTTGAAGCCCCTTTAGACTTATCTCTGAAAGTCACAAGCAAGATTGTTTTATCAACTTAAAGAATCACAAGCATTAATTGATGAATAGTAATAATGATTTTGATGACCTGATTATTGCAATGATTTTACTTCAATACCTGTAGAGAAGTAAAGGTGGAGTAACAGCCAGTAGCAAAACTGCTGAAACCCATAAAACTGATCTTGATGCCATAAACAACAGAAAACTTTGAGGAATACAAGCAGGTCAAGATCCAAGCAGCTTTGGGGCTAACTCGCGGATCAACATATAATCTTCGTGCAAGAGCCAAGCCCAAAAAGGTCGTAACCAGAACCATGTAACCAGGATACGTGATATCATCCTCAAATCCAAAGCAATACATGGAGGCATAGTTGAATAATCGGTTCTCAATGTAGCATAGCAGCAATGCATGACCAATGAGACCAAGCTCCAGAAGGAAGCAAAGTTTTGCTGGTAGCAGTCAGTGGAAGAACTTTGGTGTCCACAGGACTAGGGGCCACTGGCTCTGGCTCAAGTAGGTAAAAAAAAAAAGTACGATGGTTGCGGCATTCCATCGAACAAGTCATAGGAACTAAGGTTTTGTTTGGAACGCCGGAATTTTTTCAATTTCTCCGCTTTATCTTATAAAATTGAAAGTCTGAAACCTATAAAATTTTTGTGTAATTCCTATGCAATTCTCACATTCCATAGAGCCCTCTCTTGTTCCTCCTATCACTGATTGTATGGTTGTCACACTAAGTTTTCTAAGCAACTTTTAATTTAGGCTGAGAGATGCGATTTGGAATAAGAACATCTCCGAGAGCTTCCCATAAAATCAATCCAAAAGACAATTTTTAGGATCAACCTAAAAGGTATTATGATCTATTTTTTCTCTTCTTCTTTAACATTCTCCCTAATTTAAATCCCTAAATTTTTTAAAATGGGACAAAAATCTCTCATTTCTACCTACAGATGAGGAAAGTTTGGGGGGGGGGGGGGGGCGAAAGTTAGAGGGTGTTTATGGATCTTTGATGATTTTTTAAGAACTCATCATTAATTTAAATTAGTAGAAATTTTTAAAGAGCTTTTGGAGACACTCTAAAATGGAGTTTAAGATAAATGGTCCCAAAATATTAGAAGGGGTACTTAGATTTTATAGCCACGACTAGGGCCATGGCCCTAGTGGCCCTGTGTGAAGTTCCGCCGCTGGTAGCAGTGCCAAACCCGGAATAGCCATTGCCATTATGACAGCTGCAACAACATACTTAGTGAAGGACTTCAATGGCATGCCAGCAATCCAAAATATTCAGAACCCAATAGTTATGCACAACAAACCAAAGGACCATCAAGCTTGCCATTGACACATATGTGAAGTATGATGACAAGCATTTCTTAGTAAAGAACCTTGCTACATAATAGCCAGAAACTATCGGCAGTGGTAGGAACTGCAAAAGGATTAACAAAAAACATTAAGTATGGTAACATGAATAGTATTTTAGGTGCAAAAAAAAAACACTTTAGTCATCATGTAAAGGTTTGCATAAAGTTGTGCCATTGTGTCATTTTCATGAGGCTAAATAATATTTAACCATGTACTGAAAGGGTCTTCCATCTGCTCATCCAAGAGACAGCTAGTCCAGGACCCTAAGCAATTTTAAGAAATGCACAGAGTTCTTGGATTACTTCATTTCACTATGAAATCTGAAAATGAAACGGAGATGCCAAGAGAGAGGCCCTTTTCTCTCCATGAACAGAAAACTATCTTAAATTCATACTGACAGAGTAAACAAAAATATTCTATTTTATCAATAGCAAATTGGCAATCATTTGTGTACCAAGGTAGCCTGTATTCCAGCACAAGCATTTAAAAATACTGTGTTGATTCTTTTTGGCATTTGTATGTTTTGAAGCTGATGCAGCCTACAATAATATCATTACATAAATAAAAAGTACTGACAATTGTGGCACCAGTTACACATAAGAATTAAGGCCATTGTCCATTGAAATAACCAATTCACTGCACAACATTTCTTCCATACAAATGTGATGGTTACTGAAATGCAGACTGCAGAGTGCAAGTAATAACTTAGAAGGCTAACTATCCCTTGAACAAAACACCTTAACATTAACTCTGTAATATCCAGGTCAAAAAGTAGTATACATGAATACATGATTAAGCAGAGAAAAAACATGTACAGTACAGCTGTCATGGGTTTAGGTACATCAAAAGTTCAATGACGTTATTTGACTTCATTATACATATTTACTTAAATTTGTAATACATACAAGTTGTTACTTCAAGGTAGTAGCTTGCAACACACATCAGACTGAAGAATAATTTGTTTACGTGAACGTAACATTGCTGTGGAATAATTTTAAGGCCATAACAAACTCATTTTCACATGGTGAGAAACTTGCAGATGCAGATAACAGGTCCTGTAAAGGAGGCTGCAACATACCAAAACTGGGAACCCGATAAAAACCACTCCTGACCACTAACCAGCACTGCCAACACCATAAAAGCCAGAGAGCTAACAGCATCCCCAACTTTTCCTGCAGCATGTGCTGCGAGACCCAAAGCACCACCAAGCATCGTGACAGTTACAAGCAGATAATTCAGCGGTGGTGGAGCATTAATGTATCTTCCAAAGGAGTGGAACACGACTCGTACCTCAAGGCAAAGCACCACCACAACCAGTGCAACCAACCCATTAGCAATCCTTATCTGATCCATTGTCTGTGCATCCCTGGTGATCCACCATAGAGCACCCCGAGTAGATGCATAGAGTTGGAACAAGAACGGTATGAAGAACAGCAGCAGCACTTCACTTCACACACACTGGCCCATGATGTGAAGAGTGGCGTGATGGGACACGATGTGGAACATCACCGGCAAGAATAACAGGCACAGCGTGTGCACACAGCTCTCCAAAGTGCCAAGAATGCCGTCATTGTCTTGCAACGGCATATCCTGCTTGCGGTTGTTGAAACAGGATGGGCGGGGTACGTGTCGCGCACCCCGTTTCCGAGATGCACTGTGATACGCGTATCAGTCCCTGGATCAGTAGCTGATACGCAACACAACAGAATGTATATCGAAAGCATACTTCAAAAGAAAAAACTAACCTGAGACAGGACTTTTAGTGGCCACACCATGAGGATCTCTACAATCCTACACCGGTTGACCAACTAAAAGCAGAGCAGGCAGCGAACACCAGGGCCCAAATCCACAAGCAGACTTGGAAAGCAGAACGAAACCAGCACAACACCTACGCGATCCTCACTGTCTAAAACTACAAATGCAGGCGGGTGAGTACATAAGGTACTCAGCAAGCTCCAACACTAAGCAAAGGTATAAATATAGATGCACATTGGTTGTAGCAAGAATGAGGCAGCAAAGTCCATGTTGCAAAAAGTCAGTTTTATGCAAGATTCACTACAGAAGATTTCAAAAGGGAGTGAAAGCATTTATTATCCATATATTAATAAGTTGGACCTGGGGGAGTACAAACCGTTCCCGCCAGTTCCCTAATTTTTAACTGGAAGGGCCTCCACTATCCTCTCCAGACACTTTCCAAAGCACAAGTAGCTACACCCACTTACACTTTGAGGCAGTATAGAAAATCTAATCGTAGGGCGCCCGAACAGTAGTATGTCAATACCGTGACAACGGCCTATCCGGAAGGATTTTTAACTCTGCAGAGGTTGTACACTGTACCCACAGGTTATGCTACTCCTGATCATTAGAGTTGCATAACGCCTATCCCACATCTACGCAGTTTTTCACATATTCCACCCAAGGTGCAAACAGGGGCCATCCCTCGGGGTTTTCCAGGCCGTCGATGACGCATCGATACATTCCCGGAGCCGAGTCGTGAATATTCACCACATTCACGTCTTTTCCTGGTCCCCTCCAATCCCCGGGTATTACCAAACCAGGGGCTATATCCGCAGGCTTACGCTCCTGTGACGCGGGCAATTACCGTCGAAGGCCAGGCAGCGAGTTATCTCACGCCCTTCTCCTGTTCCCTTGTGTCTTCACTACCGACCCCCCAGTGGTTCGATGTGGAAAGAATACGTAGAGGAAATAAGTCCTGCCCAAACGTACAGGTTCTGTGGTTGCACGAGAATTACCAAGTCGAGGGCTAACGAACCGGTCCTTATATGGCAGGGGTGGCGGTCTCGTCCACGGCAGGTGGACCACAGCGAAGCCTATACACTTATCACCATTACCTCAGGTGAGCCCCACCCCACGACCAGTAACATCCCCTCTTCACCTAGCACCAGTTGTTCTAATCCCCCTCCCTTTTATTTGTACTCACACCACCAAACTCTTTCAACTCATTTTGCAAATCAATGGGATATGGTACGGCGGTGCGGAGCACCGTAAATGGGGTCCTAAGCAGATCTAGTACAAGATAATATCCGTTCCGTAAAACTATCTAGGAACGGAATCCCTATGTCTATCAAAAACACTTCGTCAATGGTTTTCAAGGAAGGTATTCATATCTATACAGCAAGGTACTGACATAAATATAACTACCTAAGAACAAGTAGGATTATGACTAACACAACGTTTCAAACCAAGATATCATGCATAGCAGAATATATAGGCACTATAGGAGGATTAGCAAAATATAGGTTCCAATATGAGGTTAGAGCTTGCCTGCAAATTCCTTAATCTTCAAGCTTGAGGTTGAAGGCTTCTTCTTCAAGATCTCAATCTTCAATCTCTAGCTTCGCGCCCATTCTACGAGCTTCTCTTCATACGTAGACCTTCTGGTCCCTCTTGAGGCTTGAATCTTCCTTACACTCAGCGTTATCTACGCGAAAAAAAAGCCTAATAAAACTACAGCAAAAGAAACACAACTCAAAAAGGAGCGATAAAATCCAAAGAACTCCAACTAAGAACCAGATAACACCGCGAGGAAAATTTAGGGCAATTCATGCATGATGCGGTGATGGGCATACTACCATCATTAACTATCTAGTTTGTACCCACCTGAGTGTTTTACTTTAGGTAATTAATGATCAATTACCTAGTTTAATGTATATAGTTAAACTTTTAAAACTAGCAAGTGGTACATGTGTGGGTGAATGCAAGACAGAATGCTTATAGGCTACCATCTAAGTAATCACTTACTTCCTAATATTTAACTATTTGTATTTAACTATTAATCATGTGATTCTAACCTTAGACTAGATTACTTAGTGCTAACATGGGTATGCATACTAAGGTGTGCTAAATAATGAGGTTATGCTATGCTGTTGCGTGCTTTAGCTAGTATAATTCTATGCTTAGAATGCACCAAAGTTAAAGACTTGCACTAACAATGATAAAACAAAAGAAGAAACACGATTAAACTCAGCGAAGAACTTACTAAAGAAGCGAATCGGCAAGACCGGAGGTTGGCTGAGGTTTGGATGATTCGATGTGATGGAGCTTGAGATAATGGTTCCAATGGCACCAAGATTACTGAAAACTTAGTTAAGGTGTAGCGCTTGTGAGACGAACAAGGTGTTCACGATGGAAAACAGAAAATCTCCCCCGTGGACACGCTACCCGACATATGTCCACAGTTGTCGGGAGTGTGTGCAGGCGTGAAACAGGGGACGAACTTCGTGGTGATGTTGCCAGCTAGTCTGTGACCGAAAACTGGCAAAGGCTGCATGGACACATGGCTCGGCCTGTGTCCACGGCCTCTAGACACCTGCGTGTCCAGAATCGAGGAAAAATCATGTGGACACGTGGTTTGGCTTGTGTCCACGGCCCCTGGACACACGGGTGTCCAGAATCGGGGATTTCTCCGTGGACACAGAGTTCTGTGACGTGTTCATGGACACGTGAATATATGAGCTGTAATCGTGTCCGGGGACACGTGGACTGTGACCGTGTCCGTGGACACGTGGACTGTGACGTGTCTGTGGACACGTGAAAGTGAAAGTTCGGGGTTTTGTGAAAGTTCGGGGATTCGTGGACACGTGAGAGTGAAAGTTCGTGGTTTTGTGGGAGTTCGGGGATTCGTGGACACGTGATGGTGAAAGTTCGTGGTTTTGTGAAAGTTCGGGGATTCGTGGACACGTGAGGGTGAAGGTTCGTGGTTTTGTGAAAGTTCGGGGTTTTGTGAAAGTTCAGGGATTCATGGACACGTGAGGGTGAGAGTTTGTGGTTTTGTGAAAGTTCGGGGTTTTCGTGGACACGGGAAAGTTCGGGGTTTTCCATGGACATGGGAAAGTTCGGGGTTTCCGTGGACACGGGAAAGTTCGGGGTTTCCGTGGACACGGGAAAGTTCGGGGTTTTCGTGGACACGGGAAAGTTCGGGGTTTCTCGTGGACACGGGAAAGTTCGGGGTTTCCGTGGACACGTGGAAACGGGAAAACCGTGACGTGTCCGTGGACACGTGAAAACCGTGACGTGTCCGTGGCACGTGGACACGTGAAATCGTGACATGTTCGTGGACACGTGAAAACTGTACGTGTCCGTGGCACGAGGACACGTGAAAACCGTTACGTGTCCGTGGCACGTGGACACGTGAAATCGTGACGTGTCCGTGGACACGTGAAAACTGTACGTGTCCGTGGCACATAGACACGTGAAAACTGTGACGTGTCCGTGGACACGTGGAATCATGACGTGTCTGTGGACACAGGGACACGTGAAAACTGTGACGTGTCCGTGGACACGTGGACACGGGAAAACTGTGACGTGTCCGTGGACACAGGGACACATGAAAACTGTGACGTGTCCGTCTCTGGGGATACGGGGCCGTGACCGTGTCCCTGGACACGTGCTTACGGGTCAGGCTGTTATCGTGTCCAGGACACGTGCCGACTACCATGTCCAATCCTCAGGGATGCGTGAAAGGTCTGGACTGGGTTCTACAAAAATAAGGGTGTCTTTTGTAAAGGCATTGGGCTGGGACTTTGTATGAAGGAACATGGAGGGGCTTTCTGCGAAATAGTTTTTACCATCAGCTATTCAGCTCACGTCTGATTTCTCAGCAGAGGAGGAGCTGGTGACCGGTCCACGCAGCCATCGTGGGCCTCGGCGATGTCCAGGCTGCAAGCTGGCCGGAGAAGCTGGGCTTCGGCGGAGGGGGGGGGGGTAGGACGGCGCGCTGAGCCTCGTCACGGGTTCAAGGAAACCTGCGAGGCGCAGAGCTGCGTCGGCGACGGCAGAGGGTGGCGCGCGGTGCCCGGCAGCAGGAAGGCCAGGGCGCCTCGGGGTACCGGTGGAGGAGCACATGGGCAGTGCGTTGACCATCCCCGTGGGCTTAGGTGAGACAGGGAGGCGCGGCATGGCACGGCACCACCAATGGTGGGAGGCGGCGCGCCATGGCGGCGCTCGGCGTCGGGGCAATAGGAAGGCCGGGGAAGCTCGAGGTCGGGCGCAGGAGAAAGTGTGCGTCGCGGTGATGCTGCTCGTGGGCTCAGAAGGGCTGGACAGGTGCGGCAGTACGCCGACTTTTGCTCTCTTGTTTCTTTTCTTGATGCTTCTCCTGCACTGGAGACTTTCATCTTACGTGTAAGTCATCGCTTTGTCTCTAAAATGCTGTCCATAGTGTAAACTAATTTAGCAGTTATCCTTGGGATTCTCCTCCTAAATTAATTATTTATGTAGAAAGAGTAAAAATTTTACATGGTTTTGCTCCTCTTTCTGAACTTGGCTTGCCATCTGGGCTATATGGGTGAGAACCTGAACGGCAGATTTCAAAATGCCCCTGGTTTCAATTACTGGAAGCTAGATATGGCTTGTCATGAAAATTTCTATAAATGAATTACATAGTTTGGTGGAGAGCGGTATTATTAGTTAATCTGAAAAACTTGGATTTTACCTTTTGTGTATTATGAGTACTGATGTGTCCCTCTACAGATTGGGATTCCATCAATATGTTTGGATTCTATAGTTGATGCTTCAGATGTTAACCCCTTGCATCGATGCTGCGTTTTTGAACGCTTCCACGACAGCCTTAAGAAAGTGATGATAACCGGCTTTTGCTCTGCAAGGAGCATGATTGCACTTACAATCCATATTATCGAGAAGGCAAAGTCACTCAAGTGTCTAACCTTAGATACTACCCGTGGCCACAGGAGGTTGGTAAAGATTGGTGCATGCCTGCTGCTTTGCAAGTGTAAAAGACTGATTACTGCCATGCATTATGAAAATTAATTATATCTAACTGTGAAAATCTATGGAAAAAACCAGATTGTTAAAATCTATAGTGCAGACAAACATGTCTTTAATTATGATTTTATCACTACCTCTTAGGTTTCTACTTTTTTTTTTGTTTTTGAAAACGAACAAAATTTTACCCCTACTATGCCTTGCTTGTGTTAAATTATGGTAAAAAGACGGAAACGACTTTGTATTGCTGTAAGACATCATTGTTATGAGCATGATTGTTAAACCGAATTTATTTAAGCAATGTATGCGGCTTGAAGATATATTTTTATGAGCATGATGGATTGAATAAATAATGGTGGAAAAGCTTGATATGTTGAGTAGTCTAATCACAGGTATTGATTTATGAACCAGTTCATGATTTGCTAAGTTCCAACGCACAGGAGAAAAGAATATCAGTGGGTGTTTCAAATCCTCCAAAGTTCCTATCAAATGACCTCCTAAAGAAAATTTCATTCAGTTTTCCTGTGGTTAATTCCTACATTCCTAAATCCTATACGAATCTTGCTCCAAAAAAAAAAAAAAAAAAATCCTATACGAATCTTTCGCAGCGTTTCACTGCATTTCGTTGCAGGCCTAAGACTGGAAGTTATTGAACTGCACCGAGCTGCATTTCGCTGCAGCGATTGCAGCCCGTAACTTACTCATTTTCGCATCCAGGATCGTCGAGATATGCTCTTCTTTCATCAGGATCCATTCGCGATAAGCAGCGTCTGTCTTCATTTTCTCGCCAGCTCTTTCCTCCTCTGCCAGGTCCTCGCCGGCGCCATCGTCCTGATTGCTCTCCTCACTGCCCTTGATGTCGAGGAGGCGGAGCGGCTGGGCCACGTTTGCGCCGCCGGGAAGATCACCGACCTGGTTCTCAGTGCCAGCGCCGACGTCCTCGGCAGCCAACCAGGCGGCGCCATCGTCCTGACTGCTCTGGGTATCGATGAGGCAGAGCGGCTGGGCCACGTTCGCGCCGCTGTGGAGGAGGCCGCCGACCTGCATCTCTGCGCCAGCGCCGACGTCCTCGGCAACCAACCAGGCGGCGCCATCTTTTTGATTGCTCTGAGTATCGAGGAGGCGGAGCGGCTGGGCCACGTTCGCGCCGCCATGGAGGCCGCCGACCTGCATCTCTGCGCCAGCGCCCATGTCCTCGGCAGCCAACCAGGCGATATCCTCCTCGGTCAGAGGCGGCAGATCAACGCTCGCATCTCCAAACCCGAGTGATTTAGTCACTCGGGCAAGTTGTTGAGCCTTGATTGTGATACTATCGAGGATCGAGAGGCTTGAACACGGTGGCGCGGACGTCACAGCATTATTCGCGGACTCGCGCACGCCTTGAAACCGTGCGCCCTTCATAAGGATCCCCTGCTTCAGGTCGAGCTCGATGAGATCCAGGTTGATCTCTAGCAGACCCAGCGCTTCGTGATGTTCGGCAGCACGACGGAGGAGTTTCATTTTCTCCTTGTCGACCTTCCAACGCCCACCGCTCGACTTGACCACGATCTCAAGACGTCTGTAGAGGACGTCGGCGTCAAAGAGGTTCGCGGCGCCGACCGCGCATACGAACACGCTGCTGCCGGGTGGCAGTTCGCGGATAGCTTTCTCCAGCTCTTCCACGCTGCAGACCGCTATGTGTACGGGCTCCATCCGCCGCTTCCGGTGAGGACTGCAGCGGTCGGCGGCAACGCGGTGGTCGGCGGCGAGGCGGAGGGCGGCGGTGAGGCGGCGGCAAGGCTGAGGGCGGCGGCGTGGGACGGCCGAGACGAGGTAACTGTTGCGCCGGCGTCTGGATGTGCAGTTAAATAGGGTGTTGTGCGACGGTTTCTAAGAATCAATTGGATTCTCTCCCGTACAAACAAATAGATTTTCAGTTATGATTTTATATCCAATTTCTATGTTTCAATTTTTTACAATCAATTTTTGAAAAGGAATAAAATATTTACCCTACTCTGTCATGAGGTGTCAAATATAGTAAAAAGACAAAAATGACTTTATATTCTTATCTACTTTTCGTGTATTTTTTTTTTTGCGAACGGGGTAGAATATATTAGTCAAGCACAGTACCTACAGTACAACCCCTTTTAAAGAAAAGACCTCACATAAAATAAAAATTACAACTAGGTCCTTGACCTCGTCTTCATCGACGAGCTTCTTCACCTGCGAGCTTCGGAACCCGCTCCTCCCGCCGCCATCTCCGGAGACATCAAGGCATTTGATCCGCCGCAAGAGCCAGCGCCACAGACCTTCTGGGACGCCTCTACCTCCTCTGAACGAACATCGGCGATCTCCGTGAGGACGACGGAGGAAAACCGTCCCGCGCCAGAGCGCCGGAGCAGCGTCCAGGGTGGTCGACGGCCAAGTCGTCGGCCACTCAGACAACACAAACAGCCAGGGGGACAGACTCAACTCCACCCCGCACGCACCAGAGTAAATTAAATCTAACCTTCCTTCTTGGTCGCCGGAGAAGCCCACAACGCCGGCCACCCCCACGACGAGCAGAAGAAGGACCAAAAGAATCCTGCAGATCTTACCGGAAACGTTGCTGACACCACGGCCGCCGCCGTCTCCAGAAGGATCCAGGAAAGAGGAAAACGACCGCGGCGGGCCGGACGCCACTGCCATCAACACTAAGCTAAAGTAGAAGACTAGACCTGTACGGCCCCCTGCCCGGGTGCCGGGCTCCCCTGCCCGCTCCGCCGCCCGGAGGGACGCCGGAGGGGAGGGGGCCGGCGAATCGCCGGGAGGAAACTGCGGTCGCCCTCCTTTTCGCCTCTCTGAACTGTAGCGATTCGGAAGGGACGGTGATTTCACCCCTATTTTAAAATATTTATTTAAACGCATTGGACATTTATTTGGACACCAAAATATTTATCGACATATAGTTATTGACAACACTTTTTTCTTGGATTGAGAGTAGGAAGTAGCTTATTTAAACCGTTAGTGGAAAGCTATCTAAAATATAGTTATTTTTATTTTATTCTAACAACCGTTAAACTAATAAAACTTTAAAATATATTTTTTACTTAACACAACATCTACTTGTTTATATGAATAAAATATGTCATAAACTGTGATGAACCTGACAGCAATAGGTGGACAACAGCCCGGCGTGAACCGGATAATTTACTTGGGCTATATCGTGTCATCTCATGGGCCACTTGCTTAGACTTTTAAGCATGATCCGACTGTTTTTAAGTGGGCTGTGATGTACCGTAGTCCGATGAGTTGTGCCACGCCAGGCTGGCTTGAAGCACAGAACAGAGAAAATTATTTTTAAAAAATCTGTTGAAATTTATTGAAAATTGACTTAAATCTTAAATGTAGATGGATCAAATTACATATAATTTAACTTCAAATTTAAATCATAGAATTCAAGAACATATTGGCCAATACTGAACTTGACGGGCTATACAAGACTAACATCCGACCAAACTAAGCCAACTTTAATCGAGTTGTGCCCTGGCTGCCCAGTGCACTTGTAGCCAGGCTCAAGCGTGGCTAGTTTCCTTTTGTGCTGGGCCGGGTTTGTGCCAGGCCGAATATCCAGGACTCGTGCCGGCCCACATAGCTACCTACACGGCTTCTCGGCCTGATCTGTATCTACTACTTTGACGCAATCAACACACAAAAAAAAAAAGAAAATTACGACAACTCGTACATGATTAACTGTAGTGCAAAATCAGTTTCAGAGAAAGAAAAAAAACTGTAGTGAGAAAATCTGAGGTTCACTTCCGAAGAAAAATTTAATGCAAAAAAAAAAATTCGGTGCAAATGTTCAAACTAGCCTTCGTGCCAATATCTCACAATTCATCCGTCCGGGCATGTGCGGGAGGACTTTTCCCTGAGAAGCTATTTTCGTTGGGAGCTGCTAGTGGCGGTTAGATCATGATTCGATGACTATGAAGATTAGTTTGCGCCTTTGCTTTGTAATAAATTTTTCCCTCACCGTCCTACCCTAAATAATGTTTCATTTCCTATCCAAGGTAAACAAAACCATTAAAATCTATCTGGTTTTATGCGGTTTTCGATGAAACTAATCCGATATAATCTTATTAGATGATTGGTTTTTATCTACAAATTTTAAATAATAAAAATTTTAAAAAAGATGAAAAATCCAAAAACTAGTTAGACTGGTCGATAAACCAATTAAACCGAAAAACAAAACAATAAACAAAAAAAAGAAGCATTCTTCACATTTATAGCGGTTTTATAGTTTACTGACATTTATAACGGTTTTATAGTTTATTGTAATGATTTTGTATTTTTCCCAGCTTCGGGTCAAATCATTCCCTCTGGTTTCCGCGGTACAAGCGATAACAAAATGCTAACACTGTTCCTTCCCAGATCTTTGGGGTGCAGCTTTTGAGATGGTATAGGGCCCCCCAATTTGAGAGAATGTATATACACTGAGTGTTGACTGGAATATTTTATTTGAATTACAATTCTTTCGAGATAGCTAGTCTATAACAAGGTATCTAAAATTTCATTCATAATTATTTTACTTTGCAACAATATTTTAATTTCTACGATAAATTTATACCAGTTTTACTTTTATGGGCAATTTTTGTTTAAAATATTATCTATTTGTCTACCAGTGACCAAAATAATATTCGAAATGGAAAAAGTACAAAAAAAAAACCATATCGTGTGTTGAATATACGATTTAGGAAAAATCGGATGTTCAATATATGAAATAAGAGTTATCGAACATTGGATAGTCCTAAAGGTCCAACATGCGACTATATTAGTTCGAGCATTGGGCGCATGAATTTTGTTAGTACTAATTTTTTCTAGGGTTCGAGGTAAGGAATTTCAAATTTACTCCATTTGACAATAACTTAAATAATTTTTTAAATGCAAAATATGTTTCACATTATTTATGGATGCGTAGCCTATTATTTTTTGTTGCGTATGGATTTCTTGCAAATATGACATATTTCTTGATACATATTGTCATATTGGAAAATAACAGTGGAATATATTTTGTGATTTTGTCGTCACATAAAAATCATAATCTAAACACGCATGGTAAAAATAACATTATCATACCCGAAGTCAACGATGGAGTATCAGGTTAGCATCTACAAGGATGGTGGTCAAGGGAAGTTACAACCAGCGTCATCAAAGCATCATTTGAGATAAATCATAAAGAAAATGACTATATCACTAATAGCCACTTGTAACCTTTTTATTTAATCTTAATTATGGCTATTAGTCCATTATGGCCCATAAACAGCCACAATTGTAACCTGAACTATAAAAGGGATACAGGGATATAGCGAAAGACGAATCCATTTCCCTCTCGGGGAGACGTTTTCATTGGCTATTGGCTAACACATATAATACACAAAACACTGAATATAGGGTTGTCATCCTTCAGAAGGCACGAATCAGTTTAAATTTTGTGTCTCTCTTGATCAATCTTCATGCTAACAAAGAATTCTTGAATCAAATATCTACCAATCCTCTCAAATTAAGCCTTGACACATTTAATTTGGTAAGATATGGATAATAGAAAAATAAAAATGTCCAATACATACATATCTTGATACATGAAATGGCGGCGCATAATATGCCAAGATTGGTGTCGATGTTCTGACCATCGTCACAGTAGAATTTACGTATTTGGAGAGGGATTTAGTGCGCTCTTCATATCGAGGTGGCCTAGTATACGGAAACTCAAGATCAAATTGGTTCAAGCCACCACAGAGGTCTAATACCCTATGTAAAGAGAGAGAGTGGCTCGTATAAGCTCAAAACAAGGTTACAATGGCGGAAGGGTTCCTGCTCGAGCAAGAACCCTAGCTCGCATGTGTGGTGCGCGTATGATGACTTGAACTATGTGCCGGACCGGGGTTACAAGGCTTGGCGCCTAGAAAAACAGGCGGACCCCGATGGGTGGGGCTGCAGTCTTCTGCAAAGTTGATCCTTTAGTGACCGCTGGAACCGGAGCTGCTTGTCGGTGTCCTTCAATCGTCTTTTTCTGGCATTGGGGGACAAAGGTTACTTTACCGTTTGCTTTACCGCCCGTTGGACTGCTTTTTCCTTCTTCTGGTTCGCTTTACCACCCGCAAGGTTGTTTTACCTACTGCTGCACAGTGTTAGGAATCTTTACACTCGTTAGGGATTGGTTGTTGAGGCGGTGGCTGACCTTGGGATCGAATGCGTAAGGCAGTTCCCGTCTATCATTCGGACAGATCCTATTGTCAGTCAGGCCCGACCTTCGGATAGTGGGGTCAACTCTTCAAGTAACCTCGACCCTTGTTGGATCGAGCTGGTTCTTTGGACCTTTGTGTGATGAAGTCTTCAATGAGTCGTAGTTTTAGCCCGTGGGCCTCCGTCCTCCATTGGGCTTTCGTATCAATCCTAGGGCCATACGTACCCGAGGTACATGATCTCGACATTAGCCCCCGAGCCTTGCACCGTTTGCAATCTCTGTTGAGACGGCGCTGGGATGATCCTTGATAGTCTTTGATGCTTGATCATATGGGTGCGCACGAGTGCGCCTGTAGGGCGTAGCCCCCGAGCCACTGAGCAATCCGAAGGGTCAGTCAGAGGTTTAATCCTTCGTCTGCTTGTTGGTATTTGGTTGTTCATCCAACAAGTGCGCGTGAGCGCGCCCATTGGGCGTAGCTTTCAGGCGATCCAAAGAGTCGGTCGAAAGATTAAACTTTGTTCTTCGAGAATAACATCTTGCGGGTGCGCGCAAGCGCGGCCGTAAGGTGTAGTCCTCAAACCCCCAGGCGATCCGAAGAGTTGGTAGGGGGTTTGATCTTCACTTCATTGGGAAAGGAGTCTTGCGGGCGCTCATAGCATAGCCCCCTAAGCCCACGGGTGATCCAAGCAGACTATCTGGGTCAATCCTCAATACCAAATCCAATTTTCGTTAGCGGTCAAATATTGAGATGGATGCTAAGATTGGACCGGTCAGACCACCTGTAGCTCATGATCAGCATCGCGCCTAGGATGAACCAAGCGGATTGGTCAGACTCCATGATCAGCGCATAAGGGCAGGGGTCAGGCCCTGCGATCCAGTGAACGACCCTCGACTGCCTCAGAGTTTGGGTTCTGGTCCCGCTGCATCCACATATTGCGCTGATATTGGATCTCGGAAGTTGAACCACTGTATTGCAGCTTGACTGTAGGCATTAACCTCACGTTCCGATTTGCATGTGCACGTCCCGTCCGTCTGGCGCCTGGCGGGCATTAATCGCCCTGGCACGCACGCGTAGGTCTCAGACGTCACCTCACCTCGCGGAGGCAATGGGAGTTTTGCGTTGAGCCTACCCGTCGATGGGTGGGTGCGTAAATTGTGGGTGCCCGTCGGTTCGAGCAGCCATCATGACATTTATTAACACCGCGCCACGTCGCGTCGTGCTCTAGGAATCGCGGGAGTGGAACTGTCCATCTCTCTTGGGTATAAAAGTGGGGGGTGGATTTCAAAATCCATTCTGCCTGTTACGCCGCCTGAGCCTTCTTCCTCGCGCTCTTGTGCTTTTGCCTTCTTCGTGCTCTTTTTGCCTCCTCCTCTTCTTTGTTGTCGTCTCCGTTTTTGTTGCCGCCATGGCCACTGAATGGAAACCATCCATCACCTCCAACTACATCCTCGAGAACCACGCAAGGTGGGGCTCATTCAGACGCGGGCCGTCATCAGCTGGAGGGCAGTATGGGGCTGGCAGCTCAGGTTCCTGTGCCGAACGAGATCTTCTCTTTCGCCCACTTCCACGAGCGTGGATTGGGGCTTCCTGGCTCTGAGTTCTTCTGCGGGCTGCTCGACTTCTACTGCATCAGCCTCCACCATCTTAATCCGAATGGGCTCTTTCATGTCTCCATCTTCGTCACCCTTTGCGAGGCCTTCGAGCTGTGAGGGTATTTCTTCAACATGTAGCAGTCAGTGCTACAGGGGTGCCGGGATCTGCCTTCGCAGCACGCGGGCGGCGAAGTACTTCGGTGTGCCTCTGAAAAAGTCGCTGAAAGGATAGGATGAAGAGTGGTTCTACGTCAGCAACATCACTCGTAGGCTGTCGGCGTTCCATGACGAGGTCTCTCCATGATGCGCGACTCGTGGAATCTGTGCCATAGGCCGCCCAAGTGGGGGAACTAGCACTCCTCGATCGAATTGGGGAGCTTAGAAGCATCGAGATGACTACCATCAAGGTAGTCAGAACTTTCGTGCACCAATGCTGCATCCGGTTCATGTGGGAGTACTCCGGTCCGCAAACGGCACTCACGTAGTGGTCGGTGAGGAGCTGCCGAACGCCAAGGTCGAGACCCTGGTGGCGTGCATGCTGGAGGGCTACCTATTTGAGGAGCTCACATCGGGCTGGCACCGTTGGCTGTACTTTCGGGGGTGAATTGCTCTTCTGAGCAGTTCATATTTGGATTTTGTAGCATAGACCTCGTACGCGTAGGTTGAATCGATTGTCGTTGGTGTCGTTGCTGGTGAGGTGCGTCTTCTACGTCCACTCAAGCATCAGTGCCAGTGCGGGCAAGATCATCTTTTTTGTCTCCTACAGCAGTACACACTATTAAAAAACAGTTTCTGCAGGTGGATTTAAACTAGTTTTCGTAGGCGGTTTAACTTTCGCTGCAATTAGTGAGCCTATAAAAATTAAGTATTTATACACGTGTTTATATAAACCGCTTGCATTAATAATATTAGTGTCGGGATCGCGTACCCCGGGTACCCAACAGATCGCACTCCAACGGGAGAAAGTAGGGGGTCGGATGCCACGAGTTCCGACCCCTCCGCGACGACCTACGGCGGCCATATCTTGGCCGCGCAGGGGCGCGAAGACCCCGGGCTCTGAAGATCGACCCCCGGGAGCGACCCCCAGGAGGTGGGTACCGCGTTATGATACATTTACTCTGGGAACCAGCTGACATCCGTCCCGACGAGACAAGACGAGATTCACCACGGCGACACTCCAGCAGAAAGCTGCGACGGCTGCCAGACACGACGGGACAGCACTGTAGCCGGCGCAGTAGCGTCGAACGAGCATCACGGTACCCGCCGCTGTGCCCGACGCGACGGGTCATGACCACGCCTGGACGGAACGAAATGATGTCGACAACGACGGAAGGGCCCACCTGTCGGCGAGACGGCAGGATCGCGTAGGGCCCATTGCCTGTAACCTCAGGGCCCCTCTATATAAAGGGAGGCCCGGGGAGCGATAGAGACAACGGTCGAAAACCACCACAAGCAACAGTCATAAACACACGAGAGACAAACTTGAGCTCCACCAGAGCCCGGGGATCCTTGCACCTTTCCGAGCAAGCACTCCCATTCACCCATATTCTGGGTCCTCCCGCGAAGAGAGGATCCCGTCTTGTAACGTTATCATTGAGATAATCTGTCCCCTGGACGTAGGGTATTATACCGTTCGGGTGGCTCGAATCAGGTAAAAATCCCCTCGAGTCTTCCTCAGACCGGGCCCTTCAGAGTCCGAAGGCACACCACCCCCACGATCGTATATTCACTGTGTCGGTGGTCAGAACGCCGACAGTTGGCGCGTCAGGAAGGGGCATCTCTCTTTTGATGTGCTCTCGTTTCGGCTTTTCGATGGCCCCATACTTCGTTGTAGGGGACATTTCGATCTCCCATCTCCGTTTTGGGGACTTCACAGTCGCTGTCTCTAGAGACGATCGGTCGTGGCAAGTCCCCGCTTTCGCCTCTGGGCAGGCTTTCTATTTCGGGAGCCTGGACTTCGTCGCGGGCGAAGGCGGCGAGCTCTGCCTCCAGGCTCCGTGTGGAGGGCACCCTCGCTGGTGGCCCCGGAGCCACCTTATTTTGGGGCACGACCCGTCAAGGGAGTGCTTCACTCTCCACGCCTCGAAGGCCGCGAAACCGGCGACTCCCGGCAACACTTAAGAGCTTTGCCGGCCAAGCTTTGCCGCCCCCGGGATGCACCGACAGCCTCAAGTCTAGGGGCAAGGCTCCAGCCGGGCCCAGCGACATGGCGCGAGCCCGTGGACTGTCCACCTACCAGCAGCTCGCAGCTGGAAAGCCGCCGACCTTCGACACCCCGCTCGAGAACCTCGCGGCGACAGCGTGCATCCTCAACGAGACCGCTACCCCCGAGGATCCAGCGCTGAGGGAAGTGTACGACCGCGTACGCTTCTACCTCGGCAACGCGCTTCAACGACCAAATGCGTCTCTCCGACCCCAGCAGTCGGAGACGAAAAGCAACCGCCGGTCCCAGGATCGGCGGAGCTCGGCGCGCGACAGTCCGGTCGAGGAACAGAACCCTCGACGCCACGCGGGGTCAGTCCTCCCCCGCCTCGGCCCCAACCTCGACGTCCGCGGCACCATCGACGCCAGGCGACAGGCGAGGAGCGAGCTCCGCGACGAATCTCGCCAGAAACGCTCCCACGACCGCTACTACCGACGCGGCTCCCTCGACTCTAAGAGCCCGAGCCCTGAGGGGGTCGGACCCAGAGCGTTCGGGTCGCTCATCCGGCACGCGAAATTTTTGCAGAGATTTCGCGCCCCGACCACCATCGGCCGCTACAACGGGGAAACAAATCCCATCCACTGGCTCGAGGATTACCGCCTCGCCTGCAGAACCGGAGGGGCGGACGACCTGTTCGCCATCCAGTACTTGCCGCTCTTCCTCACCGACTCAGCCCGAGGATGGCTCGAACACCTCCCCGAGGGCGGCATCCAAGATTGGAGCGACCTGCGCCGAATCTTCGTCGGCAACTTCCAAGGGACTTACACGCGTCCAGGCAACTCCTGGGACCTCAAGAATTGCAAGCAGGGCCCGACGAGTCGCTCCGGGAATACATCCAACGCTTTTCACGAAAGCGCAACGAGCTCCCCAACGTCAGCGACGCCGACGTGATCAACGCCTTCACCTGCGGCACGACGTCCAAGGCGCTCGTCCACAAGTTGGGCCGGAGGAACCCTCGGACCGCCCGAGACCTCCTCAACATCGCCACAACCTTCGCCACCAGAGAAGAGGCCGTGCAGGCCAACTTCGACCGAGGCCGGGCGAAGGACGAAAGGCCGGGAAACGACCGTCGGGGAGACCGACTCTCCGACCGGTCCGCGGACCGCCGCAACGAGCGGGGGGGGGGGG
>BCLH01000179.1:103452-114193 GCA_001602315.1 Zoysia pacifica | reverse complement strand
TCTTTTGATCTCATGTTTTACTTTATTTTACTTTCTCTGATTTTAAAATATTGACATTACTAACATCTAATATCAACTTTGATCATCTATCTTCTTTAAAATTACATAGAAATAGTATATTTTATTATATTTGTGTTATTATTAGTGATATTTGAAATACGACTAATAATTTTACACATGACGAAAAATTAAATATAAAAAAGCAGTTCTCCTGCCCATTTTTCAAAAAATTTTAAGTAAACGAATGAAAGATGGTAAAAGTCTATGTCAATATTTTAAAATTGAAGAGAAAAGAATACTTCCAGTAGTTCTTTTTAAATCTCTTCGAGTAGGGTTGGCGGTGAGAAAGCGGCCCAGGTGAGAAAAACAGACTTCGCCCTTCAGTTGGTTGCCTGGTCAGTAACACCCGTGGTCCGCTAACTCGAGCATGCATCTTATCAAGAACCTAGAGAATCCATGTTTTAAGAAAATTATAATGATATAAAAAAAGATAAGTCTTAATTTAGACATTCAACTCTTGCCGAAGTCTGTTTTTCTTTCATTTTTGAATTGCATAGCCAGCTCTAATATGAGTGATAGATAAAAAAAAGTAGACTTTTGTCCCACACGAAAAGCAAGAGGATAATAAAAAACATCCTCTGACCCATAACGTATCAACTTATAGCGTTTATAATGTATCCAAAAATAAGGGTTTCTAGCCCTCACCTTATCGTTTCTTTTACCTACTTGTCTCTCATTCAGGTTTTTGGTAACATGTGGAATTTGATTAACACTATCCATCATGTAGCCTCCTAATTTAGCAAACTAATTGGAGGACCAGATCATAACTGTGGGTGTTTTCGAATCTGTCTAAAATAACAGAAGTCCTTACATCACAATGTTTTCTAGATCTTGGATTAGATCCTTTTCCAAAGAGCTTTGGACTGAGATCTTTCTATGTGGATTCAGATAACCCTTAGCGTGTTATCTCCTGTCATGCTTAAGTTGCTCATTAAACACTTTGTGCTCATTAAACACAATTTCTTCTAAATCAAAAAGCTCGCTTAAGATGTTCTTAAAAAATGATTTATGCTAGTATATTGGAGGTTTGTCAATTTATTGCATCAATGAATATATAGTCAATTCAAGTGAAAAGACTATAATTGGCCCACTACCTAATGATTTTTGAACTGTACAGCAGAGGAATCCCTGCTGTGGTAAAATATATATTAATAAAAAGGAGAAAAGCACTATACAAGCCTCGCGGCTAAACTGAGCAAAAGGAGAAGACAGAAACAGCTGCAGCTAAGGAGGCCCACTACCTAATGTTGGCAGAGAAAAGCTTGTTGATCATACACAACTGACTACCAATTTCTATGTAATGAATGCATTTAAAACCTTGTGATGTTGATGTTATACCAAGCATAAGAATGAGGACATGGAGACATTATAATACAAAACCTGAAGCCAAGTTAAATGGAACAAAAAGATTGGAACCATCCTTACCATGTGCTTCAGTTTCTGATAGTAGATTGGCCCCATGAAGACGTATGCCTCAAGAGGTAGACCAAGAAAGCCTGACATAGGGAGAAACACTAAGTCTGGAACCAAAGAATATCAAATTCATGCTTTCAGAATCTAGATGATAAGTCAAACCAGAAGTTCACATGACTTAGCACCACATATGATTGTGTCCCCTTTTTCCAGTGTAGCTTTTGGATATTATGTATTTCTAGAAAGACCAAAATTTAATCATAATATTTTTACATTTGCTGATTGCAAATTAGTGCATCTGTGATTCCTTCAATACACAAGATTGCTTGAGCACCATTGAGTTGAATGGTTTCTAGTTTGGTCAAATATAATCAAGTTAATCAACAGAATAACATGATAATTAAAGCTCAAGCATGAAGTAATTAATATGAAATAGAACCTGAGTACAAGAAATCTTTTCCATTATAGCTGAAGCCGTGCTTGATTAGGGTAGAGCTAGAATGCAAGAAAAGGGTGTTAAATCTCATACTCCATAGTGATAAACAAACTTAAAGTGCCAAGATGACCAAACACCAAAGTATACCTTATGTCTGCAACCTTGTCAGCATTACCATTTTGCTCACCAAATGCACTGCCATAATGAAATCGGCCACAAGAAACACCAGCCTTTCCACCAAGAAGTTCAATCATCTTACCTATTGTCATGTGACTAGCGAGCAAAACAAGAGTTAGGCAGCCTTAAAATAAACACTAACACAGAAAATTCAAGAGTACCAGCAAAACCAATTGAGGTACATAGTCAAGCCCAGTAATATTGATTATTTTGCATGCCCATAATCAATGGATGATCCTCTATACCAAATATCCTTCGTGAGGATCCCTCTTGATAATGGCATATTGTGGGCATCCTCATTTATCTTACTGTTACCAGACTTGATATTGTTCGTGCAGTCTCCTGCATGTTCGAGAAAAAAAAAAAGATATTGTTCGTGCAGTCCAATATATTGAGTCAATTTGTAAGTGTTCCTACAGTCCTACTTCAGTCCAATTTTGACATTTGCTTCATGTGCTGCAATACTTAAGGGGGTGCATCATATCTTGTTCTATGCACATGACAGTCCACTTCACCTTCATGCCCACTCAACAAATCATCATTCTGTCACAAATTATTGCATTTTTCTAGGCTCTTGATCTCTTATATGGAAGTCCAAGAAGCATGCAAGTGCATTATGTTTAAGTACAGAAGAGGCAAACTTCGCGCACTACCACTTCAGAGATTGTATGGATTCATTGGTTATTAGCAGATTTTGGCATTTCCTACCTCTTAATATGATAATTCTAAAGCCATACAAATCGTTAGTGATCCCATGAAGCATGAACTTCAAAGCACATTTGTGTCTGCCTCTTTTACCCAATCATTTTCACCAGAAATCAATTTCTCTCTGGTATGTGCCCTCAAAATTGCAAACGACATAATTTTCCAATTAAGCACAAACTTGAGAGCATCACTGGTTTCATTTGCTCGACCTCAATGCTTCAGATGCTCCAATTCCACTTTGAGTTGGAGGGAAGTGTTAGAGTCTATCAAGGTCCAGGGTTTAGGGCCTTTTAGGCCCATATAGTCCACGAGCTTCTCTGTATAATGTCATCTACACTCGTTGATACATCATTTCTAAAATACCCATAGTTCGTAACAGCGAACAATGAACTAAAGAAGCCAACTTCTTTATTATTTTGGAGCTAAACTACCTTAATGATATACAATTAGATAATAAAACTGCAATATTCAAAGGCATATTAATGATAATGAGAGAATAAACTTAGTCACATAAATACGAGATAGGTAAGGAAAATAATAAAAAGAAAACAAATAATAGGTAAAATAAAAACCTTGGGAATCCATGTGGATTCATGATCAAATCAGGACAGATTCCTCTTTCTGAGAAGGGGAAGTCTTCTTGCTGAATAATCGTACCACAAACACCTTTCTGCCCATGTCTGCTACTGAATTTGTCACCAACCTGAGATAAAAACACGAAGGACAAATTATATCTATCCTTTGCAGAAAAGATCAAGTGCATGGAACATACAAACCGTACCTCTGGCCTTCTAGTGTGACGAATAATACACTTAATGGACAACTTACCGTTTGTATCTGAGAAAAGCATTACACGATCTACGACAGTAGTCTCACCATCAACACCTTTGTAAATGGCAGGTGTGTCCTTGTAGCCCCTAGATGGTAAGATTACAGGAACAGGAATTATATATAGCATTCATCAAGACCAAAACTTAGTAACCCTGAAATTGAAGACTGGACATATAAACAAGGAAAAGTACACAAGGGGAAAGAATCCTTGCCTGTCTGTCAATGGCCTACCAATACCTTTTGAGGTATTCATGGGACTTTGCTTGTTCACAAAGATATCATGATTGCGAATAATTTGACCAGGTGCGACAATTCCATCTTCATCCAGTGCCTTTCAATAAGCCATAATATTTGTAGTGTCAAGAACATGCTTACGTGGGAAAATGAAACAGTCCCAAACAAAATAGTTGCAGAATATGGGCAATGATGAATCTATATCCTCACTTGCATATTTTGCTTCATTAAAACACCATCTTTATCTCTTTGGGGTTTAACAATCCTATCTGATACACCATCTCCATAGTTCTCCTTTAAAACTGTGTACCTGTAGGTGGAAAATAGCATATGCACATCAAAACTCGATAATACATCAGACCAACAGAACTAAAGGCATGATACAAAGCACTTGAATCAATCAAAGCAAACTGGATGGCATTGAATTGGAAGTATAATAATACCTTTTCATTGCTATGCAATGGCCAAAACCTCGATCAAGGGATGATTTGTTCATCACAATTGCATCTTCAATATCATAACCACTATATCCCATGACAGCAACAGTGGCATTTTGCCCAGCACCAAGTTTATCATAACCCACCTAAAAACAAATTGCAGTAAAATATCCACCATACTAAATCAAAGAGCATGTGTGGGTCAGACTTTAGAGACAAACCAACTCAATAGTTTTTGTCGTTAGCAGTGGACGTTGTGCCTACACTAGTAAGTACAGAAGTGAATCTGCTCTGAACAACTGCAGTGCATTACAAAAGAAAATAGAACATTAGTTTTCCGCAAATGGTAAAGAACCTGAGAAAAAACATAGAACAAGATAACAATGTTAGAAAATAAAATATGGCATTAAATACAATACAAAATAACTTCATGGTTCAGAAAAAAAGCTGAATGTATGCAACCGCTACAATCAAACCAACCCATGTAGCATTTACTCAACAGATTTTCTTTCAAAAAAAATAATGCAACAATTAACTGGTATAAAAATCAGGTGGTTTCTTGCCTGATTATATGCAATATTTCCCATCGCTTGCTTACCCATTGCACACTGAAAAAAGAGAAATGTCGATAGAATAATAAACCAAGAAACAATGAAATGTATAATGATAATCTGCATCCTTGCCTGATAAGTGTTACGTGGAGATTGGTTATGGTGTGGATATGGAATAAGTCCAGATACTACCCCTAAGATACTCAACGGCTCTATTTCAATGTGTGTGATGTTGCTTCCTTTAACATCATCTTGATCCATATGTTCATACAATGCAATCTGTTTGAATCATATTAGTACACACCACCACAATTTGGATAAACCATAAAGAAAAAACAAAAGTGAATCATCGTATACCAGTGCATTGTTCTCTTCGTTGACGTCAAGGTATTCAATCAATCCATCGGACACAAGATCATCAAAAGCACAGACACCATCCTGAGGACCACTTATGAGAAAGAGAAAATAAAGGATAAAAAGTCAAGAAATCATGGAACTCAAAGTACCAACCCTCAATTTTTTCATATGCCCCTCATCGATCCTTGATATCCCCATATCAGCAATTATAAGTGGGTGACAAAAACGTGCACCATCAGAAGCAATGTGAACACAACGCTATAAAAGCAGGTCCAAGGTTAGTATTTTCCAACATATATCAAAATCGTACATAGTATCGGATCATAAAAAACAAGAAAAAATTACACTTTTGACATTGAAAATACCGTATCCAAGATGTGTCCCCTTTATTATAAACATAAATCATGGGACATCAAATTTATTGCAATATAAACTACAAAATTAAGGCACAACTTAAAAAATATTAAACAAGTAGAAATGTTGACGCAAGGATTTTTGTTCACTTTATTGAAAAAATATGATATCATAGGTCTTCTTATCTGAAAGTATTAATGGCTTAACAATATGTCATAGAAAATGCGATTCAGAAAGACAAGGAAATCAGTTTTCAGGTCAATGCTATACTTACCTCCTTAAGAAGTTCAAATGTTTTTTTTTTCTCTCGAATGCGTAGGAGAGCTACGCATCATTCCATTAAGAAGAAGAAAAAGGACAAAGTACAACTAGGTGGGGGGGGGGGGGGGGATAAGATCCTCCACCTGAAAGAACCCCCCCTAAAAAACACAGATAACATACATAACCAACAAGACAACACACCAACACACCCACACATCAAAAGTCTAAGAGACAGCTGGAAGCGCCCGAGAGAGCAGCTGCTGCAGCTGAGAGGCGCCTGCTAGGCACCAATGGTAGGCTTCTTGGGCGATACTCTGCAGCACTAAGGGGATACTTAGTTGTGCTCCCTTGAACACACAATCATTTCGGTGCTTCCAAATCTCCCAAGCAACTAGGATGACGAGCGAGTTGAAGCCCCTCCGGAGCTCCTTTGGGAAATTAGCTCTGGCACTATGCCACCAACTAGAAAACCGACTGAAAGAAAGTTGTGGTGCAGAAGAGATGAAACCGAGCCGAGACAGAATGGCCGTCCAAATCTGCCTGGAGAAAACACATGATAGCAGCACATGGTGCATGGATTCATCCATCTGGTCACATAGAAGGCAAGCTGCTGGATGTGGTAGGTTCCGTTTAGCGAGACGATCCGCTGTCCAACATCTGTTGTTAGTAGCCAGCCACATGAAAAACTTGCAGCGCAAGGGAGCCCAAGATTTTCATATTGTCTTCCATGGCGCAAATCTGATAGTTTCAATGAAAAAGGCATTGTAGGCCGACTTACGGGAATAGGAACTAGATTTTGCGAAGCGCCAAATGTGATGGTCTGGGACTTCCGGCTGCAAAAGGAAACCCTCAACTAAATCCCAAATACGGATGTAATCAACAAGCACCGGTAAGGGCTCCTTGTATATCTGAAACCCAAGCTCTATTAGAAAGGGCCTGCGCCACAGTGCGCTGCTTGGTCAGTCTCTTAGGAATGATAGCAAAGAGGTCAGGAGCAAGTTCTGCAATGGTCTTGCCGTCCAGCCATCTGTCAGTCCAAAATTTAGTAGATTGTCCATTGCCCACTGAAGTAACAACTGCCACATGGAACAAAGCTCGTGCATTGCGAGGGACTTCAATTGGCAGTCCTTCCCAGGGCTGGGGGACTGCTGTTTTCTTCAACCAGAGCCAACGAATGCGAAGGGACCAACCCAAAACTTCTAAATTGTCGATGCCAAGGCCACCATACTGCAGTGGCTGCTGGACACGGTTCCAAGCCATCAAGCAGCTACCACCATTGGCTGCCTCGTGTCCTTTCCGAAGAAAACCCCGCCTTCTTGTCAATAGCTTTGATCACCCATTTTGGTAAGTCCAAGACAGACATGAGGTATATGGGAACTGCAGTGAGAACTGACTTCACTGTAATGAGCCGACCTGCTCTATTCATAAGAGAAGCCTTCCAATTTGGGAGATGATCAGCAATCTTATCAATCAACGGCTGAAGCTCAGTCTTGGTAGGTTTGCGGACTGAAAGAGGGAGACCCAGAGAAGTGCAAGGGAAGTTTTTGATCTCACAAGGTAGCAGGTCTGCAACTCTTGCGAGCTCCTCATCACTGCAGTGAATTGGAGTCACAGAGCTTTTAACCAAATTGGTCTTGAGCCCTGAAGCATGCCCAAAGATGTCAAGCAGTTGCTGCACAATATTCAAGTCATTAGCAGCAGGCTGCAGGAACAACTCGACATCATCTGCATAGAAGGACATTCGATGTTTGACATTTCGGGCAGCCAGCGCTTGAAGGTGACCTTCTTCTGTTGCTTTCATGAAGAGAGAGTTAAGGAAGTCCATAACCAGCAGAAATAGCATAGGTGACAGGGGGGTCGCTCTGACGAAGGCCTCTATGATGTTGGATGAAGTTCAAATGCTTCTATTAATTCTATATCATATCCATTTGTAAGCAACAGAGATTGCACAAAATGCTTACGTGCGGTCGGTAAGGCGGCTAAATTGTGGTGTGATAGATTCAACTTTATAATCCACATGTACCGAGGGCATGCCAACATGCACATCAAGATACCTACAATGTGGCCATCAAAATGCACATTTAAGAATAGTTGAAATATAGTTAGAAGACTATAATACAACTTAACAAGTATACTGCATACTTAAGTAAATGGATGGATCATTGCGCGATTCAATTCGATTGTTTGCCTCAACTATCTTCTTGATTCCTTTGTTGATAAAGTAGTTAAATGAGTCAATCTGCTCCTTCACAAGCCCTCTAACCTGGTGATTCAATAGACAGAGAGAAAAAAAACTAAATAAAATCAACAAGAGCTTAAAACTGAATAGATATTGGCACCACATTAAAATACTTGTGCACGATTTGCTAACAAGAGTTACCAAGGATACAAGACAACCCAAGTATGAAACAGAACAAGGAGCTAATCCGCTGTAAACAGTTTATAAATCATACAGTACATTAAAGCTGAGATGTCCATAGGACCGTGACAAAAGACGTGAATGCTTGCCTACTACTGAATCGTCCAATGAATGCAGCAAGCATTAAAAACTGAGGGTGACAAAACTGGATAAGAAAATCAACAGGCGGCAGCATCTGTTGAATAAGAACGGCGTGCTGACCTTAAGGAAGGCCGGGAGGAGCGCGAACTTGTCAACGGGCTTGCTCACCGGTGCGGCCAACGAACGGTAGGTCGGTGACGGCACTGTATCGGCCACCTTGCCGCTGCACGCCTCGTTGTTGCCTTCGGCGAGCACGGTCATGGCGGAATCGCAGAGGCGGATTCACCAATAGGGCAAGGTAGGGCGGCCGCCCGACCTAAGCGCACCGTTTACCTCGAGTCGGGGCCCGGGGTAGAGCGGATCGTGGCGGCACGCGGGGCGGTGTGGCGGCGCGCGGGGTGGGGTGGTGGAAGGGATCGGCGTGGGGACACGGAGCGGCTCGGAGCGGGGCGGGACGTGGCGCCGTGGCGGCGAGGTGCTCGGGTTGGCTGTGGCTAGGTCCACATAATAAGGTGCATGTTCGGTTTCAAACGGAGGCGTCGCTAGTGACCCGTTAAAACCCCCCGAAAATGCAGGAGGCAAAAGCCCTAAACCTCACCCTCACCATGGCGAGCGACCCCTCCGCTCGCCCCTCGGCCTCCTCGCGGGCGAACAAGAGGCCGCGCGCGGACAAGGAGGAGGACCTCCAGGGGTCCTCCAACCCCGCTCCCTCGCCGGATGGTTTCATCTTCATGTGCAGCGGCGCGACGAAGCCGGACTGCTACCGGCACCGGGTGCTGGGCCTGCCGCGGGGGAGACTGGACGCCGTCTCCCGGGTCAGGCGCGGCGCGGCGCTCTTCCTCTACGACTTCGATACGAAGCATCTCTACGGGCCCTACCGCGCCGACTCCGACAGCGGGCTCGACCTCGTCCCCGCCGCGTTCCGCGGCCGCTTCCCCGCCCAGGTGAGTAGGGCTGGAAAAAGTTGAGAAAACACCTCAACTATTTTCACTTTCATATTTACAACATTGGACAAAAACAGAAACGAAAACAAAGGGATAAATACGAAATTCGGAAACAAAACAAAACGGTCGGGTAACCAAAAAAGATGTCGAAAATATGAATAAAATAAATATTAAACATTTACTGTATGATCCAAGTCTTACAATATATATAATACAAGTTGTAATTAAATTCACAACATACAACCCAAAAATATATACCAATAAGAGGTTATTTAATTCATAACTTTTTTTTTTCATAAAACATGTTTAAATGAGATTTCATTACCGTATTTGGGGAAAACGGTAAAAAACGGAAAAATTCCGCTAAAAATGGAATTCCGTTGAAACGGTCGAAAAAAAAAGCCATACCATTTTCGTTACCGTTTTCATTTTTCTCCGGCTATCCGAAAACGATACGGAAAAATGGTAAATGAAACGCGATCGGAACGGGAAATTTTCGTACCGTTTTCATCCCTACAGGTGAGTGCCCAACCTCATTGCCCTTGGTACGAAGCGGCGGCTTTCTTGGTGACCTGTGACGAGAAATGGCGAAATATGGGACGGGTTGGGAGCCTGGGAGTGTAAGTAGTGCATATTTTTGTGCTGGTAAAGTTGAATCGTTTTGTAAACGTTGAATTGGGAAGGGATATGCGGGAATGTGCTTAATAATTTGGGAAAAGATGTGAACTGATGGGTAAGAGATTTTGAAATTCACCCATCTGGTTTAATTAGTGGCATTGAATTCAACAGCTGAGTATGTCTTTTCTCTGACATGGAACAGGCAATTGTGTTTCCTTCTAGCATTCAGTCAATTGGGTGGACTTTGGCAACTAGCGTGCTAGTTGGATGCTAGGACACACACGGGTTACTCTGTTTCCCTCTTTCTATGCACTGCCATTTCTATTTGCTATTATATCTTTAGAATTTTTCCACCCCTTAAGAAATCATAGGAAAGACTAATATGGTCGTTTTAGAAGAGTAGAAGGTTACCTGTTAAATGTTGTTTAGACTGCTGAGTTCAAACATATCCGCAGTTTTATATTTCGTGGAATCTCTTCAGATGAATCTTCACCTCCTAATACATGGAAGTGGTGTGCAGGAAAATATTACAAATCTAAATGACCTTCGCATTTTTGACATGATAAAGAGGTGATATATTTGGCTGATGATCAGTTTTTGGTTACTGCTGTTTATATTTTCAAATGATTGTAAGGAACAGCATCCATTTACCTCTTAGGTCTATTTATAGTTTACCCATGAGACCCCATGACCATTACAGATATTTGCTATGTGAGGAACAAGAAACTTGGAGTGCAGACCATGTGATGCGTGTTCTTTGCTATAAGATAATCTCTTAACTCATTTTATTTTTCCTTCTGCGAAATATCTGAATTCTTTTCATGCTTCCCTTCTGCAGAACATGTAAATCAATTGCTGACGTT
>BCLH01000179.1:86639-103289 GCA_001602315.1 Zoysia pacifica | reverse complement strand
GCTCTAGATGGGTCAACGGAGCATGGAATTGCTCCTATAGAAAAAGAAACAAAAAGAAAAATAAACATTTAATCCTTTCCTTTTGAAATTTCTTTGTTCCACATTCAAATATGAGGACAAAATTTGGTTGAAAATTTTTAATTATATCCAATGTGTTGGAATTTTGAAGCCTCAATGTTCTCTCTTTTTCTTTTGCACCTTTTTCTCACAGATGTTGCATATGAAGTTACACTGTTCATTCTGGGAATTAAAATATGGCATGTTAAAAGTGTTATAAGGAAAAAGTTGGATGTTTATCTTATGCTACCTACGAATTATCGATAATGGCCTTTCTTTTTTGAAGAGATTAATGGCCTTTCTTAGTTCAGCAGCTGGCTGAAATACAAAGAATTATGACCCTGTCTTCTATTTTGCCCTTGTGTGCCAATCTTATTTGTATTTGGTATTATACATGGACCAACATGGCTAAATCATTTCAATGTTGATATTTTTTTTTGCAGGTTGAGAAATTGAGGGAGTTGTTTGAACCAATTGCTTTACTTCCACAATCAGCATTGCCACATTATGTAGATGAGAAGCGCCCTGTTCCCACTACTTACCTTCCTCCTCCAGCTTCACACCAGGCACAGCCTGCCGCATATGCACATCATCCAACTGCGTATGTTCATCCTCCATCTGCTCATTTGGTGCCACCTGTGTCCGATGCACCTCCATGTTCTTACCCGGTTCCTCCGATTGCCCAACCCACTAGGAATACTTATTTTGTAACAACGGGGTATGGTTATCAAGCTGGATATGAAGCATGCTGTCCATTGCCTTCTACCTATCACTATCCACAAATGTCCCCGTCATGTTCTCTGTATTCCCAGTACTCCAGTTCAGAGCATGGTTTAGCTCCTCTCTATTCTGCTGATCCCTATTCTGCAGCTCATCAGAATGATCCATATCAACTGGCCAATGTGACTTCTCATTTTCAGCAAAGCACAGATGAGGGGTACACAACTACACATTTGATGTCTTAATTGACTAGGTACTTCTAGTAGTTGATTCTAGTACATGAAAGCTATGTTTTGCTATTATTCCAGTATATGTTTGCCCCTTGCTGGTAACATGGATGTTTAAAACCATATTATTCAGTTAGGATAGTTCACAAGGATTTAAGGAACAACCACTTGCAAAAATGATAGAGAAACATAGTTTCGCATTTGGAAGCCATCACATGATTGTTTCAACTTGAAAAATCATTAACCACCTTTTTGTGCCCTTTTCAATTCCAGAGATGCCTATGCTGGACATGGCGCAGTTGCAATGAACCGGCAACTTGTTAGGTGTTTCGGGTTCACTCCATCTGATGCAACTGGGGGAACTACACATATCTCTCAGGTGGATGGATCCCAGCAGGCACCGACCTATACCAGTCATGCAGCTGGCAGCAATGTTCACGAAACTACCTCAGTGGCTTATGCCACTCCAGTAACTTCCTACGCTGGTTCCACTCTAGCATCCTCTCAGATTATTAGTCCTGTTATGGTCTTGCCTCCTCAGTAGGTCTATATTGCTACGGCTGCACCAGCGTATCAGTGATATGCTCTTCAGGATGCTGCTGTTTTTTGAAAGCATGATCTTCCAAGCAACACCAGGGATTTTGCGGTAGTACTGTTATTGCCGATCGGTATGTTGGATATAGGTCCTGTTTGGTTCCGCTTATAAGCATGGTGGAGAAAATCGTACCCAAACAGAGCCATAGTGTACTGGAATGTTAGACTTGTCGCTTCCTTGATGTCCTCCACTGACTGATAACTGTAGCCGTCTAAATAGTAAAGCTATGTAAATGTTCTAGTAATTCGTTAGCAAAACTGCCAGCTTTGACAGACAAATGGCCACGTGAAGTTTCTGGGTTTGGCATAATACTAATACTCTCTCGATGATGCTGAGGGAAAGGAATGATTGTCGATTAATAGCTCGTGAAGTCCACAAAATAGGAAAAACTGATTTCGATCCTGAACTTTGCATTGGTTCTATGTAACTTGCAGTACCAAGTGAATGCATGATGAACAAAGATTCATACTGATTGATTCCATGAACTTCCTTGCGCCAAGTGAATGCCAATTCAAATATAGAGTAGCAGAAAACTAAAGAAATAAGTGATCAATGTTTTTTAAAGGGACAGCAAGAGGCTCCTGACGTGTATTGTGGAGCACATAGGGGTCGAACCCTGGGTGGGAGCACTCCGGCCAGTAGCCTCTGATACTGACGAGAGAATAAAAGTTACTCGTTCAAATTTAAACAAGCGTCAACAAATTTAGAACAGAGGGAGTATATCATCAAGTGATCGAATCGAGGATAATGCGTGGCATTAGTTATTTTTCAAACCAACAAAATTACATTGTCTCTGAAAGCATGAGAGAACCAAAACTGATAGAATTCAACTCTGCAACATAAGTGCTGTGTCAATAAGCGTAATATTATAAGTACGGTGAATCCATTTGCTGTTCATCCCTATTGCCGCCTATCGTCATTGGAGGCAAACCAGCATCAGGGCGAGGAAACAGTAGTTTCAAGCGAAAAGCATCCACACCATTCAGGTAGTACCTATACAGCCTCTTCGCTCGGATAAACCCCAGGCGACCATACAGAGCAAGAGCACCCTTATTAGTCACTTCAGCTTCAAGTGTCACCTGATGTAAAGCACACATGTAAAATACTTTTCACACTGTTTCAGAAAACTTATTTGCAAACCTTGTTTCCATTAGTATTAACATCCAAGGATATAGATCAAATAAAGAAGGAAAATGGTAATAGAAAAAAGTAGTATGCAGCAGTAGCTACCTCCTCACAGCCAGATTCCATCATTACCCGAATGGATCTTGTAACCAGCTCCGTTGCTGCATCACAAAGAGACCAATGGTCAATTCATCAAGGCGAGCCAAAATTTTGCAAGGGTAAAGTGAAGTTTGGAAGTAAATTAGGGCAGAAATGCATTTACCTCAGATTCAAACTAATAATGCACGTGCAATCGCTAATCCATACTCAAAATGAAAGAAATGTAGCCAACGTTGGAGTGAATAGTGAATGTACAAACAAGGAAATGGCTGACAGGATAGATTACCAGCACGAAGTTAAATACAAGAGTAATCTGTCCTTCAGAATCAAAATTCCCTTTCCTTTTTATAGAAGACAGTATCTGATGGACAACTTGAAGGAAATCAATGCTACGACACAATGGTTTCAAGCATCCCATCACCGCTCTATGATATAAGAATTTTTTTTCCTAATAGATGGACTCGGACAAAAGATTAGTGTGCAAGTCACCACGTCATACATTACCAGATAAATGAGCCACCAAGTATGTAACAAAATAAGCACAAAACACTCTACTAGTTCTTTCATCGAAATCAACAGTGACCAGACAGTGCACACGCAAGCAGCACAAGGCTTGTATATACTGTAATAAACTCAAAATGCCAACAGAGGACAACTAAGCACCTTCATGATACTCGAAAATTTTCTAATCAAATCTTGTTTCACTCTCTAACGGTTTGACCAGAAACGCAAACCTCAGTCACAATTCGGTAAAAGAAGCCATGTAGTTCAAGAAACTGGAGGCATCAAGCAAGCCAATTGACAAGAAATTGTAACTACACCTTTTCCTACTGTGTACCTTGATTTACACAGAAGCGGATGGGATAATTAGATCCATCATCTAAAAAAGTATGTCTTTTTCTGTTTGCAGATGAAGCCATACTGCTCAACACATTCTCTAGCAAGGCGTTAACCGAGGAAAAATATGCACATAAAGAGCACAAAGATGGAGCGATCTAATTTGCAGTGTGGTGACACTTTTACGCATTCACACAGTGCAAGGTAGCTCTTTATTTAAAACAAAAAAAAGGTAACAACAATTTTAAAACCAAGCAGGTAAAGAAGTGTGTCACCTATTCCCCTGCCTCGGTAGGGCTTGAGTACGACAAGCATGGCGATGTAGCCCCTGAAGGTGCCCCTGTGCTCCCCCATCTTGCACACCACCGTCCCCACGCACTTCCCTTCCTTGGCATCAAACGCCTGCGCGGTCAAGAACCCGTCAGAGACCGCAGCCAAATCCACGAACCAGAGGATGAGACGCGGGCGAAGGGAGAAGGGGAGGGGTGCGGAGGCGGCGTACTAGGAAGGTGAGCTGGGGCCAGAGGTAGACGAAGTAGCGGTAGGTGAAGATGGAGTAGGGCTCGCTTAGCTCCGCGTCCACCAGCGACATCACCAGCGGGAGGTGGTGCTCCCCGCCGTAACTTACGTACGTGATCTCGGCATCCCCGGACAAGCCCTCGGAGGCGGAGGACGAAGAGCTGCTTCCGAAAACCGCAGCCGCCGACATCGCCGACTAGATACCGGTGCTTGATTTCACTGGTCGCTCGGTCACTTGAGCGGATACAAGAACAGGGCGAGGTCGGGCCACCGCACAACCTACCGCCGGTGGAAAGATCCCTTCCCCTCTCATCCAACCGCCTGCCACGACAGGCCGGCGGTTAGAGCTCGCCGACGAGCAGACGATGCGTCGCGGCGCCGGCGGCGACGGTGGCTTTTGTGGGCCGAAGACAAGAGACGTGTCTTTGTGGCCCACGCATACTCTTTTTCAGCTCACGTCCGCAGTCCGCACACCTCCACCTTCGCCACCTAGGCCGAATTCATCTTTATTGGGCCAGGTCTGCTTTACACCTTCTTAGACCCCAGCTTAGTGGTGCGCGTCCAAACATTAGACGAGATTTACTTTGTTATTTTAAATTTCAAATTGATTTGTTTTCTAAAACTATACTTTATTTTTAAAATCGGTTTAAAATATTATATTACCTATAGTAAATGTAAAAATACAGTGCAACAACAAACCTGGATCAACTGACCATAATAATATCCTCAAAAAAAAAAAAAATCATGCTAGTTTGGTGCTCCAGCACAGTTCATTTTCTCGTGATCATAGAATGATTTAGCTGCATCAAACGGGGATGAAAGGTGAATCAAGAAATATGTCATGTCCATCCACTCCAGTTAACAAAATTTAGAACGAAGATGACAGGAAAAAAAGTGACATTTTTATTCAAAATGATCCAAGAGGCTTTTCAATTCGGATTCAGCTACGAGCAAGGATATGGTGGCTGGATACAATCAGTATGTTTTTATTCACATAAGACAACTGATGATCCAGGCCACCATGACCGCATTATTATTTCTTATTTCCTAAACACAAGAAAACTCGGGCTAAAAATACAACACTGGTTGTGGTCGCCAGTCCCCTCGGCAAAATTCAGAGAAGCTGCTTGCCACTGACGCTCCGGTCGAAGCTGACGATGAACGTGCGGATCTCCATAGGTCCCAGCTCGACAATTAGCTTGGAAGGATCCACAGTACCTCCCCGGACCACGTTCTCTTTGGCTGCTGGCCCTTCGACCTTCCATTTCAGACGCTTCTTCTCCATGGCCGCACGTTCTTGGTTTGCAGATAAACTTGTTTCAATGATCTTGCCGATCTAGATTGATGTGGTCAGAAAAAAGGGGTCAGAATGTACACTAAAATAAGAGTAAATCATAAGCAGAGTGATGAGGATAACCTTTTTGTCTGGGAATACTTTCTTGAGGTCAACACTTGCCATGGATGAAAGATCCTTATGTTCTCCAGCCTACACGCACACCAAAATGCAAAAGGACTTGAAAATAAAAACTAAAATAGGGTATATCTTTAACAAGCGACCTTCAAAAAAATATCTTGAACAAGCAAAAGGACAACAATAGAAACCTCATATAGGTGAGCAAACCGAAGAAGAACGTTTCCATCTTCGAGTTCCTGTATAATGAGCAAGTATTTGACACATGCAAGCAAGTGTGAAAACATATACAGTGATGATTCGCAAAAAAAATCAATAAACAAAAACTGCAAACATCTGCTCTTGATTTTCATCAATCAAGGGTAACCAATTAAATTAGCATATACTACACAATAGTAAATAGTACTCTCTCCGTCCCAAATTATAAGTCACTCTGGACTCCTCAAAATTTCTCAAATTATAAGTCGTTCTCACTTCCCGATACAACTTTTTCTCTTGCCAATACATCTCCACTCTATCTCTCTACTCCTTATTTTCACAACATCCCACATTTTTCACTTTTCTTAATTCCAGTGCCCAAACCCAAAACGACTTATAAAAAGGGATGGAGGGAGTAACAAAATCTACTCAAAGGAGTAATCTGTTATGAGTGTCAACTTTTATGCAAAGACTACTAGAGATAGAAGACAAGTATCTTCTGCCTAAAACAAAAGGTGAAGTTATTCCACAAAAAGAAAAAAAAAATGAAGAAGGTTATAGGTTACCACAAGTATGCATATGATTGTGATCCTGGTGCACATAATGAAACCATAATCTATGGCCTATGGGAGGTAAATACCTGAAGTGTAAGCAAGGCAACATTATCAGGCAAGCTGTACGTTGGATCCATAGCAGTGAACTTTGGAATATGTGAATTCACCCAATTGCCTCCATCCTGGGTACATTAGTGGATCCATGATGAGGAATAATTTATCAAGTAATCATGTAATGACAAGTTTCACTCCATACCTGCTCAGAGAAAGCAAGGAGGAGAGGGGAGTATATTTCCTGGCCAAATGTCCGACGCCACTTAGCTCCTTCCCCTTGCGGGTCAAATTTGAGATAGTACTTTCCTTCGATCTGCCAAAAATGCATCAGATGTTTTTTCATGATATTCTTCACAATATGACATGTTTACGGCCATGATCTAACAAATTGAAATTTGGTGCATTACAAATGTAATTTTATCCTTCAATATAATGTGGTCATATATAAGAAAATAACTGCTGGCACCATTACTTAAAGATGGGCATGTTTTTGTAAATGCTATCTATAGGGCAGCATTCTCCTAGTTGGTGACATATTTTATTCAGGAAATATGTAATGCATTCACTCTTTTGCCAATAATTTTCAATAACTATTCGAAGCAAATATTCCATTTAACTTACAACTAGCCCTTCACATTGACCATTGACACAGACAGTTTCATTCAGAGCCTCCCCAACTCCTCGCCCATCATCATGGAGTAGTCTCCTATACAAGGAGTGCCAAGGCTTTAGCCATACATAGATAAAGAAAAAGATGGATACTAGAGTATGAAAGAAGCAAATATTATATAATCGTGCTGCCTGATATTGTACCTGTGTAACATGAGCTCGATTTGTCCATCCTTTATGCTGGAACCTCCAACAGACCTGTCAACCAGTATGGACAACTCCTTGTTTCCATCTTCGAAATAAATACCAAGATTAACCTGAAAAGAGTAGAGATCGCCCCAGCACAAACTATGTGTTAAACTCAGAAGTGACTTGCCCAATTCGTTATTGGATAATTAGAAAGAAGAACGAACATTATTCTAATTACTTCTTGACAAGAGAATATTGAAAGTATACCCTGCATATGTTAATTCCTCACCCTTTTCACGATCATTAATAACCCTTATTTAGCTAGCATTTAGTTTTGAAGAATATGATATGCACACAATTATATTGGTGCGCATATCAAAATCTCATTTTTGAATATTGCTTCAATTTGGGTGGCCCAGCATGGGAGGTAGAATTCCCTAACTTAGTTAGCCCAAGTTGGACATGTGGAATGACAGAACTACCACATCTTATGTTGCCATCTTCCAGTACAATTAGTAACCACTTATATATCCAGTTCAAAATAAATTGATATAGCATTAACTCAATAAACTCTCTCAGAAGAAAACTGAATGGCAACTGAGTGGAAAAAAATGCAAACTAAGCTCTAGATAACTTTGAGATGTTGACTGACTGACAGGAAAAACAAAGATGAAAGACAACATTTCTTAGTATTATTGAATTTCGTAATAAGAAAAATGTGAAGGGCAGACAAAATCTCACTGGATAATAGTTTCCAGCGATAGGCTGATGTACTTCTATCTTCCACTCAGATCGATAATCTCGTATCTGCAAAGGAACAATACACCAAAAATAACATAATCTTACAATAGTATGTCAGGCAGTGGTCCTCTATACCATTTTTAGCCCGTTCGACCTTCCATGCTAGTAATGGATGCACTAACACAAATATTCCTGAAATCTTGTTCATGCCAGTACAATAAATATGATTCAATGGGAGAGAAAATTGGGCTACAGTGTCAGTGCCCCATACCCTTTTGATAAAATCACGTCCACTGGAATCGGTGTAAAATGTTTTGTTTGTCGCCATGTTTGTAGTAATTTCGGTTGCTATTTCTTTTCCATTTCCATCATCTGTTGGTATAGGCCCAACCTATATCCAGTTCAGGATGTAAGAAACTACATTCCAAGAAAAGAAAAAGGATGGAAACAAACTGTGACACAAAGTATTATTGATGCAGAACTCACTATGAATTCGGTTTCCACATAGTCCTTCCCCTTGTAAACTCTGTTGATCTGCGCAAAGAAAAGAATAGTAAAAAAACATTAAGATAAATACTAGCTGATGGACCATGATTAAGATAACTGAGCCTCACAGTATTTATGCTATTCATCTCATGCTTCATTCCCATTAAAAAGTTTATCAGGAGCCATAAATATGACTATATTGATTCAGGAATCCTATGTGTTATTCTACAACAAATTTATATTCAGAAAAGCATCTAGCATTCGCTTAACCTGATAGATCCATGAGTTAATCTCCTGGTGCACTTCATCCAATATGGGCCCACGAAGAACTGTGAGAGGAACCTTGATGTGGGCAACAAAACACATATTCAGTCTCTTTAAAATCGCCTAATAGTTGCTGTTTATGCTATAACAAAGCCAGTGACCCCTTATTCATACCTGGCCATTAGTCTTGATTGGAACTGTTCCATTAGGGCGAAATATGTATGCTCCAGAAGCCTACAATTGAGCAAAAAGTGAATTTGATGTCATTACAAGCACACAATACTTTTGTGGTAAAATTTTCAGCCTATATAAGCTTCTATATCACCTGTGGATCACTTCCATTTCCATCCTGTCCTATGTAATACTTGTATTTCTGGTCAAAGTTTGCTTCAATCTTCACATTTTGAAATTTTTTTAGTAAAGAAGGGTAGAGCTCACATATGAAAATGCAAGAATCAGGAATGCTCATGGGTGCACTTATGAGCATGCAAAATCATTTGTGCCAACTGAAAGCTAAGCAATAATGCACAGATTGAGCATAAAGGTTGAGCTTGGGTTCATTACCTGAGTCTTGCTATCGGAGTACACAGAAAATGCTCCGGCAGTACTATATTGTAGTTTCAAGTGACCTTGCCCGACTTGTAGATTACTATTTGCACTTCCTTTAGATGAGTATAGACTGGACTTCGAAGAGATATATGCTGGCATATATATTAACGAATAAGAAAATCATTTTGAGTCGTGCCTCTTAAGTTAGGTGCATCAAGAAGGCAAGTCACCTGATTTTTTCGTGTTTGAGACAAGGTAAGTATTAAAACCCAGAGGTGGAACAGACACAGGAAAAGCAAGCCAATACTTGGGCTTTGCATTTGGTGAACTGCCTAGGTAAGCCTTGACATGTCTGTCCCGTAAATTCAGTGAGGCATCAGCTATCGGCAGTAGTTGTGATTCAATTTCTCTTCCTTCAGCATCGCGAACAACAATTGAATCACTAAAAACCTGTTGATCCCATAAATTGACACAATTAGTTTCATTATGATGTTAAACAGCTTCATTGTTAAGAGAATCAATGTCACATTAAAATGAAACAGAATGTATCCTTAGACAGAGAACCAAAAAAATTACATACTGGTATACGAAGGACATGTTCTCGTTTCCACCCAAGAGAGTTGTACACGAGAACGACCTGTAACCTCAAAGATGAGAACAAAATGGTTGGTACGTAGTTCTTCATTCAATGAAGGTATAATCAGTAAATGTGATCAGGAAAAAAAAAATGCATGCTGCTGTTGCTTTGAAAAAGTTGTGTACGAGTTGATAACTGAACTCACCAAGTTTTTGCCGTTAGAGAAGTCCATTTCAGAAGGAGGGCAATATGTAACGTTTAGAAGAAGACACTGAAAAGAATTTATGATAACATAGTAAATACTAGTGATTTCCAAACTGGAAAATGTAGGAAATCCATGTCCATTATTGTTTCTGTTTAATGTCATGAACAAAGAACACTTATTCCAAATTGTTTCACACATCAACATAAAGATAATACTAGGCTTCAATTGATGCCTAAGTAGAAAAGTATTTCTTTCCAGGAAAAACAAGCTGCACACTAACTTGTGAAAACTTTGTTGTTGGGGAAGTACAGCGTGATTTCCCTGACTCAGTCAAGCAACCTAGAGAAGTTGAAACAAGCTCCTGGGCCTGAAAAATGAATCCAACAATGAAGCTAGGAAAAAAAAAAGAAAAAAATCAAGGGAAACAATTAAATAGTTCTGTTAGGAAGCTCACTTGTGTATATCCAATGGACAATCTCTTCGCATAATCATATGCTACATGTTGCTTCTCTGTTCCTGTAACAGCATCATGGTGCTGAGCAAGAGCCAAAGCATCACCTAAATAATCTGTTGTAAGACCTGAGCCATGTCTCCCCTTAAAGAACTCCAGCTGCCTAGCTGCCTGAAAACAAATGAATACCATACTAGTTCATTGATGATGGCCATTTGAAGACAAGTAGCCAACCACAAATAAAAGGGCATTTCAATACTACCAGGTAGTATCCACTCATCATGCGGACATATCGTTTCAAAGCAGGTCTGCTTGTGAAGAAACCTGACCAATAAGCGTTCGCATCATCTGCATATCTGGTAGATGAAATAATATGGTCATATGCATTTGCTGAAAGAGCAAGGCAACAACAATCATAGCAGTTATGAAAAAAAAAAAAACCATACGGGAAGAAGTCATTGGTCTTGAGAGGCCATAGCTCATTGGCAGCATATTTTGCATCAGTATAAATGGAAGGTGTGGAATAAAGAGCATTTACACGGCCATCCTGAGGTATTATTCAAAAGATAAGTAAAATAGCAATAGTGTTAGGGTGCCATTTTCTATTTATTTCATTGATCTTCATAAAGAAAGCAATGATGTTCCATCTTAAACAAAGAAGAGGAAAAAAGAAATGTATAAAACACGTATGGATATATTCTATCAATACAACTAAATGGCAATGAAATAAATCAAGTAAAAAAGAAGAGGAAATATATATTTGAAATGGCAACACAGGGTATATGTACACATGTACACATATGACATATTACTATGACAACATGAAACAACTCCAATGTTTTTCATAAACCATTCATCATGACTGTACTCAAGAGATAAAAGTATGTATTAATGATATTCATAATGAATTAAAAAATCTAAGTTATTCAGTTTCCTTAAGATCGATGCTCATCCTTAACCTTGTTCACATAGTGAATTAATTTATCCATATTTCTGAACCAAGTCTCTGCATACTGGTATTTAAAGTCTGTTCCCATCGTAAACATGATATGGTTTGTCCTCGTGATATTTGCCTGCAGGAAAGAAACAAACACAACTTAGGATTCAAAGCTGTAGATATTATTAAGTATGAATATTTTAAACAAAATGACCAGTACTAAAGGAATAATGCAGATAGGATTCAAAGTAACAATTTCCGTATGTTATAACGACTTACCCATGGCAACCATCAGGTGGCCTAAACTCTAAAGGTACAGTTTGAAGTGGCATCAACTAAAAAGCTGAACTCGCTCCATATAAGAAGGATTAACCCTTGTCTAATGGATATCTTAGTGTATCTAGACCCAGAATGAGTACATCATGCAAATAAAATATACTGAGATTTGAGGTACCTGCGCTAGAGCTGCAGCAACAAAATCATTTACTCGTTCTTCAACATTATAATCAAAAAGAAGAGGATCATCCTGCAGAGAAAAGGCATGAATTGGCTCTAGTGTACTTGAGCAAAATAAAAGCAACTCTAATTCTGATTAATCTACCTGGACGACAGGGGAATCATCATCAACTTCAAAATAAAATCCACCAGGAGGTGGTTCGTAGTTTTTTGGAAAGATGCCAGCAAAGATCTGAAAGAAATAAATAGATTTTGATCATTCTTAAAAAAATAATTATGTTCGGAACTCTTTCAAGGTGAGCTAGCATCTATCCATCATGGAAGTGTGCATAAACAAAAATCAAATTGAGTTGTGAGATGCGCTGCGGAAAAAGGAAAAGACCACCTACATCAGCTGATGAGCCAAAACTCTTGGAACCTCTCCATACAACCTCAAGTTCCTTTGTTCCCTTTCGTGTATCACGGTCTTGGTAATCAATCCGAAAGAAATAGAAAGCATCAAATCCTACCTGTGGTAAGTAAATAGGTATTAAGCGTCAGAGATCAATCTATTTTCTAGCAAGTCATATTTTTAAAATACTACAAGAAAAACAGTAAATTCAATAAGATATTCAGTTTCTTTTACGCAATAGTTCTGTTATGTAACAGAGAAATGTATCAATCACATTAGTGCTGAAGGAAGTTGTGGCCATATTACAGAAGCTTCTTAATTTATTAGTCTGTCCTCTATGTAAGCAGCAACACTAACAATAGAACATATAGTCAAATCAAAAAGGAGTGGTGAAATATCCTAACGTTTAGGTATTAAGGAATTCTTAATTAGATCTATTGAATAAAATTTGCTACAATAACTATACAAATATCATTGTTGAAATGCAAAATTAGAATGTCATTAAAATAGAAGAATGGGAAAGCAGCAATGTCACCATGTAGGAAACTGAAATTTGACTTAGTTCATGCCTGTGAAGGCTCTAATCACATGAATTGTCAAATATAAAGGTCTGACATAAATGGATATGGTTGGGCAATTTACTTCAGCTCCAAGAAGGTAAGCCTGAACGGCAGAGTGGCCGAACGGATCAATCTGCCAGCCAATTCGTGGAATCTGACCAAACTCCTCCTTGATGAACCTGTGCCCGAGTGTAGTCTGATCAATCATGTCGATGTAGTGTACAGTGGCCTCATCGTGCATGCAGATGCCCCCATTTCTTCAACAACAGAAGCAACGTGTCATTCACTACAGAGCAGAAACGACTTCGCCAATACATGATTCTACAAAAGTAACACTTTGTAACTTGAAGGAACAAACATTAGTTCCAGCCGTCCAGCGCTGATGAGCCCCTTCACCGTATCCTTGATCATGTCGTTCTGGTTCCTCCACCATCTCTGGAAGAACGCCTGAGGTCACACACAAACCACTGGTCAGAAAAAAACATGTTACCACCAAAGAAGAAACCACATTGCGCTGTTGCAGCTAGAAGTCAAGCATTTGGATGCAGAGCTGTTGATTCGTCTTCAATTCTTCGAACCAACAGCAATAAAAGGAGTCCTATCGCAGGTCAAAATTCTGCAAAATTTGCAACTGCCGACGCAGACAAGGCTCAAAATTTACAGTACACGGCCCCATGAAAGTAAAGTGCGTCGTACCTGTTCGACATAGATGAACTTGCGGTTCTCGTCCTTGAGCAGCGCTGGGATGAGCGAATCCAGCACGTTCTGCACGCACGCCCCCTGCAACCAGAGATAACCAAACAACCGGAGTTCAAACACAAACAGAGCGCACAGTCGACTCACTACTACAAATCGAATTCCGGAAAATCAGTTGAAAATCCACAAAAAAAAAAAAGGTTTCCCGAAACGCTTTACATGCCGAGGGTTTCCCATGAGCACGTCGAAAAACCGATCCGAAATTCGGGGCATCAGGAATGCGAGCGCCGCGCCAGACCCGGCCGCGGCGAAGAAGACGGTTCACCTGGATGGAGTTGTTGGACCCGACGTAGTACTGGTCGACGGTCTTGAGCCAACCGACGTCGTCGTGGGTGTGCGGCACCACGTGCACGTTGAGCTTCCCGGGCACCACCCCCGCCGACGTGTTGTACGGGACGTACACCGCCTCGCCCACTCCCGCCGCCGCGACGGCGATGGCGACGGCGAGGAGCAGCGGGAGCCGCTCGAGGCCCATGGCCGGAGCGGCCCGTCGAGGAGCGAGCGGAGCAGGGAGGGATGGACGGAGTCAACAGTCGAGCGTGGCGGGGGGGATGGTCGACGGGGAGTGTGACTGTGGCCAGCGGAGCCGAGCGAGCAGGGCGGAGCAGCAGGTAAGGCGAGGGCAGAGGAGCGGGGCCCAATTGGCGGTGGGTGACGCCGAGCGGCGGGCTCGGGCCACGTCGGACTCGGGGAGGGTGATTTCTGCAATGTTGCGTGCTGGCTTGCGCGGGTTTCGGATTGGCCCCTCTTTTTATTGTGTTTTTTTAGACCCCTCTTTTTTTATTGTGTAATGACCTTGTTTGCGCCGAGGGAGGAAAAATCAAACCCGGGTGGCTGGCTCGTCGCCGTCACGGGCGGATCGATAGATACTGTACTAGAGTGCAGTTAGACCCAAAAAAAATTAGTAATTATAATATTTGCATTCCTAACTAGGGTACAGTTTCGATCTGGGCGGAGTAGATAAGAGTACTAGGGTGCAGTGAGCCGCCTATGGTGGGCCATATATGTTACTTAGTATGGCATAGCTAAATTTTTTGTTGTGTACTTGTATAGTATATTATTTTATATATAGATTATAATATTTAATATAAGGTTTATATTGAATTATATAAAAAAAATTATTATGGCATACCTTAAAAAAATTCCAGGTACACCACTGGGTGCAGTTAGACCCATAAAAAAATCAATGATTATGATAAAAAAATTTATCATATTTGCATTCCTAACTATTTGCATGTTAGACCATCTTCTTTTAGAGAGTAAACGAAACACCGTAAATTTTTTTTTTTCTGTACGTCATGGCTGTGCGCAACTGAGCAGAGCAATGGGACGTGCACGCATAGCTTTCCCCGTGAGCGCTTTGCTGCAATTTGGTCGGGACCGGAGGGCCACTCCGCGAAAGGGGGACCGGATAAGGCACGTGGCACTGAAACTTCAGGATCCCGTAGGTGGCACCGATCAGCAAACAGCGGTGGCACCGTGGCAGGAAAGGCGATGGCCGGAATCGAACGGTTGGGGCCAATTCAGCATACGCCCTTCTTAGGAAGTGGAATTCAGACAATAGCATTAGTAAATACAGCATTTACGGAACCTCCCTTCTAAATGCTCAATTTATTGAATTTTAACTTTACCTATGTATTACTCAGTTTTTAATTATTTTTAAATCTAAAATGACATAAGAAAGGACGATTCTACCGCTGGAAGACAACTTAGCACACCGAGCTGTAGGATTACACATTCTACCACCAGATTTCATTATTTATTAATTAAAAAAACCAAAATAAATCAAAAAATCAGTAGATTTTCAATCAAAATTAGAAAAATTATCAAATTTAATATTTGAAATTCGGATGACCAATATTAAATATTATGCCATGAGATTTCATCATTCATTAAATATTTTGATAAGGAAAGGGTAGAGTTGTCCATTCACTTTCTACATTTGATTAAAAAAATAAAAATACAGCTGAGTGGTGTAGTGCTGCGCAGGGATGAATTGAGTACTTACAAGTGGCGTTCCGTGGATGCTGCATTTACTAATGCTATTGTCTCGATTCCACTCCTTAGTGTCATTGAGCAATGGTGTCCCAACGGTTGGTTAGTCGACGTCACGTCGGAGCTGGCACAGAACGATTTGTCGACATGCTATTTGCTCGGTTTGTTTTGTTTAATTTCTTTGTTCACTCTCGTTGATTTGATCTCTGAGATTATTTTTTAAAAATTACTCTCTCATTCCAAAATAAATAATGTTTATGACTTTTTGAAATCATCTTTTGACTATTTTTTTTATTTAAAAAAGTATAAAAATACAAAAATAAACATATCAAGCTTAAAGTACTTTTATTAATAAATTATTTTACAATAAATAAATAATATTTTTATAAAATTTTTGAATAAAACAAATAGTAAAAGGTGAGTGTTTAAAAATCTAAAAACACACTTATTTTCAGACGGAGGGAATATATACCTTCTCCTTTTTAAATTGTCTAAGTATTAACTTTGATTATTTATCTTATTTAAAAATTTTATTATATATGATATATATTATTATTATTTGCTTTACCATTAAATTTATTTAAATTATAACTTATAATTTTACATAGTTTAATTTTTTTTATAAAACAAATTGTCGATGCTATTAAAAGTCAACATCATAATAGTTTAGGAACATAGAATAATTCATTGTTTATAAATGTTCCTCCACTCGCATTCCTATTACATGTTATCTTTGTGTAGTCCTCTCTCTTAATATAAACCTTTGTAGCGTCTATCTCACTTTTTTTGTGTGGTCTTTTTTATCTATTATTTTTTGTGTCACCTTTTTTATCTGTTATTTTCGTGTTACGCTATCTTTAGACTTCAGTTAATCTTTTTACCTCCTCTACTCGTCTCCATGAGATATCCGTGTTTCACGCCGGTTGTTCCTCCTGCATGTTGCCTCGATTGCAGCCGTCGTGTCCGTCCCGACCGCCGCCGGCCCGTCCACGCACTGCCCACCACCGCCATGTCTCGAGCTCCACCACCCCGCCGCCGCTCTGGCCCGACTCACCTCTCGCACGAGGCGGCCACCACCTTCACGCCCT
>BCLH01000179.1:76608-86629 GCA_001602315.1 Zoysia pacifica | reverse complement strand
TGGTCTGACTCGCCCTCCCGCACGGGGCGGCCACCATTCACGCCTCGGCCTCCGTCGCGTCTGTCCCGGGCACCACTGCTCCGCCCGCTCCTCGACCACCACCGCCACGCCTGAGCCCCATCGCCCCGTCTCCGCCCCGACCCATGATTTGTCCTCCCGCACGAGACGGCCACCACCTTCACGCCCCGACCACCACCGCTATGCCTCCCAGCCATCGCTGTTGCGTCTGCGGTTCGCCGCCCTGCCTACGGCACAATCTGTTCCTCAATATCTGCCACATCGTCTCTGTCAGATCTCCTTTTTCTCGATCTGTTTATTCTGCTGTTTCATTTAAATCGTTTAGATAGCCTTTCGGCGGCTACCCCTCAGGCCCCTAGAAACTGTGAGTTTCTCTTACCCCTCAGACACACATAAATTTGTATGCATAAATACGCATTTTTAACATTCCCTTCAAACTAAAACAGTAGAAACGGATCTGCAAGCTGTAGCAAATCACAGATACGAGGTACATTTTATCTGTCAGAAGAACAAACATTTGCTAGCCGTTTGTCCAAAAAACTTCAATTTTGGTGCTCATTGGCTTTCATTTCCTTTAGCTCATTTGGATGATTCTGACCGGCCTCATCTTTGCACTAATTAAACAATCGCTTGCAGCGAATCTTGGATAACTGGTAACTAAGGGCAATACTAATGAGACAATAATTGCATTTTACTTTTATGTTTAGTACTAAGTAACAAGTTGGAGCTAATGGCCAGTATATTCCTTTTGATCTAGGCAGACATCTTGCTAAGATTTGTAAAAGCGAGTGCTCGAAATAGGTATTTTTATTATTTATATTATTGTTGTAAATTTTATATGTAGTACTTATGGTATTATTACGATTTAGCTATCAATAATCAGGACATCAAGTACTAATTGTGATGGAGACACTCTGACGTGCAGGAGATGAACTACGAGTTCATGCTAAGGTACGGTAACTCTTATCTTGTCTTTACCCGTATTTGCAATCCAATAAGTTTGAATCGTAATATTATGGTGATCCATAGTACGATACTAAGAGTTCCTATCTTTTTCTTTATTGTATCATCAATTAGTACCAATAATACAATCACTCTCATTGCTACGAGTTGCCAACATACTAAATAGTGATCTCATTGTTAGACAATCACTCTTATTTGATTACCGATAATACATATCAATTTGAAACCGTAGTACGAGTTGTTGTATATTCAACTTTGCTTCAGATTACCCAATGAACTACAAGTTCCTATATTAGAATAAAAAATAAGAATGTACATATTTAATTTTGCATTCATTGTTTATATTATTATTATATTGCGTGTATACAAGATGATATAACAATCCGAAGAGAATTCTTGGTTAAATTATTAGCATTTAATTTAAATGAGGCAAGAAAGGTACTACCAAAAAATATCTGATCTTACTTTTTTTCTAATCACGAGAAAGCAAATTTTTTGATGAATTGTATGAATAATTCTTTGATGAAATCAATATAATTATAACATATGTTCTTAAATTATCTGTTTATCTTACATGTATCTTAACAAATTTATGTCACTTATATTTTTTAATCGAAAGAAGCAAATATCATATTGTCTTTCTGTATCGAATATTAATTGCATCGGTGCTAGTTACTTTTAATCTCTCTTGATATAAATATTCGTAGATGTTATTTATCCCACCTGTTTTGTTGTGGCTTTTCTATCTATTATTTCGTGTCACCTTCTATCTCTAACTTTTCATGTCACGCTGCGACCGAATACTGCTGCTTGGCGCCGCCCTCGCGAATCCTGCGCTCGCCACCGGAAGATGCGGCAGACCCCACGCTCGAACGGCCACTTCGCCTCTCCGCTGTCCTCAACCTCCGTCCGAAAGCTCCGCGCTGGTGCATCGCGAACTCATACGTACCTGCCGCCGCCCCTACCTCACTTCTCCCATCCCATGCCCCTACCTCGCACCGTTAGGCCGAGCTCGAGCTCGAGCTCCAGCAAGCTCAGACCCTTCAGGCTCGAGGTCGAATCCAACTCAAACCGAGCTCTTAGATTTTGAGCTCAAAGTCGAGCTTGAGCTCAGCTCGATTCTTAATTTAAAAAAACATAAATATTATAAAATAAATAGTATAAAATGTTATTTTTAAATTATTAAATTGATAAATTAGTTATTAAAATTAAAAAATTAATGATTATTCATTTTCACGAGGTTAATGGAACCCGAGCTCATAAGTTCGTGAGCTTCACACCAGGCTCAAATTCGGCTCGTTTAATTTTTGAGCCGAGCTCGAATCGAGCTTTTAACCAATCGAACTCAGGTTCGTGGAGAGATCGGAGACACTGACCGATAGGGATCCATTCATTCTGGTCTCTCTTCTTGCCGATTTGGGTATTGCACGCCTGTCTCTCTTCTTACCGATTTGCCGATATGCTTCTGATATTTTGTATGCAGATTTGTTTGACATGCCAGAGCAAGTATATGATTCCGGGAAGCAGATATGCAACATCGATGTACATATTGACCCTTGGCTCTTCGTACTGGAGTGCAGGTCTTAGATTGACTGACTGAACTGACGCATCACATTTCAGACATTCATGCCTTCTCATTTCATTCCTGCCTGCTGGAGTTGAGGTATTCTCTTCATTTGAAACTATTGTTAACTACAAAAAAAAAACATTGTGATGCTTTCTTCGATTTTTTTTCTTGATTTCACTATTAATGATGTCTCTTTAATAGCCTGTAATACCATAATATGAAGTTCTTTGTATGTCTATTGAATTACAGAAATTGAAGAAGTTGGTGTTCAAGAACTCTGATGAGTTCTACTTTAAGGTGATCAAGATTTGGGCTATACAATGTAGCTTCTCGGCTCCTTTTCTTGTGCAAATTTTATATTATCCTCTGTTTTTAACATGGACTAAGTCTGTCAGGTCTGAAGCAATAAGTATACCGAGGATGAACTTATGCTGTTAAAAAAATAAAGATATAGGCTATATCCTTCAGTGTATAGCAAAAATGACATATTCTTTTTTATAAAGTGAGTCACTAATTTTGTTTCCTTATCGGTAGTAACCTGCATGGTTTATAGAATATATCAAGGTTTTCAGTTAGAATTTTGAGATACTTCTTTTAATATTGTTTCATCTTGTATCTTATGTCTTGATGTGCAGTGAAAACAACTACATGCCTGGTTGATAAAGGAGTAGATGTTATACTTGAAAGGAAGGATTGCAAAACATATCCTTCTGAGAAAGGTGCACTCTCTTATTTGAATTAATAAAATGCATCTTATTACATGCCTGATTGATAAAGGAGTTACATAATATACTTGAAAAGGAAGGCTTGCCAAAAAATATCCTTATGAAAAGGTTCTACTCTCTTATTTGAATTAATAAAAGGAATGTTTTATAAGCATCTTATGATCGTAAAATGCAACAAACTGAGGGGGTTACCCAAGCTTCAAGCATTGCAGAAACTGCAGATTAAAAGTTGTGAGCATCTGGTTTATTTCCAATTTTTCCCGTCCTTTAATATACTCAAATTGAGAGAATTCACACTGTAAGAGACATGTTACAACTTCCTCTATTTTCTAATCTTGAGATGATAGAACTTTAGTGTTATAGGAAACCCTTGTCAGAGGAAAGACTCAAACATTTTGCCCCCTGTTACAGTTTGCTATTGAAAAAAGAGTAGATACATAAAATTATTTCAGTCTTACCTTTCCAGAACCATGCTATTCAAGACAACTACATTTTGATCATTAGTTTAGAAGCAAAAGATGTTTTAATCTAATATTAAGGAGTTTTGAACAACGCATGCTTAAATATTTTAGAAAACATTGTCATTTCTAAGGGGTGGGAAACGAATCCTTGAATGCAATTGCGACATTGTTGCGTGTCCTGATCTTGCCTTTGGACCAAACCCATGTCTCTCTTTCTGAACGTAGCTCCCTCTATTCCTTCATTGTGCTTTTTGCCCCTTTTTGTCCCTTATTTGTTAGCTGCATCAAATTTTAGTCCTCTGCTTTTTATAGACAGAACCTATTTGGCAACTAATAGTATGTCGACTTGATACATCTACATAGATTTTGCTCTCATTTATATCTGTTTGTTTCAGATGAAATCAGCGAAACTTCATTCCATTCTAGAGAAAGACACTGGGCTTATTTCATGCAAACCAGTTTGGTTTCAGATGTGTCTGCTGGAGGAGATTGAAGGTGTTTTGCATAGACTGAGTGATGACATAATAAAATCAGTGTGAAACAAACCAGAATCCTCAGGGTTAGTAGCGGAGCCAGACCAAACTGTTAATGGTGTCACTCCATTGAATCACAACAAATAAACATCAATAATCAGCAATCTCTTAGGATTACCGGACTTCATTGGTGTCAAGTGACACCACAAAAATACTCTATCTCCGCCCCTGCTCAGGTTACTAATTCCTGGATAACAAAGGTCTAATAACTGCAAAAATCAGATGTCAATGAATTGGCTGTATACATTCGCATCAGAATTTTAGTAATGCATATCTCAATTATCCTTTTCTGCCTTTCTGGCTTATACGAGCCATTCTGGAAGAAGCTTGATAGCGCAAAGCACTTGTGAAAAAAAAAAACAGAAGAATGCGTTACATTATCTTTTCATAAAAAAAATGATCGCATCACATTACTCTGTCCGTAGCGTAGCACGGACCCTCCCGTGCATTGCGAATTTAACTTCTCTCCTTTCATCCTCTCCTCCCATACCTTCTCCCACGTACGTGATGGATTCCCGTACTCTCCTCTTATGTATCCTGATAAAATTTTCGTTGGTCCATTCTTTATGCATTCAGTATGACGCAAGACAAGTTGTAATAAAAATTGGACGGTACCTACGGGAGGAGGGGACATCAAGATAGAAGCCACGTCATTGCCGTGCATGCACGTCTAGTTCAGTTCTTGGTGGAAGCTGAGATCCGTGGATCGCTCTGGGTTTAATTTCTTTCAGTTGTTTAGCTTCCATGCTGTCTTCCACTTGCTTGGGTGCTTGTCTGTCTGCTGCATACTTCCTCCGTTTTAAAATATAATTATTTTTTATTAAGTTAAAGTCAAATTTTTATAACTTTGATTATTAATTATGTATAGTTAATAATATAGTATTATATAAAAATTATATTTTTTAAATTTATCATGAAATAAAATTTTATAAAAAATATATTCTTATATTAGAAATTATGTAATTTTCTAGATATTATTAATTAAAGTTAAAAGAGATTGACTTTATTCAAACTAGAAATTGCTTATATTTTGGAACGGAACGGAGATAGTATAAAACATCTAAGGCCCCTTTGAGTGCAGAGATTTCATAAAAAAATCACACGGAAATTTATAAACGATTCAATTTCATAGTAGCCTAAACAGGCATCCGTGAACGGGAGAGAATGCACAGTATGTTATCTGCAAAGAAGATTGAAATATCATTGTAGAACTATGACCTGCAAGGGTGACAATACTGAACCAAGAACCTCTGTCAGAGAGGCACAAAGAACTATTGAAGCTAAAAAAAAGAAATTGATCAGGGGCATTCCGAGAATTGAACTCGGGACCTCTCGCACCCTAAGCGAGAATCATACCACTAGACCAAATGCCCACTTGATGGTGACGTGTGCAGTAATCTCTTTTTCAAATGACGACTATTTTTGTAGAATCAGTACCTACTCTCCGTTGGCATCACAGGCTCTGGAGTCACAAGGTTAGGCGTGCACAGGGAATGTCAGCTGCAAGAAGCTATTCTCAATTTGAGGAAGATCAGCGTTCTATACAAAGAGAACATGGACGAAATAAAATAAAAAAAAAAAAGGCGCTGAATCTTTAGGCAGCTGGAACGCGACACAGCCGGAGCTCCTGTGCCGCTGAACACAACATCCAGCATAGCTGCAAAAGCAACCGAAACAGAGCCGGAGTGCCTGAATACTTTAGGTTTATTCACTCATTACACAAAATTATTCGTTCAGTTCTATGTCCCAAGCCATAGATAATCACAGGCAATATTTCAAATTGGAGGCGCAGGCTGTTGTGCTAAAGGTCAACGATGAGGCATTCTTGACAAATTAGAAGCAAATTACAGAATCCTAAACAATGCAAAACACCCCTACAAGAAGTGGCGTGTGAACAGCACAACTTGCACGAACAAACACTGACAACAAACTGGTGAAAGAAAGGCATGGCTGATGAGAAACAAGCATCCTAGGATACAGCCATCCTTTTCAGTTGTCGACGACGAGCTTCCGCCGCTTGTAGTTCACCATCACCTGCCCCTTGATGCCGACGACCATTGCGTTCCAGTCGTTCTCCGGGAACGGTGAGACCAGCTCAAACTCAAAGTTCCTCAGCAGGTGCGTCCAGATGGCCTTGATCTGCAGGTAGGCGAAGGGCTCCCCAAGGCAACCATGCCTGCCACCGCCGAAGGAGATGTACGAGAAGGCGCCTGCAGCCTTGTCCTCCTCCCTTCCAGGTCCAAACCGATCAGGGTCATATGAGTCAGGGTTCTTGTAGATGTGAGAGAGTCTGTTGGCAAACGCTGGGGATGTGGCGACAATGTGGCCCTTGGGGATGTCGTACTCTTTGCCTTCCTTTGTTGTCACAGTGAAGTCGTTGTGTGACTGGCGAAGCAACATGATTAGCGGCGGGTGAAGTCGGAGAGCCTCCTTGATGCATCGGTACAGGACATCCATTTCTGCCAAGATGTCATGGTCGATCTTGTCCCCATGCTGCTTCATGACCTCCTTCTGCTCCTCTACAGCCTGTGCAAAGTACTGCTTGAACCGAAGGAGGTAGGCCCCAGTCCATGTTGAGGTTATGGAGCTTGTGTGCTGTCCAGCGAAGAGTGCGGCGATGAGTAGCCCGGTTACTTCACCTTCTGTAGTGGAGCGTCCATTCTTGTACTTGGAGTCAATGAAGCACTGCAGCATGTCTTCCTCAGACTGTCCCGACGCCTTGCGAGACTTGATGATTGTGGCGAAGATTTCGGCCAAACGTGCACGTGCCTGGTCACGGCGCCGATGTGCAGGGATAGGGAGATAGGGGAAGATGACGCTGATTGGCTGCATCCCATTGTCAAGATCATGGAACAGAGCAGAGACATCATCAAAGAGCTTTTCTCGCACCTCCCTTCCCAGCAAACAGCGGCTGGCAGTCAGTATGATGAGGTGCTCAAGCTCATACTTCAGATCCACAGCGCCACTTTCTCCCCATTTTGAGAAGTACTCCTGCAGGAAAGTTTCAATTGGCAGTTGAGATAAATCACCAAGCATATATCAAACGAATAATCAAATCAACAAAGATAAATGCATATTTACAAAATCAAATAGCTTAATACTAACATATATCATATTGTAACAGATATCCTCCCTGCATTTCAATGAAACCGCTGATGGATTGATTATTAGCATTAAAAGCAAGCATGGAAGCAATTAAAAAGACTATATATGAAACAAATTTATATGGAGTGTTAAAAAGCAGTCCTGAATGAAGCTCAAGAACCTAATGCTATGCTTAGCTACAACAATGCAGGAACATGGCAACTAGAACGTTCATTATCATTAGGACAAGCTCTCATGAATTTTAATATTCAACAAGACACATCATTCTGTAATATTTTTATCTTCTCAATAAATGATTAAATAAAACTGCAGATCTTCATAATTTTAAAGACTAGCCACTTAAATGTTTATAATACTGATCTAATAACCAAACAAACTAAAAGTAAAAATAGGGAAAAAGAAGGTCCCCCCCCCTCATGTAGCAGTGATACAAACCACTAGCCTTCATTTCCAAAAAAAGAAAACTATATATATACAAAAAGCTATTCAAGAAAATATATTGCCTGTGTTAATAGATTAAGGGTCGTTCCAGAAAAGTCAGAAAGAGCCTCGAACACTATAAACTTATATCATAGATTAAAAAACCAAAATGTCAACTTCAACCAAACACATACGCTACTGCAAACTTTATTTTAAAGAACCAAAAGGGCATAAAAAAGCATTAAAAGCAAAGGGACAAAAAAAAGTGAAAGACTAAAGAACAGCACTGCACGTTTGACATCACAAAAAATATTTTATTAGTTCCAGAAGTTTACAGATGTCCTAGCCATGTCATGGTATAGCTTTCAGAAGGGGCTAGATTTAGCCATTAATAATTGTGTATGTCTGATATTATTTTTTTAAAAAAGTATGGATATATTCCAAAAAGTTAACTGTTATTCGTATAGCAAAGAAAATGTCCGGTGCTACATGATTCAACTGAGGCACTACAGTAAACTTCCGCAGATGCATCGACTCAGAAATGCTCAAACAATAAATCAAACTATAGAAAGTAATTGGCTTATGGTAAACCGTAAACCCTTCGCAGCAGTTCCTAGCAAACCTTCCCCCAGGTATCACCCTTCACCTAAAGTCAATAGTTCAGAATACAAAAATCCAAACCCACCAAGCCTGCAGAATGACCACTGGAATAACTCAAAACTACCATACATATTTATATGTTTGTTAAATGACTGGTAAGAAAACTGTGGGTACCAGGTATGATAAACCATAGATGTACCAAGATACAATCGCTCATCTATGAACTAATTCGTATCAGCAAGAATACAAAATGTCCAACACTTTGTTTCTCTGATCTATTCACACAAAGGAACAAGGATCACACCTCTCAACTGATGAATTACATCATAACCATAACCATATTCAACATGAGAGTACCAGATCAAGGAAACGAGAGCATTCTCACCTCAGCTTCGGCAACCATCTGATCAACATAGCTGCGGAGCTTGTTAGCACGGAGCGCCTCAGTAAAGAACCTGAACTGCTCCTGTCTGATCGAGTAGTCCACATCAAACACAACCCCCGGGCCGAACGTCGGCACGTTGAACCGGTACACCTCCTGCTGGCTCATCTCTGACTCGTTCCCCTTGAAGAAGTGCGCCGAGACCTCAGGGCCGATCAGGAACGTGATCTTCCAGTTGAGGATGGGAACCGTGAAGACGCTACCAAGACGCGCGTACTCCTTCCTGATCATCGGGATGGGACCGCGCATGAACCGGACCAGCCCACCCACAACCGGCACCGCGGGAATGGTAGGCGGCAGCCGCTTGCCACGGGAGCCTGACCATAGGAGCAGCTTGATGAAGGCGACGGTGGCCACCAGGAGCACCGCCCCGGCCATGAGCCGCTGCTGGTTGTCAGCGAGATCCATCGTTCCCTCCTGTTCATGAAAATTGGCAGCTCCACGGATTAGAATCAGGGCACGAAGCCAGCTAAGAGGAAGCTCGGATCGATGGGGAACGAAATGTGCTAGTGTATGCAAACTTCGTTTGTATCGACGGGGGTTAAAATAGTGTTGTGCCACGAAAGTGCAGCGCCACTACTGTCCACGGACAGGACAACGCATCAGGCCGGCAGAAAGATTCGTTCCACATGGACTACCCACGTACTACTAAAAGAGCTCTATTACTCCATAGATCAGAGGAGACAGGATACTCTACAGGTCAAGAAAGCGAGAATTTTCCTTTTTTCAATAACAGGGGAGAATAATAGGGGAATGGTTTTTGGGGCGATGAATAATCTCTTCTTGGCACGCCAGCATCCACAATTTCGCACAACAAAGCAACACTCGGAGGCCATCCGGATCAAGCGACTCGACACGGCACTGTGCCCACTGCCCCGTAAGGGCGAGACCACAGCAAGATCTAAACCAATACTAAGATAAACGCGACGCGATCTCCTAAACCTCAACCCGAGTTTTCCCAGATCGCGGGGGAACCTCGCGCGAGCTCTCTCCATGTAAACGGCACCAGGGATGGTGGAGGATAAAGATCTCACCTTTGAGCTCCTCCTCGCCCTCCTCCTCTTCGACGGGACGGGGGGAGGAGTGTGACCTGATGGAGTGGAGGATAGTGAGATGAGAGAGAGGTGCTTATATAATCGCCGCCGCCAGGGTATTGGGGGGGGGGGGGGGGGGGGGGGGGGGGGGGG
>BCLH01000179.1:49009-75763 GCA_001602315.1 Zoysia pacifica | reverse complement strand
AAAAAAAAACACACACACAAAAACAAAAGGCGAGGGGCTACCAAGAAATAAAATAAACTGGATCAGCCCTTTGATTCATGATCTGGCATAATGCCCTATGCCCTTGGAGTCATCTGCGCCCACCCAGTTATAAAAACGAGAATGGACTCTAATACTTTCTTCGGTTTTAAAATATTAACTTATTTGACTATTTATTTTATGTATTCAAAAAGTTTGTTTAAACGTAAACAATTTTGTTATAATTTGATTTATTATTAATGAAATTTAAATCACAACTAATAATTTTACATATTGAAACAAATTTTTTGAATAAAACGAATGATCAAAGTTGATGTTAAAAATTAATTGCGTCAATAATTTAAAATCGGAGTGAGTACATGCCAATCATGCGCTTCCAAGTAATGGGCAAATGATCTGATTCCGATGGCCTGCCAATAAGCAATTCACCACGACGACCATGGCACGCAGAGCTCCAACAGATCCAAACTCCACTAGACACTCCAATCCAGGTGACTGTTGCTGGTAAAATACAAGAAAGACGAAGAGCTGCGAAGAACAATACCACAGCAGCCAACAGTATGGGCGACGTACCAGATGGTATGTTTGCAGTCTGATCTGGTTTAAGGTTTTACAAGTGACGATGGAGAGCCTGAAGAAAACAAAACAGCCTTGGTGCCAAGAGCTCGTGACTGAAACTCCTGTGAAATAGTACATGTTAAATTAAATCTCCAGAGAAAAAGCCATGTATCATGTGGTACTTTGTTTACACAACTACTCCAATGAAAAACTGAACATAGATACTTAGCATATGATTTTTTTTAAAATAATAATTGATGGAGTGGTTCGCAAATCATGCTTCTACTTGCCATCACCATCGACCCCCCCCCCCCCAAAATGTGAAGATTACTGTCGGATAATATGCCTCGGTTACTTACAGACCCGACCTCTACAAGAAGGCCTATAAACGAATTACGGCTCACAATCCGTCTACGGCTATGAAGAACCACGTCCTGCCGAAGACATCCCAACCTCGAGGGTCGGGACCACACAAACATCCTAGCTCAACCTCATGAGGTCAGGACTACACGACAAACGACAATAAGGTTCAACCAACCGACGGTTCGAAGCCAACACCACGGTTCGACCCCTGAGGGTCGGCCACCACCTCAACGGCCAACCTCTAACAATCGCAGAGATTTCTACCAACATACAACAGCAGATAAAGCAACTTTACATAGAGGTAAAGCATTTTAGAAGTTGATAAAGCAACCAAACGATCGGTAAAGCAAAACAGAAAAGTGTCTTTTATCCCTCATGACTGGATAAAGGACGTACAAAGGATACCAACCAACTGCATCAGCGCTAACAGGGCCAGACGACCAGGGGACAACCAAGGTCCCACCTAGCGGACAGCAGGTTTGGTAGCCGCCAAGTTGGTGATCCTAGTTCGACCCTTATATAAGGGGTACCAGGGGTCCTCAGACGAAAAAAAGGCAAGTTGGATTCAAACCATTCCACTGTAACCACATCCACCCACACGTGTTAGGGTTTTTGGATCGAACCAAGACCCTTTCGCATTGTACTCGTGTTCTTGAGTTTATACGATTTGACCTCTCCCATTCTTAGACGTAGGGTATTACGCCTTATCGACGGCTCGAACCAGGTTAACTTTCGAGTCTTCCTTAGACTAGGCCATTCGAATACGAAGAGTGCACGAATCTCCCTCCAATTACGTAAATTTTATTGTGTCGGTGGTCAGAACACCGACAGTTGGCGCGCCAGGTAGGGGTGTTTTGTGGTGCATTTTCGCTTCGCTTTTCGATGGCTTCGATTTTCGCTTTGGTGGGGGAAACTTCGATCTCTTGCCTGCACTTCAGGAGCTTTGCGATTGCCATCGCTGTCGGCCAGGCCTTCTGTTTCGGGAGTCTACATTTCATCGCGGGCAACGGCAACGAGCTTTGTCTTCAGGTTCCGCGCAAGCAGCGCTCGCCTCGTCGTCGTTTGCCTCGTCATCGTCTGCCTCACGACGTGCTGGGCCATGATCTGTCTCGTGAGTGCTTCATGCTGCAGCCTACCAAGGCCGCGGAGGTCGATACTCTCAGCAAGGCTCTTGACGATGACCCTTCTCCGCACCGCTGCGCTCTTTCCGTCATCGAGGATGCCCTCTAGCGCAAATCTGCAGCCGAGGGTGACGCTCAAGGCAAGGGTACCGCTGTGACGAGCGGTGGTGCCCGAGCCCAAGCCTATTCTACTTATCAGCAGATAATGGATGGCGGTACGCTCGCTTTCGACACGTCGTACGAGAACATGGCGGCGACGGCCTACATCCTCTATGAGTCCGCCACACCTAACAATCCTATGCTCACGAAAACCTACGATCGTCTATGCGTCTACCTCGACGGCGCGCTTCAACACCCTGAACCATCGCTTCGACAGCACTCCGAGGCGCACAGCTCTCACCGATTGAGCGTCGACCGACGAAAGCCGGCACGCGACAGCCGTCGCGGTCGGGCTGAGGCGCGTGATCCCTACCCCCCGGCTGGCAATGTTCGTCAGTGTCTCGAGAAGCACCGTGACGCTTGTCACACGATCGAGGTGCATAAGTAGACCAGGAGCAAGCGCTACGCTGAGTCAAGGCGGGAGCGATCTCCCGACCGTCGCGGCCATCCGTGCAGCTATGACCATATCTAGGGCCTCAGCTTAGATGAGGTCGAGCCCCGAGCGTTCGGGTCCCGGATCTAGAGAGCGCCCTTTCCGCAGAGATTCCGCGCTTTGACCAACATCGTCAGATACACTGGTGAGACCAACCCACCCACTGACTCGAGGATTATCGTCTTACGTGCAGAGCCGAGGGCGTCGATGATCTGTTCGTCACCTAGTACCTGCCACTCTTCTTGTTCGACTCGGTCAGGTGTGGCTCGAGCACCTCTCTAGAGACAGCATCCACGATTGGGCCGACCTCCGTCGCGTCTTCGTCGATAACTTACAAGGGACCTACACGCGCCCGGGTAACTTCTAGGACCTAAAGAACTCCAAGCAGAACCCTGACGAATCGCTCTGTGACTACATCTAGCGTTTTTCGCGTAAGCAAAATGAGCTGCCCGACGTGAGCGACGCCGACGTCATCAACACCTTCACCTGCTGCACGACATCTATGGCGCTCATCCACAAGCTGGGTGTAAAAACCCTCGGACGGTGCACGCTCTTCTAGACATCGACACAACCTTCGCCACCGGGGAGGAAGCTGTCCAAGCCAATTTCAACCAAAATCGGACTAAGGACAAACAGAAGTCCAAAGTCGACCACAAGGACAGCAACCGCTACAACCGACGCTCCAATCACAGAAAACGATCGGTCAGGGGGTGGCTCAAGAAACAAGAAGCAGAAGAACCGTCGGCACGACGAGGACTTCGTGGGCGTCACCGAGCGACAGCCTCAACCTCTTTCGACGGGCTCAAGCTCATGTTCTACTACGCGACAACGAGGTGGCCGACACCCTAGCCTGAATGGCATTGGGGCAGGATCTAGTACCCGACGACATCTTCTTCGAGGTCCTCTCCAAGCCAACTGTCAAGCTCAAAGATGATATTGCTAACCGCTAGGTCGAGGCGACAGTCGGCGAGCAAGCTCTGACCCCTGGGTCCGAAGATATGGCCATCATTCTCAACTGGTCCCAGGACATCTACGCTTTTCTTCGAGATGGCACTCTTCCAGTTGACACCACTGAGGTCCGGCGGGTCTCACGCCGAGCCAAAACTTATGTCATCATCGATGACGAACTCTACAAGCGGAGTCTCAGTGGGGTTATCTAGCGCTGCATCCCTCAGGCGAAGGGTCTTCATCTCTTTGACGACATCCACTAAGAAATTTGCAGGCACCACGCCGCTCCGAGGACCCTGGTCGAGAAAGTTTTTCGCCAAGGGTTTTACTAGCCCACAGCGGTCTCCGATGCCAAGTAGCTCGTACACTCCTGTAGAGGCTCCCAGTTCTACGTCCGACAGACTCATCTGTCGTCTCAAGACATCCAGATGATCTCGATCACTTGGCCCTTCGCGGTCTGAGGGCTCGATATCCTCGAGCCTTTCCGAACAGCGCCTGAGGGCTTCACCCACCTTTTCATCGCCGTCGACAAGTTCACCAAGCGGATCGAGGCTAAGCCGGTCCCCTGCATTAGCTCTGGCTAAGCCGTTGAGTTCATCCGCGACATTATCTGTAGATTCAGAGTCTCGGACTCCATCATCACCGACAACGGTACACAGTTTACCGGGCATATTTTTCAGGAATTCTGTGAGGAGTATCACATCCGACACGACTTTACCTCCGTTGCTCACCCAAGGACCAACGGTCAGGTCGAGCGCGCCAACGAGATGGTGCTCCAAGGCTTGAAGCCTCGAATCTAGGACTCTGTCAGACACGGTCAGGCGGTGCATCAAGGAACTTTTGTCCGTGTTGTGGGGCTTACGAACGACCCCCAACAGAACTACAGGATTCACTCCCTTCTTCATTACGTTTGGAGCTGAGGTCGTGCTCCCGACTGACCTCGACTAAAACTTTTCGAGGGTCTGAGCCTACGACGAAGAGAGGTCAAAAATGGTGTGGCAGGACGCTCGGGACCAGCTGGATGAGGCACGTGATGTAACGATCCTAAGATCGGCCAAGTACCAACAGAGCCTGCGACGACTACATAATCAGTGCGTCAAAGGTCGGGCCTTCAACATCGGCGACCTTGTACTTAAGACGGTGCAGGACAAGACCGACCATCATAAACTATCACCCCCGTGGGAGGGGTCTTATGTAATTAAGCGAGTCTTTAAGGCCCGATGCATACAAGTTGGCGACCGAGGGTGGCAGTGAGCTATCCCATGCCTAGAATATCGAGAACTTGCGTCGTTTCTACGCATAATAAAACCAGTTAAGTTTATATGCAGACTCTTGTTTTATTGACTATGTTTTGACAGTGAAGCGCAACCGACTCGTCCGCTCTTCACTACCCAGAGGCTAGTCTTATTGTCCCCACTTGAGGGTCGGAATGGCCGACGCTCCACATTCAACCTCTTAGGCTCTGCGCCTCATTTTCACGTTCTAAGGCTTCGCGCCTTAATCTCCTATGATAAGGCTCCGCGCCTCTCTCTGTTCCCTCGAGGCCCAAACCCCTGGCCTGTGCCAAGCTTCGCGGGCAACCCTCAGACGTGCTAAGATACGAAAGCACTCTCAAGTTTTCCTCGCGGCTAACGATCCGACCCAGCGTTGGTGACACTCTACGGCTGTATCGAGCCTGACACTCAACCCTACGAGCTATACCCGACCCACTCACTTGTTCAACGCCCAACAAAACTCGAGATACGTTAAGTGCAAAAATCTGAAACACGAAAGAGGGTCAAAAACTTGTGTATTTACATATCATCCAAAAGTGTTCTTTACATAGTAGGATACAAAATACTGCTACTAATTTCCTATAGATAACTAAGGATGTCGCTGCTGCACATGGGGACATTGACCACACCGCTCTCGAAGAAGTTTTAGCTGTTGAAGTCAGTGACGACCTCTCGCGGCGACGGCAGCATATCAGCCTCGAGCATCCTCATCTCCTCCTCCGACAATCCAAAAGCAAAACCCTCGATGATTCGGCCGAAGTCCGCGTCTAGATAGTGGGAACGGGTCAGCGCCAGAGTCAGCGAGGCCCCGTCTTCGAGTGCCCTCATCACCTCAGCGGCGAAGATCCCCGGCAGTTGCTGCAGCATGTGCGCCACGAACCCTGTCGAGAGGGAGTCCTCGTGCATGTCGGCAGAGACCTGCTGGAGCAGACGTAGACCTGCAGACGTCAAGGGTCAGAGCCCCCCAGCTAGCCCTGCAGCAAAAACGATGTCAAAAGACCGACACCCAGAACGACTTAATGAATCAAAATGGTAAAGACACTTACCGTCTCGCTCCTTTGCCACAGATTCGACCAGGCCCTAGGCCTCGTCCAACCGCGTCCAGAGCCAATCGACCTCTGCCTCCGCGGCCAGGCGAGCCTCTTCGACCTCAGAGGCGGCCCGTTGCATTTCTTGCAGCTCCTTCATCAGCCGCTTGATCTCGGCCTCGATGGCGACGCGCTCCGAGCTGATCAAGTCCTGCTGCTCGAAGGCTCTTTGGTGTTCCTCCTCAGCCCTCTTGGCGGCGGACTCAGTGACCTGGCAGGCCCCGTCGACACAGGACCGAAGGTCCTTGAGGCGATGTACCTCCACGTCGTACTAGACAATCTGCCCCTGGAGCTCTATGCGAAGAGCTTAATCGAGAGCCGACCCTGAACATCAAAACGGTAAAACTTAAAAAATTGTGAACTAACTTACTTGCGATTGTCTCTCACGCGAAGGCATGGTCGGAGAAAAGCCTCCGGTTCTCAGACCGCGCCGACACAGCATCCATCGACACCCGGTTGGCCTCTTTAAGCGAGATGTAGCTCGACTCCCAGGCGGCGTTGGGCTGGTGGTGCAGTCGGATCGTGGAGTCCCTCGACGCGTCGCAGTTGGCCCTGGTCTGCTCTAGCTCCGCCCGAAGGGCATTAACCTCGGCTTGCGAGGCATAGCCTCGGGGCAGCTGACCCACTGCCGTGGTGAGATTCGCCTGCGAACAAGCACATTGAACATCATGCTAAACAGGTTCGACTAAAAACCTTAAATGTTCAAAACTTACCCAACACTCCATCAGGTATGGGTCATCGAAGAGGTCTTAGCACTCATCCGTGATTCCAAGCAACTGGCAGAGGCCGAAAACCATCGCAAGGTTGAAGTGACGGACTCCGACCATCCGGTCATCGTAGAAATTCCACGCCCAGCCACGGCCTCGGGCGAAAGGTCGCCCCTCCTTCCGGACCTTTGCGCGGCAGAGGCTGAGGAATCGAGCACCCCCGTAGCGGATAATGGCACCATCGGCGCCATGACCAGCTCGGTCTCTCCCTCCCCCCTCCTGCGCCTCTCCGACGGTTCCGCTCGCCCCGACCGGGACCGCGCTCGTCGACGGCTCGCCGGCCACCTCCACGATAGTCCCTCGCAAACCCTCGGACGGGTCTGCCAGGGGAACTTTCGACCGCTTCCCGGCGGCTGTTTCACTCTGCTCTTGCACACCCTAGGGAGCGGCGGGCGAGGCTGGACTGTTTGGCTCTTCGTGAGCCAAGGGCGGGAGTGATCCCCTCGGACCCTCGGCAAAAGCGGTTGGGGACGGCACGGGCGCATCCTCGACCCCCACTGTTTCGACCTCCCCTCCGGCATCGAGAGCTGGAGAGGAGTCTTCCCTCTCCTCCTTGACGGCTACTTCCTCTTGAGGCTCAGGAGCTGCCTCCTCCTGGATCTTCGTGGCCACCTCCTCTTGGGCCTTGGTGGCTTTCTCCTCCTGGGCCTTGATGGCCACCTCTTCTTGGCCTTTGGCCGCCACCTCCTCCCAAATTTTGGTGGCGATGGTCGGGGGAGGCAACAGCAACAGTACTTCATTGACCTCCAGGGTCGGCAGATCTTGAGATTTGAACGATTGGGGCAGCGTCACCGCACGCGCCGCAACGTCGGCTTCCTCGCTGGCGTCCCCGGACACCGACGTTGGGACGGCCGCAGCCAGACGCATAGCGGCAACTGATGACAGAGGCCTGTACACCCTTAAACAGGTCAGAAATGAATTAATAATAAAACTTACAACTAAACTGAAGATGCAGAAACGTACGCTTTCGACTGGCGCATCGGGATCCTCGGAGTCCAGGGAGGCGCCGATTGGCCCGCGTCCGGGGGCTGGACCCCCCAGTTTCTACCACTTGGAGCTTGGCGGCCGCCGCCGCGATCTCAGAGTCGACCTCGGCACTCTTCGACCCCTCGGCCCTCGTCCTCTTCGACGGAGGTGGGACCACATCCTCAGATGACGTCGAGCTCCCGACGTCGATCGAAGTCGCCGCCTGCGGCGCAACGGTCTCAGAAGTCGAGGTCGGATCCCTCGACCCTGCGCTCATGGCTGAAGGGGCCCCGACCGGTGGAGCCCCAGTCAGCATCTGGGCGGGCCACGTAGTTGGCACGGAAGCTGCCAGACTGACAGTAGGGAACGACTTCAACCCATGGCGTCGTCTCTTGACGGCCCTCTTCTTGACCGGAGACACGCCAACAGTGCTTGTCCCAACCACGTCTGTCGATTCGGGCGCGGCCTTCGATCGGACCTACAACGACGACACAACTAAATCCTCGACTCCTACTTATGACTCGACCCGATCTACTCTACGAATTCGAATAACAGAGACAATGGGAGGCCAACTCACTAGGGTCGGATGATCCTTGTCAAGGGGCTGCGCTCCCTTGGTCACCTCATCGGTTACATCTCCCTCAAGCAGCCTGTCGACCCACTGAATGACTCTCGATCGCTCAGCTCGATCTCGACCACTTCTCGAGTGACATCGTCCTTCCCCTCGTAGCTATTCATGGGGAACGCTCGGAGGTGAAGCGGCTGAACCCGACGTCGCAATAAGGTGGCAATGACAGCGGCGTCGTTCAATTCCTCATCCCACAGCCGCCTGATCTTCTGCAGCAACGGCCCCACCTCGTTCTTCTCCTCGGCCGTCATCTTTGCCTTCCACATGTCGGTCGCCTCAGTTGATGCGTTGCGAAAGGCCAGTAGGACGGGGGATGTCGTTCTCTCGTCGTGCCAGCCCTTCAGCGACTTCTTCAACGACACCATGATATACACCTTTGCTTCGGCGCTTCGAGGCATGATCACGGCGTCACTGACCTGCCCAGCCGCGTCGGAGGGCTCCAGCAACTGGCTGGCCTAGAAGCAGTAGCCCCACAGCCGAATGCAAGAAACAACCCTCAAATACGCTTCACAGAGCGTAACGAAGATGGCAATTTGGAGGATGCCGTTAGGGTTGAGGTGGTGGAAGCATATGTCGTAGTGGAGCATCAGCATGCAGAAGAAGAACGTGCCTGGGAGTGCCAGCCTGCGCTCGTGAAAAGCGACGAAGCTCACGATCTTCCACTCTAGCGGCGCCGACGCCTCTTGGTTCTCCGCCGCCTCCCATTTGTCGGCCTCCTTCGACGGCAGCAGCCCGGTGCTGTGGTATGACTCGAGCACCACCTCTGAAATGGCGGGAGGCTGGAACTGTCGCAGTGGCCGCCAAAACGAGCGCGACAACAATGAAGGCGAAGGCGACGAGCTTCGGGCACAAAAGCAAGCTAGCGCAAGGAAGCTTGGAGGCGAAGGCAATGGAACAGCCGGTGAATTTCAAAATCACCGCATCCCTTTTTAAAGACTACCAGGAGTGAACATTACTCACCCCCACTACCCACGACGTGATGGCGCAGTAACTACGCCATCATGAGTGAACCCTGCGATATAAACCTGCTAAGCCAGCACCCCACTCACTGATGTGTGGGGCCGAACGACGCCTCACCACCTCCACCACGATGGAGGTGACTTGCGCCTGTCTGACACGCTAGTTGATGGGAGCGCACGCTCGAATTGTCGCCCGCTCATCGCCGTCTGATCCGAACCATCATACCGTCTGGATCGACCAGCGGTTACAATTCCCAGACGTGTTATCTGCAGTCCACGTGGAGGCGGCAGAACCATACGATCGTCGGAACCGTCGCCGACATACATTCTTAACACCGTGAAATTAAGTCTCACGGATCCGGGGCACTGATCATAGAAAACGGCTAACTCGACCGCCCCGACTTAGACGCGATGATGATCATGCGAAATAGCCGGTTCGACCTGCTCAATCTAGCCATCTGTCTCGACACTTAGCTGATAACGAAAATCAGCTTCAAACCGACCTCGAAGGTCGGGAAATATCAATTCGAAGACTTATCCCTAAACTGACCCTTTGGACTGCCCGAGGGCTCGAGGACTATGCCCTACGGGCATGCTCACGCGCCCCTACAGGATTTCTACAAGACAAAGATTTAGCCCACGACCAACTTTTTGAATCGCTTGGGGGTTACGCCCTACGGACGAGCTCGCACGCTCCCATAGAATCAATCGTCGGCGAACAATGACCAAGACGAAGAATTAGCCCCACGACCGACCCTTCGAATCGCTCGGGGGCTGTGCCCTACGGGCGAGCTCGCGCGCCCCTGTAGGATCAAATATCAGCGAATGATGATAAAGACGAAGATTTAGCCTTATGACCAACCCTTCGGATCGCTCAGGGGCTCGGAGACTATGCCCTATGGGTGCAATCGCGCGCGCCTGTAGGATCAACATCGAACTTTGAAGAAGATCAGCCCAGCGTCACATCAACAAGGATTGCAAACGACGTAGTGCTTGGGGGCTACTGTTGGGAGAGTATGCTCCGGATACTTACGGACCCGGCCTCTACAAGAAGGCCCTTATACAAACTATGGCCCCACAATCCGTCTACGCCCCACGAAGAACCACATCCCGCCGAGGACATCCCGAATAGAGGTCCGCTTGCGGGGCGTCCGGACCAACTTGGAGGCCCTGTACAAAATAATAAATAGGATTTAAAACTGCAGTATCAATTTTCTTGATTATTTATTTTTTGACTTAGACTTCCTTTGAAACCCAAGATTTATTCACATTTCTACGTTTTTTCTATGGAATTGAACTGATTTCTATGAAGTTTATGTGTAATAACTATGAAATTCTCGCATTTCAAAAGGGGTCTTATGCTTTTGATTTTCCAATGCATATTTTCTAATCCGATTTGTAGAAGACACATCTTGCAAGTTGGAACAATTAAAAAATAGACCAATTTGAGTTCATTATAGACTATATACAAGATTAATTGAATAGAACTGTTCTATTAAAAAATAAATACAAATATATACTATGTAATTGGTAAATTTGAGACCCTATAATTTTAAAAGCTGTGTAGTCGCACAGCCCGCACGGGCCGAGGCACGCCCCTGCTGCCAATAAGCAATCCACCAGCATGACCATGGCGCCCAAAGCTCCAACAGATCCAAACTCCACTAGACACTCCAATCCAGGTGACTGTCGCTGGTAAAATATAACAGAGACGAAGAGCTGTGAAGAACAATACCACAGCAGCCAACAGTATGGGCGACATACCAGATGCTATGTTTTGCAGTCTGACCTGGTTCAAGTGTTACAAGCGACGATGGAGAGCTGAAGAAAACAAAACAGCCTTGGTGCCAAGATCTCGTGACTGAGACCCCTGTGAAATGCATATTAAATCTCCAACGAAAAAGCCAAGAATCATGTGGTACTTCTCTTTCCTCCATTTTTAAATTGATATCGTCATTGACTTCTAACTTCAACTTTGAACATTTGTTTTATTCAAAAAATTTGTTCAAATATATAAAATTTAAAGTTATGATTCAAATAACTCTAATGATAAATAAAATTATAATAAAATAGAAAATATTTATAATTTTTTTTAAAATAAGATGAAAGGTCAAAGTTGATATTAAAAATCAATAACGACATCAATTTAAAAATGGTGGGAGTACTTTGTTTACTCAGCTAGTAATGTTAACCATCGATCCAGAGATCCACAGAAGTCACCCATAGCAGTGCAAGCTGCAAGCCACTGGGTGATAGGCAAGTGGCAAAAGGCAGCTAGAGCTTTATCAGGTAAACACCATCTGATTTACCATGAAGTCCATGACATGGTGATGTCCATGTAAAAGCTATATAATACTATCACCTTGCGTGCAGGCTTTGAAATGGTTTCTGTTGACGCCGAAATTAGGTCCGGGCCAACGTACCGCTTGTATGTTCGTGTGCGAAAACATCGACGTTTCTTCAACGCCGGGTTTAGAGCAACACTTAGACAATCCCGCCTCGGGAGAAACTCCGTCGGAGGAGGATCGTCTTAAAGATGATTCGGGCTCGGTCAAGCCAGTCAGATCGCCTTCAAACGTCGTCGAGATGAAGGAAGAACAGCACGAGGGTCGAGTAAGGGGATTAAGATTTGAAGAAGAATGAAATATAAAGGCAAATTTTTTTGATCGATTGAGATGATCTTCAACCGGCCATGGGTCTCTATTTTATAGAGGAGGGATGGTTTTATCCCGCAGAGCAATTAATCCTATGAGTTAGAAAAAAATAGAATCAATCAACAGAAATTTTTTTTAAATCAGCATTACCGGAGTCTCCGGTAAAATGTCGGACATTCCGATGACCGGAGTCTCCGGTAAAGTGCCGAAAGTTTCGTCGTGTAATTCTTCGAACCCGAGAGGGCTCACCGGACACTCCAGCAACGTGTCGGACATTCCGGTGGGTAAATGCCCAAACTTGAGAGGGCTTACCGGACACTCTAGTGATGTGCCGGACATTTCAGTGTGCTAAATGCCCGAACCCGAGAGAGCTTACTGGACACTCCGGCAATGTGCCGGACACTCTAGTGGACCGAGTGTCCGAACCTGAGAGGGCTCACCAGACACTCCAGCAATGTGTCGGATACTCCGGTGGCCATGTGATTTTTAAGTGTCAATATATGCTCTCTGTTTTCTGGTTAAGTTCCTACACTATAAAATATTTAAGCACCAAAAACCTCTAAGAGCGATGGTTTTCTTGACTCGTCGGCTATTGTATTCAATTTTGGCAACGATGTTCTTTACAGCGCCACTTTGCTCTTATGCTTCTTGCCATACACTTAGATGATACTTTTTCAAGTATCGACTGTTAAAGGTCCTAGGTAGTGATTCTCCGCGAATATCTTCCAACAGTATGCATTTTTGGCGATGACTTTTACTATTCAGTATAGCCCCTCTCAACTAGGAGACTATTTTCTGAACTTGTTGCTTCTTGAGTCTATGGGCAGAATAGTTTTTCAAACCAATTTGTCTATCTGAAAAGTTTTGACTTTCACCTTTTTATTGTAGGCTCTAGCAACTCTAGCCTTGTCCCTCTTAATTTCTTTTAAAGCATTTAAACGCTTATCGGTGATTTCATCGATATTGTCTAGCATTAGAGTTCTATACTCGTCAGTGGATAAATTATTTTGTTTGGCTAACCTTAGAGCTCATAGATTTATCTCAACGGATAAAATGGCATCTTGTCCATACACAAGTTCATAGGGCGTTACTTTAGTTGCGCCATGCCTAGATATCCGATGAGCTCACAATGCTTTTGATAAGACTTCATGCCATCTCTTAAGATGGTCTTCTATCTTTTTCTTAGTAAGTTTAATCAACGTTTTGTTACTAGACTCGACCTGACCATTGGCCTTAGCATAATATAAAGATAAATTGAGTATCTTAATTCTGTAAGATTCGACAAACTCTTTAACATGACCGAACGTAAAGAAAGTACCCTGATCGGTAGTTAAAGTTTGAGGTATGCTAAATCTATGAATAATATTCTCGGTAAGAAACTCAATTACCTCTTTGTGTGTCATGTTCTTGAGAGCCACCGCTTCTGTCCATTTGGCGAAGTAATCCGTCACGACCAACACGAAACGATGTCCCTTCGAAGATGGATGATGTATTTGCCATATGAAGTCCAATCCTTGTCCTCGAAATGGTCATGATTTTATAATAAGGTTCATCATGGCAGCGAATGCCAATTGAATGTTTTCAAATTTTTGACACTCTTTGCATCTTTTATAGTAGCGATAACAATCAACAATCATGGTTGGCCAATAGAATCCGGCTCTCCTCAACAATCATTTCATCTTTGGAGCCGATTAATGTGTACCACAAATGCCCTCGTGAACTTTCTCTATAGCTACTCTAGCCTTATCATCACCCAAATATTTCAAAACCAAATCATACTCCGTTCGGCGATATAAGTCACCATCAATCAAAGTATACTTAAAAGCCACATGCCGAACCTTCCTATCTACACTTAGGGTTGGGCTATGAATGTATAAAATTATGAGTGACCTCCAATCAAACAATTCGGTACTAGCACGGTTTGATGTGTTAGTGTCCGAACGATCTAATTTTAACACCTCAAGCATCGGCTTTTTATTGACTGAAAATCTACCTTTACTAACGTTGTAACCCGATGCTTGTTGAGCCAACTCATTAGCCTCACTATTTTTTAACCTAGACACATAATGTATGTTGAATTCATCCATTCTTCTAACGAAGTCTAGGCATTTATCTAAGATGACATTCAATGATCCGTCTAAGAATTGAAAATTTCTATAAATTTGTTGCACTACATACAACGAATCACTGAAAGCCTCTACATGCTTAACCCCCATGGACTCTAACCTCTCTAAACCGAATAACAATGCCTCATATTCGGCTTGATTACTGGTGTAATCATACGCTAATTGGTTTGAGAATTCAAAGTGTGCATCATCAAGAGATACTAAAACCACACCAACACCTTGACCCTCTTTACAAACTAATCTATCAAAATATAATTTTCAAAGGGTAAAAGTAAAAAAAAGCAATATCTAGATCATGTCCTAAATCAATTCGATGTTCAACAATAAAACTCGAAACAATTTGGCCCTTTATGGATTTCAATGATTTATAAGCCAAATCAAATTCAATCAATGCATAAGCCTATTTACCAAGCCTACTACTAGAAATCAGCCTATGCAACATATATTTAATAACATCGGTTTGACAAGCAACCACACAAGTGCTAGATAGCAAATAATGTCTCAACTTACTGCAAGTATGATACAAGGAAAAACATAATTTTTCGATGAGTGTACCTTGTTTCGCATCCACCAACCGTCGGCTCACGTAGGTTATCACGTACTCTTTTTATTTGGCTTCTTGTGTCAAAACAGCACCAACCATATCATCTTCCGCTATTACGTAAAGACGGAAAGGGACTCCTCCCTTAGGCTCCCTAAGCACCGGTGGCGAAGACAACTACTCTTTGCCAAAGAATGGGAGTAAATGCATTAATCTTTCTCAACAAGTTCAAAATAAATCACCTTAAGTAATTCACTTTTCCTAAGAATCTTTGCAACTCTATCTTACATGTAGGCGCTTGTATGTTTTTAATTACTTCTATCTTTTTAAGATCTATCTCTCTGCATTTTTCATGAATTATGAAGCCTAAAAACTTTTCGGCCAACACACCAAAAGCACATTTGAGCGAATTTATTTTTAAACCAAAATGATGTATTCGGTCCAAGGTAAGTTGCAAATCGACCAATTGAGAATCTAAGGCGACCAATTTAATCACCATATCATCTATGTAAACCTCTATGATAACACCAAGCAAATCATAAAAGATATAGTTCATGGCTCTTTGATTTGTGGCACTCGCATTCTTTAATTCAAAAGTCATGACAACCCACTCAAACAATCCTACAAAATCGAGACATCTAAAAATAGTTTTAGACATATCCTCTTCGGCCACGAAGATTTGGTTGTATCTCGCACTACTATCAAGAAAGCTAATAACTCTATGGCCGAAAGCATTATTAATCAACATATCAGCTATGGGCATACGATATTCACCCTTAAGAGTGGCTCAATTTAAATTTTTGAAATCAATGCAAACTCTAATCTTACTGGTGTTCTTTTTTTTCTCCGACACGATGTTAAAAATCCACTCCGCATACTTACAAGGTCTTATGAATTTCGCATCAAGTAATCGGTTAATTTCTTCTTTAATCCGATTATGCATATTCGGGTTAAACCTCCTCATCAGTTGCTTAAAAAGTCTAAAAATCAAATTTTATTAGAAGCCGACGTTCAACTAACTTATGGCTCAACCCGAACATTTCACTATAAGACCATGCAAAATAGTTCACATATTATTTTAGTAAACCGATTAACTTCACCTTATAATTGGCTTTCAAATTTTTATTTATATAAGTTGTTCTCGGATTATCATCGCTGCCAAGGTTCACCTCCTCAAGAGGATCGATCAATGTGAAACCTTGTCCTAACTTATCCATATCTTCTATTTTTTTCGATAGCTTCGCACATATTGTTCGTATTGGACCGATAGTATTCTACTCTCTTTTGCAACCAATCAAGATTAGAATCCATTAAATCACATTATATGGTTGAGCCGATTCTGCATCGGCTTTACATTGATCGGTACAAAACCATCTCTAATTACACTAAAAATCATAATCCATCAAGCCTAAACCGGCCAAACACTTGACGGTGTTATGCGGCAAAGAAGATGATTCAATCATAGCAACACAAGCCGATGCATCCGCATGAGCCACCTCTACATCATCACCAATTCATTGTATCAAGAATTGGTGTAAGGTAGAAGGAACAAATCTATTGGCATGAATCCAATCACACCCTAAGATCAAGCTATAACTACGGTACACATCAGCAACAAAGAAAGCGGTAGCCATAGTTTTGCTTCCAATGGTGAGTTCCATAGAAGCGACCCTCTTAGCCTCGATAGGATCTCCTCCTCCCACACCATTCAAAGTTATGTTGGTCCGGATGAGCTTGTCATCGGCCGCACCTAGCTTTTTAAACAAAAAATACGGCATTAGATTAATAATAGCATCGCCGTCCACAAGCATGCGAGAAATTGATGAACCATTAATATGACCTCTCACATATAGGGTTTTCAAATGGTTCTCTGATTCCTCGGGCTTTTTGAAGATAGCAATTTTTAGTCCAAAGTCAAATTGTGCCATGACTTCTTCTTTTATAAGAGAATAATCGGAAAGAGATAAGCAAATAGTGTTAATGTCTATACCTTTTCGAGGTGGTGTAGGCTTGTAGTCCAAGAGATCGTCATCGTCGAGCTCGGACATATCGACGTCTCCTGTAGGCGAGGGCGTTGTGGAGTCCTCTCCCAATACGACATCAGCCAAACCAAGTGGCTTCGAAGTAGCCTCCACTTCCTTTGTCATCGGTGGAGTAGGGGTCTCAGGCTCTTTAACCCTCCACTTCTTATCTTAAGAGACCATCGGCTTGATCTTGTTGAAGACCTCGTCCCTCTTTTTCTTTGCCTCTTCTCGCATCTTTCGGAGGTGCAGCTTTTGGAGCTTCCTCTTTTGAGTGTGGATCAAGCCAGGCTGACGCCACCTCAATTGCGTGTACTTGAAAGAGCTCTTACTACTGCTACCTTCATGGTCATGTGAAGCCTTTTCGACCGGATCATCTAAAGTGATCGGCCCCGTGAAGACTCTTCCAATTTTAACATCGGTTATGCCGATTTCACAACACCTCCGGATGCACTATTTTGATGAAAACAGTGGAGGGAGCAGGTTCATTACCTTGCTTCGGATGCCACTCTTGCTTAGGCACGGTGGTGGAACTCTCTCCCTGAACCTTGATCGGTTGAGAATCCGGGATAGGGCTGGAGAGCCTTGCGAAGACGTCTCCTCTCGGTCCGTTCCACCTAGCATGAAATGGCGGCTATGGCATCGGTGGAATGGGCCTTAGCGGCATAAGCATTGGTGGCATGGGTATCCACGGTCTTATGTATAGATGCCACACCGAGAACGGTGGGCAAGGCATAAGATAGAACCATAGCGGCGACACTTTGAAGCCATATAGAGGAAAAGGCGGAGGAGGCCCATGCACATTCATGATTGGCCTCATCTCCTTACTAGGTGGGATGCCTCCCCTAGGTGGTGATCTTGATCGCTTCATAGACCAATTATTCGAATCGGTGTTTTGATTCTTGTATTTATTCATGAGCCGATCGAAGGTGCTTTTAGGCCGCATCTTCTGATCTGTGGCTTTAGCTTGATTCATCTTCCATTTGCCCACTTCAGAATTCTTCGGTTTTATCATCTTGGACTGTGGAGCTTGTCCCCCGGGTCTAGAGCCTTGGATAGTGACTTTTAAAAACTCTTGACCATCGGAGGACTTCTCAAGCACACCCTTCTAGAGGCACCCTTCTCACTTAGAGAAACGGGCAGCTCATCCCCGATGATCACGTTCATTGTATCGGCTTGATGAGGCCGAATCGACATCTTAGGGCCCGATGATCACGTTCATTGTATCGGCTTGATGAGGCCGAATCGATACCTTAGGGTTGAGCTACTAGAGTGTTAACGGAGAAAAGGTGTTTGTCGATCTACATCTCTTTAAGACTCAATCATCCTTCATTAAAGGCCGATTGGACCTGTCGATAAAAAACATTACAATCATTAGTAGCATGAGAATAAGAGTTATACCATTTACAATATGCCCTACGTTTAATCCCATTCGTCGAAAGTAAAGTATATGCGATCTTAATGTATCCACCTTTGTGCAGCTCATCAAATATTCTATCACATTTAGCTATATCAAAGGTGTATTTTATATCGTCTTTGCAATTCTTATGAACCGGTTTGAGAAAATCACAAGCAAATGATTTGGCCTTAGAGGACCAAACGAACTTGGCAGTCAAGATGTCATTAGAATCATCATCGAAGCTATTCGAATTACATTCTACCACATGCACGCTACGACGGGTCTTGTAGTCATGTTTTATTTCTTTGCTTCGGCTTTTTTAAGTCGAAGCCCTTTGTTGGAGGTGGGTGAGTGTAAGAAAATCGTATTCCTCTAACTTTTCTCTAAAATGCGATCATAAACCACTAAAAGCTAGGTCGGCTAAGTCTTTTTAAGAAATCATTAGATTAAAGCATTGGTTTTTAATATCTCTAAATTGTTGAAAATAGTCAATGACGGGTTCCTCTTTCTCTTGCCAAACCGACGTCAGGTGTGACAACTTTAATTCGTTGTTCCCGTAATAAAAGTGGTCATGAAATTTATGATCTAACGACTCCCATGTGAAAATAAAGCCCGAAGACAATGATAAAAGCTAAGAGAAAGCGGTTCTAGTTAGTAATAAAAAACAACCGTACTTTCAAAGCTTCACTAAAACCCGCTTCTCCTAGTTGCGCTACGTATTGACTAACTATTTCAAGTGGTTTTGCTATCTTCGTCATTAAATTTGAAGAAGTCAAAAACACGCCATCCAACAGGATACGAGACCGAATCAAAATACGCGAGATATGGCTTTTGATAAATTCGGTCTCTCCTCTTAAAGTCTACCCCTAGCATTTCGCGAAATTGTTTGTTTAAATTCTCTTTAATGCGCGTCATACACTCCTCTACGTTGGCAATGGGTGGCCTAGTGGATGTAACCGGTGGGTGGGGAAGGGTGTAGGCTTGTCTTCATGGCACTTAAACAATTCATTAAAAATGGGGCCATGAGGGATACATGTACCGCTCGGTGGGATAGGTGATGTGCTATATGCAACGGTACGGTAAGAAGGAACAAAAGTAGCCAATTTATTCAATCGGCTTGTAGCCGGATTGGGAATGCTAGTAATTGGCTCTACGCTAGCGGGAACTACCAAAGCGTTAGTTTGCACATGAGAGGGAAAACTAGATTGTCCACTAAAGGAGTTCAATGACGTGTCATATGGAGGTTGTTCTATACTTAACGTAGTAGGCGCAGATGCACTAGTAGTAGAACCTACACGTGAAACATGAGACGATGATGCAATACTAACATTTTTAGACTTAGACAAATTTTTTTGATCATATATTACATATCATTCGTTAAGACTTTTTTATATCGACAAAGTAATATGAAAGGTCCTCAAAGTAATAAGAGATTGCGTAGATGTCCTTACATTGGTGGCAACCATGGCCGTGTCATCGTCGACGGTCGGAAGAACGAGATCCTTTACCTGTGAGATCGCGCCTTGGCAGGTCCTTCTTAAAATACTCCAAATACTCCTGCAGCTCTCGCTCCTCGCGCGCCTTGCACGCCTCTTCGGAGGCTCTCCAGTGTTCTAAGAACGCCTTGCGTGCTTTCTCGGGCAACTCCTCTAAGGATGCAATGACGATGTTCGTCGTGGAGATCTCGAAGGTCATGGTGGAAACGGCGATTTGGTTTGTGCAACCGGAATCACTCATTCCCAGCGGAGTCACCAAAAAGTGTGTTGACGTCGAAATCGAGTCCGGGTCAACGCACCACTTGCACGTCTGTGTGCGAGAACACCGATGTTTTTTCAACACCGAGTTTAGGGCAGCACCTAAACAATCCTACCTCGGGACAGACTCCGTCGGAGAAGAATCGTCTTAAGGATGATCCGAGCTCGGTCAAGCCAGTCGGATCGCTTCAAACATCGCCGAGACGAAAGAAGAATAGTAGGAGGATCGAGTAAGGAGATTAGGGTTTGAAGAAGAATGAAATATAAAAATAAATTATTTTAATCGATTGGGATGATCCTCAACTGACTATAGGCTTTTGTTTTATAGAGGAGGGATAGTGTGATCCCGCAGAACAACTAATTCCACGAGTTAGTTCTGTCGTGTAATTTTTCGAACTCAAGAGGGCTCATCGGACACTCCGACACTCTGGTGGGCTGAGTGTCCGAACTCGAGAAGGTTTATCGGACATACTGGCGACGTGCCGAACACTCAGGTGGGCTAAATGTCCGAACCCGAGAGGGTTTATCGGATACTTCGATAATATGCCGAACACTTCGGTGAGCCGAGTGTCTGAATTTGATAGGGCTCACCGGACACTTTGACAATGTGTCGAATACTTCGATGACCCTGTGATTTTTGGGTGTCAACAGTTTCTATTGTGACATGCTTCAGCAGACTGATCATGAGCTGATCATGAGCGAGAAACACAGGTTGGTCAGAAAGAATGCATTACAATTCGGTACAATATATACATGCATTCTTCACTTACTGCATTCATATGAACAAAATTTAATAAACAGGCTCTACAGGTCGTCAATCGCATATGCTTTATTCATCTTATTCTCTAGTGACAAAGGAGCGGAGAAATTTTGAGAAATGTTTTTCTTACAAATAAATCTTACAAAGTGATTACAAACTATCTTTATGAGCAGTGAACTCAACACATGTAAGACAATTTTTTTTTTGAGTAATGCATAAGTAGTTTGTAGAATTTTGTTTGTACATGTAGGATTGCTCCGAAATTTTATGGGTAGAACATGTCGCTTGAACTCGTAACGGCCGACTTTTGTTCGCTAGACCTGAGAACAAGGGGGCACAGTGTCAGAACGGCACGCTTTTACATCAACACTGCAAACCTACATGAACACTGGTGAAGAATCCAAGACAATTAACCCTTGCTCCATATGTGAACTTCACCATTCTCGTGAATTGACAAATCCGATGTACAATATGACGCACCACCCTGTTGAAATAATGATTTTCAGACCAGAGAAAGCAAACATTGCAAAAGAGGATTACTCAGGTGGAATCTCATGATGCAAACCGAAAGGAAAACAAAAAGCTCACCCAATTGTAAGGAAAACCTTCAGGTGGGGTAGATTAAATTCAAAAATGTTTAAATACATATAGTACAATAAACAATCTGTTTGTTGTGATAGTACAACAGGAAATAGCATTTTCACGAGCACATTAGTCATGGAGGAGGCACCAGTAACATTACAATACAGAGAAATCTTCAATAGTCAAGAACACATCTATCACCCATCAAGTTCCATTACATATATTGTACTAGTGCTTTGTAGGCCACAACACTCACCTCAAACTGAAATAGTTGTCCGGATCTTTTGTCGCCTGCTCCCTTGAGAACTCCGGGAGGGGTTAGGGGCAAAGTTTACAAAACTGGTAAAAATTGATTGGCTTTAGATGGTTGATCGATTTTTAGTTTAAAAAAATTTAAAAATATGAAAACCAGTCAAATCGGTCGATAAACCGAAAAAATCTTAAAAAACTATTCAAACCGATTTGATTTCAAATTCAAACGGTAAACTAAAAAAACCAACCGAAAAAAGGTCAGTTTTCTTAAAAATATTATTTTCAAATTTATTCGATTTTTATGGTTTATTGTAGCAGTTTTTTAAATGGCGAAACACGGTTTTGGGCGCTGGAAGGATAACCCAAGGGGTAATATTGAAATGTGTCGCTGGTTTCTGTGGACTGAATGTGTGGACCTCGGTTCAATCACCTGTAGCCAGACGACCCAGACGGGTTCTCAAAATCCGGTGTAACTATTGGTGTTCGCTCTTTGGAGCACTGCCACTACATGGTGCCATGTCAATTAATTCATCTAGTTGGGCTTTTCCTAAGTTTATGATAGCTAAATATTCCTTTTGCATTTTTACATCTATTATTCAGTTTCAGCATAATATTTGCACTCCTTGTTCTCAAATTTGTTTTCGAATTCAAATTAAAATAATATTGTCCTAGCAACAAAAATAATCTATGAACGAGTAGAGCAAGTTGTAGGACAAGCATGTTATATGTATACTACAATTGAACAATTTAAAAACACATGCCGATCACCTTGAAGTATTAGGAGTACTAGAACAGAAGCAGGCGCCCCTGTGCTAAAGGGACGGGGTTACAATCATCAAACGCACGATCCTGCCGATGTGTGCGTCTAATAGAAGACCCACACGTCAGCGGATGAACCTCAGAGCTCGTCAGATAGAGGAGCGTGAGGCGAACTCTGTCCCGCGAGAGAGCTCTCATGCAGGTAGCTGTGCTCCTCCGTGCGACCGTCCGTTCAACGTGTCAACTGTCAATGTGACGTTTTGTAAATGGAAAATGGTAGATAGGTTTGAGATTTAAAAATAGATAAATTATGTGATCGATCAATCGATCAGAGTGAGACATGTAGATCAACAATAAATCCATTTTTTTTTGTTGGAACATCAACTATGAGTCTGTGACGTGCGACCTATACCGGAGTTTTAGAAACCAACCTAGCTTTGGTTTTTGACCGTGACAAAAACCAACCAATTAGTTGAAAAAATGGATTGACTAGTTGATTTTGTTACAATATTAAATTCAATTTTTAATCAAAATTGATCATTCAATCAAATCGAATCGAATCTATTTTATTAATTTTTACAAAAATTCATCGATTTTTACCGATCGCTAAAACGCATAGGTCCCATACAGGAGAGGAAGGAGATGGTGGCAGCTGGACCCACTCGCCGCATGGGCCTCGCCAGAGACGCGCGCGCCTCTCGTAGGCCCATCCATGCCCACGAGCGCCAGTCGGCCAGTCGTGACCAACGACTCCTAGTCGTCCGAGTGCAGTGCATCAGAAGGCCCAGAAACATCCGCTCGTCCGCTGGTATTCTAGCAACCCAATCACAACTCTTTGCAAGTAGGAGTAATAAAGAAAAAAAATATCCAATCAGAAATCCACCGTGAACAAACACATCCAATCCAAACGTAAAGTACAGTAGTCAAGACACCCACGTGGCCACCAGCGCGACTGCCCGCCCGTGTGACTCAGCACGCTGACCAGTGCCCGCCACGTCCGCGCCGTCGGGACCCAGGACCCGGCCCGCCTCCGTCGTGGCCGTAGCGACTGTCTCGCTCGTCCCACTCCTCCCCGGCTTTTCCCGGTGGGGCACCGCTAGCTGGTCCGTCCCTGCTGCGGCAGCGCCGGTGTCATGGTACGCACGCGCGTGCATCGCATCGAAAGCTCCGAGCCTCCGACACGGGGGCATGGCGAGTACTACTACAGTAGTACTACAGCTACAAGCCGTCGCTACAGTGCACGCAGTCGAGTCCGATGAGTCGAGTGCGGCCGTGACCACTGTTCCTGCTGAAGTGAGCGAGGTGACCGACTAACCGACCGGGCGTCAGGGCCAGAACGAGCGGCCGAGAATCTTTTTTCTCGCTGCTGCACGCCCCGGCTCCGCTCTGTCGTCGCGTGATGACTGATGAGGCGACTAGCTCCGACGAGACCGCGACGAGGGGCAGCGCGTAAGGAGGACGGGCGGGGAACGCCGTCGTCGCGTCGGCTCCCCGGCCGGCCGCGGGGGGGCTCGACGTCGGTCGTCGTAGCACGAACGCGCGCGCGCGGGTACGGCACGGCCGCTCCTCCACGCAGCGACCAGACCGGCAGAAGCAATCCCGCCAGGGGTATGCACGCGATCCGCTTAGGGAAAGACGGACACGTCTCGGCCCCGACCCGGGCCGGGCTCGCGCGGATTCCGATGCGGGCTGTGTCCTGGCCGGCGCGGCGCGGCAGAGCTCGCAGCGCTGCAGCGGCTGCACCACTGTAGCGGTACCATGAAGCGCAGCGGCGGGAGGGATCTTCCTTTTTCCTCTTCTTCGACTTTTGTTTTGGAGCGTCGCGGGAGGTGGGCCCGTCGTGTGAGGACTGTCCAGTGGGCCGGGTGCTGTGGGGCTCGGGACGGTCGTTGGCGGGGCCCAGTGGCCTGCTCTCGGCGCCGCGCTTCCTCCTCTGACTTGATCTGACCGCCTCGTATCGCGTCGTGGCGTCGTTGCACGCTGCGGACTGCAGCTAGAGAGAGAGAGAGAGAGGAGGGACGCGGTGGTCCCGGCGTGGCAGCCGAACGTGACGTGCGGCTCGGTCGGTCGGTGCCTACTGCCTGGGCATCGCAGGCCAAGCAGGTTCCTTTTTCCTCGCCTTTCCTCTTTCCCCCTTCTTCCTGATGCGGCAAGACGTTTTTTAAGGTAATTTTTTCTCTCAAATTACAAGTTATTTTATATTCAACAACTTTTTTGAAATTATAATTTATTCTCACTTCTCAGTAATTTTTTATTTTCTCAATATTTTTTTATCTCTCTCCTTTTTATTTGCACATCTATTTTTTTACTTTTCTTAATTTTTTTACCCAACTTTAAAATAACTTACGGCACTCTCAGTAGTGTATTTTAATAGTAGTTTCTATCTCTCTTAATTAACTTGCCCACATAGTTTTTGCTTATGTGACAAAGAAGTTAATGGAGAAAAAAAATAAAAGATGAAGAAATCATTTCTACATTATAAAAAACTACCTATTCACTAAAACCAAAACACTAAAAAATACAAAATATGCATTGAGAGGAATCTACTAGTTTCTATATGACACAATTCTTTTTTATAAAATATGATAATTAAATTTTAATATATATAAAAACCACTATAGAAACTATACATTGAGTTAAAAAATAATTTATTACTTTTAGAAACTATATAAAAACTTGCATTGGAAGTACCTTATAAATCGAGACGGAAAAAGTACCAATTACTTTATTCATCTCAAATCATAAGTTATTTTAACTCTTTAAAATTTTCTAAATTAATAAGTTGTTCTCATTTTTTGAATTTTTTTAATATATCTTCACTTTATCTTTCTCTTTTTTATTTTAAAAATATTATATTTGTTATTTTTAAATTTTTATGTTAAATTTAAAATTACTTATAAAATTAAACAGAGGAAGTAGAATACATCCCTGTGCCCATGTTAGATTACCATGGCCGGCCCGACAGTATGTTCTGCTTGTCCCAGCACAGCAACCAAACACGCGGTTACATTTTTCAACACGGATGATCCTCTTGTTTAATCGCGAGCTGCGAATGACTCTGCGTTTGCATCAATGTGTCCAGATCGGATATTCCCTTCCGGTCTCTCAACGACGGTGTTGCGATCGTGGTAGTGCTACCTCGCCGGAGTACAGAGGATCGATGCGGAATCAACGAGCGAGCGAGCGATCTCGGTCGATCGTTGGGTCAGCGCTGTCGTGTGTGAAACCGAAATCGATTCCTTGGACGGGGCCGTGTCGATCTCGCCGGGATTTTGTTGTCGCTTTTGTTGTGTCGGAGCTCGGATGGAGCACGCACCCGCCGCCGCGGCGACGAGGTTCTGCGGCGGGCGCCCCGACGCTCGGCTGCAGCGTTCACGAGGAAAGCAGCCCCCTTCCGCATGGAACTATAACACCTTTTTTGTAATATAACACTTTTTTTTTCGTTTTTTACAATTTTTTTATAAAATTAAATTAATTTTTATAAATTTTTACTTCCTATGTTCAAATTATAAATCACTTTTAGAGCCTTCAAATTTTATTAAATTATAAGTCATTCTCACTTTTAAATATATATATATATATATTAATATTTTTTATCTTTATCTCTTTTCTTTATTTTTAGGTATATTTCAACTTTTATATTTTTTAATTTCTGTATCGAAACGGAGAGAGTATTAAATTTTTGTGAAATTCTTGTATTCTGAAAATAACTAATCAGAGGACCGAAATGGGGCGGCGCGATGGCGACGCTGGTGCAGTGGGACTGAGAGACCGCGGCAGAGCGCGACATGGGGGACCCGCCTGACCTCTGATTCCTCGACACGTCCCGCGAGCCCGCGAAAGTCCGCCCGCACTCTGCTCCCGGGCCGGGCCTCCGCTGCTGCCTGCAGGTCCTTTCGCGGGTTCGCCGGCTTTTTGCCACTGATCGACGGACACAGTCACACACACAGGCGGTTTCAGTTTTCACTTGTTGGCCTTCGCCGGTTCGCCCCAAACCGGATAAAAAAAAGCTCTAAATTGAAAAAATAAAACTCAAACAAAATTTGGTTGAAATGTTATATTAAACTGATCATTTATCTGGTTTATCAAATGGTTCTTTTTGGTTTCATCGGTTCTCATCAGTTTAGACTACCAGTTTATCGACCCTTTTTAATACTTCGTGAAGTTTCAAATTTTTTCAAATTTTATTTTTAGTTTTTTTAAATCCAACAAATCAGTAAAATTATACTCCTACCAATATCACAAAACCATCAAAACCAATTGGCCAACTGTATTTGTTAACCTTGTTAATGGCTTCTCTCTGATTGGCTTCTCAGATGATATTGAACCTTGTAGTAAATATGCACCATCTATTATACTGTAAGTATTCTCCTATCGAGGATAACATGTGCGCACCAATTATTGTACTCTGTAGAATCAAATTAACAGTCATATTTTTTGTGTTTAAAAAAGGAGTAGTGTATGTTAAAAATTACTGTACACTTAAATTGCACAAATATAAATTAAAATTATTTTGATTTATTTCATAGAAAGATAAAATTATTATTTCACCGCTCACTCAACACCGTTAACAATAAATTAATGGGATATCTTAAAAAAGAACAAAAGATTGCATTCAATTTAG
>BCLH01000179.1:14485-48999 GCA_001602315.1 Zoysia pacifica | reverse complement strand
TGTACACTTAAATTGCACAAATATAAATTAAAATTATTTTGATTTATTTCATAGAAAGATAAAATTATTATTTCACCGCTCACTCAACACCGTTAACAATAAATTAATGGGATATCTTAAAAAAGAACAAAAGATTGCATTCAATTTAGATAAAAAAGTTAGGCTAAAAAAGAATTCTCTTTTGATTTGTGTTGAAAAATGTGTACTCCCTCCAGCATCAGTAAGGAAGTTGCGTTGACAAAAGTCATCAAATCAGAACTTGCTATTTTTTTATAAAAATATTTATTAAAATATAGCACACATATATACTTTTATAAAAGTATTTTTAATCATATATCATATGATTTCACATTTATCAACTAAGCAAATTAGTAATTATTTGTAATTTATATTTCTGATATTTAATCATAACATTATGCAAAACGACTCTCTTTTTATACCGAAGAGAGTTCTGCCACTTATGTCGATAAGCTACTGTAGATCAACGGGAGTCAAATATAAGTTTAAAAATTTGACTAACCACTTTCCCGTCTAATTCACACGCACGCACATGAGGTCCAGCCATTTAAAAATCGACACAAAAGCCGTCCCCTTCTGCAGGAGGCAGAAGAGGACCCGTCGCGCCCAACAGGAATATTTATCGCACCTACCCTTGCCTGCAGGAGCGAGACAGCCCCACCCAACCACGCACTCCTCTCCAGCCCAACCAAACCCGGCCCGGCCCGGTTTCTCCGAAATTATTGCGCCCCCTCCTTCCCCGGTCGACTCACCTCCCTGCTGCTGTAACGGTACCATCACCGCCCCCGCGTAAAGTCACGCGAGCTCGCACAGATAACGCGCGCGCCCGGGAAGCGCGAGAGAGAGGGGCGGAGTACTCCACCACCGCCACCACCACTCCGCGAGCGAAGTGACGTCGCAGTCTTAAATCTCTCTCACTCTTCTCTCTCTACCCGAGTGGAGCAGTAAAAAATTTGGGAGGCGGAGAGGGGGAGCTGAGCGGCTCTGCGACCGGCGAATCGGAGGGGAATTCGGGCGGCGGAGCTCGGTCCGGGAGGGAATTCGCGCGACTGGGGCGCGGCTCCTGCGGCGCGGGGGGTGAGCGCGTGCGCGGAGGCGCCGCGGATGTGAAGATCCGGTCCTGGTGGCAACGGGATGTCTGCTCCGGCCTTGTCCGCGGCCGCGCAGGCTGCTGGCGTCGGCGGCGGCCAGGGGAACGGCTCTGCTGTGGCACGAGGTGAGTCGGGTTGGTCTGGGTTTGCGGCGTGTGTTTCTGGGTTTTAGTGGGCCCTGACTCACGTGGGGTTCGGGTTCGCGCCGGCGCGTGCAGGGGGGGGCGGAGACGGAGGAGGGCCGGCGGCGCCGGAGGATGGGATGTACGCGGAGCTCTGGAACCTCTGCGCCGGGCCGCTGGTCACCGTGCCCAAGGTCGGGGACAAGGTCTACTACTTCCCGCAGGGCCACATCGAGCAGGTGAGCACGAATCAGCCGCCCGGCTCGGTCTCGCGCCGCGGGTTCTGCCGTTACGGTTAGTGTTCCCAGGGTGTTGGAGTTTTGAATTCGTCGTGTTTCTCGGTGATCCGGGTTCTGACGCTTCAGCTGTTGTGGGAATTCGGTTTCTTTTACGGTCCAGTTGTCGCGGGCGTTTTTTTTCCTGGAATTGGGGACTTTTATGGTCCTCACGGTCGAGTTTCGAGTCGTGAGTGCTCCAATTTTTTTTTTTTTTGAATTGGGGACTGTTCTGGCGCTGAATTGGGTTGGTTTACTCTTCCGAGAACTTGAGCCTTGGCGATAGCTTTCGGCAGTGCCGATTCGGCTTCTCGGTTCCTCCAATTTTGGAGATTTTTTTTTTGGTTTAGTAAAGCCTGGGTAGCTGCTGCTGGCACCAGAGGCGTGACCATTTCTGCGACGAACTTCGTAGCTCTTGTTCTGGATCGCTTAGTGGCTCTTGTCTCCCCTTTATTTTTTATGGATTAATTTGATACATGCCATTATAATTTTGTGAAATTTGAAATATATCATTTGAGCTCACGTGTCATTCATTTGCAGGGTATTATCTGTTATTGACATATAAATAGTATATTTTAAAGTTTGTAAAATTGTAATGGCATGTATCAAATTCACCCTTTTACGGATTTTTTACTTCCACATTCACTAGTTTGGGATAATTTGAGCTGCTTTTGGCTCAGCCCCAGCTGTTGTGCCGTGGCTGTAATTCATGGCTTAGCTGTTTCTATTTAGCTGGAAATTTCTTTTCTTTGTTACTATTACTCTACAGTACTTTTTTTTTGGGGATTCTGTCTAATTCACAAGTTTTCATACACGCAAGTGATCAATGATGACTCAGGTCCTAATTCATGCGACCAACAGCCAAAAGACGATCTTTTAGGGGCTAATCATGCAGTTCATGTTGTGGATTTCAGGTGGAGGCATCGACCAACCAGGTGGCTGAGCAGCACATGCAAATGTACAATCTCCCATGGAAGATACCCTGTGAGGTCATGAACGTGGAACTAAAGGTACTTTCACAAGCGACTCTTCTTGCAGCTTTCAACTGTGCTTTATATCGTTCAACTATGCATTGTATTAAGGTATGTTGTTTGTAGGCTGAACCCGACACCGATGAAGTCTATGCTCAGCTCACTCTACTTCCTGAATCAAAGGTAAAAGTTATTCCAGCTTACACACTTCCATTTTGATATCTTGGGAAGTGTTCCAACGTACTTCATTTGTTGGTTTGGTGTGTTGCAGCAAGAAGAGAATGCTTCTAGCGGAGATGCTGCGCCGCCGCCGGCACCTGCGAGGCCACGTGTACACTCATTCTACAAGACATTGACAGCATCAGACACAAGCACACATGGTGGCTTCTCGGTGCTCCGACGCCATGCTGATGAGTGTCTCCCTCCACTGGTCCACTTGCTGGATTTTGACTTGATGATGTTGCTACTGTAGGTTTCTATTTGTTCCTTTTAGTGGTAATGACGCTCTCTGCTTTTGCTTGTTTGTCAGGACATGAGCCGTCAGCCTCCGACACAAGAACTGGTTGCCAAGGATCTACATGGTTCTGAATGGCGGTTTCGCCACATCTTCAGAGGTGACCTGTCATCATCTTTGGATCTTTGCTCATTTGCACCAGTAACCATTACTAGGACATGCATTACACCAGCCTTTGTTCGTACAGTATAAAAACAGTTTTTGTGATGCATTAATGGCCCATTAACTTGATCTTAAATTGGTTTTAAATGCACTTTCTAGTACAATATCCTTGCATCAGCCTACCTCTCTGGTTTCACTAGAGGGACCAGCTGCTTTTTATACTACCTATGGATTTTTGTCCTGCTGCAGCGGTCTATGTTTTTGGACGCCATGACAGGAGAGTCACCATATATTGTCAGTTAACATGGCATGTTATGTGTTTTCATGTCTTAGAAGTACTTTACATATACGTCTAATTCAGTTGCTCTACCTTGTTAAAAGCCCCCAGTCCATGGTTGTACTATTAAAGTCGGATATAATCAAGGTTGTCTGATGTTGCACTTTTTGAAGTCACTTCATGGATGTTTCTGTCAACTTCAGGTCAGCCCCGGAGACATCTTTTGCAGAGTGGCTGGAGTGTTTTTGTTAGTGCCAAGCGACTTGTTGCTGGCGATGCATTCATCTTTCTCAGGTATATTCTGAGCCTACAACACTGAATAACTTTTGCTCTTAAGTCTTAACTTGTCACGATGTAACAATTAACAAGTACTTCCACATATGATTTGCGCAGAGGTGACAATGGTGAACTGCGTGTAGGAGTTAGGCGTGCAATGAGGCAGCAAGCTCCATCTTCAGTAATATCAAGCCACAGCATGCATCTTGGTGTTCTTGCGACAGCATGGCATGCTGTAAACACTGGAACCATGTTCACTGTCTACTATAAGCCTAGGTTTGTGATAAACTCTTTCTTTGCTTCATTAATTCCTGCACGGTTTAAGCCTTGTGTTATTTAAGGTAAGGTTCGTTTTTCCTGGTTCCATGTGTATAATCTTCAATGCAATTTAATCCTAAAGCTGAATATGTAGTGATCTAGTGAACTATATTTATTTCCTAAAATCGTTGCACCGCCTTTCAGGACAAGTCCAGCTGAATTTGTGGTCCCTTGTGATCGCTATATGGAATCGTTGAAACAAAATTACTCTATCGGGATGAGATTTAAGATGAGGTTCGAAGGTGAAGAAGCTCCAGAACAAAGGTAAGAGTTTGTATGAATGCAATTATGATAGATGTTTTTTCTTCATCAATCATCGTAGAAGATTAGCCTATGAAGCAATTTGTAACCCCTGCTTCTTGTATGCTAGGTTCACTGGGACCATAGTCGGAATTGGAGATCCTGATTCAGGTGGATGGCCTGAGTCAAAATGGCGTTCGCTTAAGGTATCATTTTCCATTCTGTTTTCGTTTTGGTTAAAGTAGAGCATTATTCTGATGCGCTTTGGTGTTATCTAGGTGAGGTGGGATGAAGCTTCCTCCATTCCTCGTCCTGAAAGGGTTTCTCCCTGGCAAATAGAACCTGCTGTAAGCTCTCCCCCCATCAATCCGCTGCCAGTGCCTAGAACAAAGAGGCCTCGCCCTAATGTTCTGTCTTCTCCGTTGGACTCTTCAGCTCCAACAAAAGAAGGTTCGATCTTGTCATCTGTTTGAATTATGTAGGACAATATTTAATATTACTAATGCGTGCACTGGACCTCTTTGTAGCTGCTCCTAAAATCGCAGTGGAGACTCAACACAATGCTTTACAAAGGGCCTTCCAGACTCCAGAGAATGCGGTCCCAAAAAGCGGCTTTAGCAGTAACGAGTTGGAAACTGCTCAGAAATCAGTCCTGCGACCATCAGGATCTGATCATGAAAAAAATCCAATGTATGTACCAAGAAAGCTTGGTTCTGATGGTTGGATGCCTGAGAATTACAATGGGATGATGTCAGGATATCATCCATCAAAAGATGTACCGAATTCACAGGGTTTCTGTTCTGTACCAGAGCAGATTGCTGCAGGTCATTCCAACTTCTGGCACAATGTAAATGCCCACTACCAAGATCACCAAGGAAACCATAATATGTTTCCAGGATCTTGGTCCGTGTCAGTGCCAAGTGCAAGCTTTGGGTTGAACAAACAGAATTACCCAGTGGTGCAAGAAGTCGGAGGGTTTCCTCAAAGGTCAGCAAATCCAAAATTTGGGAATGGAGCTTTTACTGCAGTACCAGGCCGCAGCACTGATCAGCACTCAGCTGGCTGGTTTGGTAACATGTTGCCTGGTGCCTATGTGGAAGATTCACAACCGCGCCTAGTAAAGCCTCAACCATTGATTGTTGCTCATGGTGATGCGCAGAAATCAAAAGGCACTTCATGCAAGCTTTTTGGAATTCAACTTGACAGCCCAGCCAAATGTGATGCTTTGAAGTCTCCATCGAGTGTTGGATATGACGGGATGCCACAAACTCCTATGGCATCTGAATGGCGGAGGTCAGACACAAGTGAAGTAGAGAAATGTTCTGATCCACCTAAGACTCCAAAACAACTTGATACTCCAAAGGCAGATTCTGTTCTAGAAAAGCATCTTGGCTGTCCACAAGCTTCAATAAGTAGACAATGTAAATCACAAGGTGGATCAACTCGAAGCTGCAAGAAGGTTTGTTTCTTTTGCCATTATTATTCAGTTTCTTCTCTAATCTTCCAGTTCCTGTCAAATGTGGCTAGAATTTACCTTAGTTTCTTCTCTTTTATAAAGAATGCCGCAATCAAGTTTTTCTCTGATGTTTCTAGTAGTTATGTCTGCTAACCCTGCAAATTTACCTAATTCAGATCTAGATTTTTGTTTATGTAATTATTTATGAAGATCCAAGTCTGCACATTCTCTAATGTCTTTTGTACTAGTACCTTGTTTCTGCCATTTGAATGCCATTGTGCAGTTTTTAGAAGCATGCATTTATTTTCAGTTTCCCTTTGGTCCAACTTGATGGTCTGTTCATTTCAGGTCCACAAGCAAGGAATTGCCCTTGGCAGGTCTGTGGATCTTACAAAGTTCAATGACTACGACGAGTTGATTTCTGAGCTAGATGAGATGTTTGACTTCAACGGCGAACTTAAGAACTCTAAAAAGGAATGGATGGTTGTCTACACCGACGACGAAGGTGACATGATGCTGGTCGGGGACGATCCCTGGAAGTGAGTAACTGAAGATTTCGATCATTTTCTATGTTGATCTGTGTATTACAAACCTTGATTCGATCTTATGACCCTCTTGGACAGTGAGTTCTGCAACATGGTCCATAAGATATTCATCTACACAAGGGAGGAGGTCCAGCGGATGAATCCGGGTACTCTGAACTTGAGGTCGGAAGACATTCCTTCTAATTCAACGGAAAGGGGCTCTGCGAGGGAAGCGCAAGGCGGCTGCTTATCCACTACATCGCTTAATTCCGAGAACCACTGAGGACTTATCAGCTGGTATGTGGACTGACTTGTTTCTGTACGTTGGTCGTCATTGAATTTCATAACTCATTGCTCTGGCCTGACACAATCGGCATGCTTGTTGCAGGTCTTTGAAGAGGACAGGAGTGATATATCTGTAGGAGAAATGCTTTCTGTAGTGTTGTTAATGCTTTTGATGTATTGGACAATAAGCCCAAAGTACCCTAGTATAGATGGTGCTTGTCCTGGTGGTCTAAGTTGCACCTCTTATTCGCTGCGGTTTTTGCTTTTTCTGGTTTGGTGAGGTTGCAGTCGCTTGTCGCTAGTCTTACCTCCTAATGTATGCGTAGAACACTACTAAGCGAAGCCTTGGTGCGCTTTCCCTTGGCACTAAGCGTTGTAAATAGCTTTCGCCACCTAAGTCTAATGTATTGCCTACCGTATTGCAGACTGGTTAAAGTATCCGTCAGCTTGTCTGTCTGGGTCACCCTGCTGATCCTTGTTTGTGAAGTTGAGGTTACCTGCATCGACTGCCACTTGTAGTGCAATTACATTTTTGTTGTGGCGCAGTACTGCGGTCTGACGAATTGGGTTCTGGTGCTGTTTACTTGATTGTTATCACGGTGGGCTCTGTTGGGACAGATGAATAGGATACCTTCTGAAATGAACTAGTTTTTTTTAAAAAAGAGAGGGGACTTTGAAAATTTAGTGTTTTTTTTATTTTTGAACTAGATATGTTCAGACGGTATCCTTATGGTCACTCATTTACACCCAAAACTTGTGGTGGTGCTTTGAGATGCCATGAGATGGTATGCTCAGGGGCCATGAGCATGTCAAGGACAATGCCTGAAGTAGCAGCACCGGAGGAGTCGTCCCTCGTGACTCCGAAAATGGTTTATCGTCCGGAGGCCAGCGAAGCCACAGTGCTGAGAGGCTCCTTGTTGCTCCCGACAAGATTCACCGAGACAGATGCCAAGCTTTACCGAGACAGATGCCAAGCTTTACCGTGTCCGAACGCTGAAGCTTCTTGAGCCCAGCCGCAGTAGCTTCCAAAGCTGCAACAACCGTTTGGCGGTAGATCCAGTTCCAGCCACGCGCTGCCGGCCTTTCCTTGCAGCACGGGCGGAGTGATTGCGCACTGACGCGACTCACAGAAGCCGCCATGGCATGCGACCATGCGAGCGATCGATATGGGTTCTCTTTTCCGGGTGAACAACACTGGTAAAACGGGAGCAATCACGACGTACGAACACACAGGAAGGGAGTGAGCACCATCAATGCGCGGATCTCGCAGCTCGCCAACGGGCAGCAGCGCCGCACTGCGTGCTCGCACTCGCACAGGCTCATGATTGGGATTCAGGGTCAGGGTACGCCGCCAGCCAGACTGGCTCCGGCTGCCGGCGCAGCTGCGGCGGCGGCGCCGGGCCGGACGAGACGAACCCATGGACCGGGACTCAGTCCCAGGGGCGCCGTGCGTCCGGCGAAACGGAGTGTGGCTGGCGGCAGGCAGGACGAGGCGTTCAGAGTAGCAGCGGCAGCGTCCGTTCCTTCAGAAAACTTCCAGTTCCGGAACTCCTGCCAGCTTTTCTTCAGTTCAGATTTCCAGCAGGATCAGAGGGTAAAACGCGGAATACTACAGTACGATAAAAGAGCCCTGTTATAAGGTAAGACCAAACACTCGTACAACACCCAAGGACCCAACCTGCGTGCTTTCACCGTCATGTTGCCGGAATTCACGAGAGGTCTCAAGGGGGGCCACAATTCAGCAAACGCGGTAGTACAGTACTAACAAAACATCTCACCCCACCAAGTCGTCCCATCAGTTTGGCCCGGATTTTACCGGAAACCAGCGGCCAAATCCAGCGCCGCGAGGCAGTGGCGGGTTGCAGTGAAGCCGCGCCTGGACCACCTGCCTCAGCGTCCCTGCCTGTCTGGAAGCACCCGATCCCTCTCCTTCTGTTACTGATCATCGGCGTATAACAGGCAGCAACGGCTCTTATAACCCAACAAACAGGCACGGCCAAAACAACCAGGAGACATTGTCATCATCACAGAAAACAGAGACCGATGAGCACGCAGAGAGGATTCAAGAACGGTTCACTCTTTTTAAAACCGACCAGGCGATTGATCTTCGTTCGGGATCGATCGCGGCGGAACTTTTTAACTACAGAATGTACGGTACGGGGGAACTCGACCGAAGCTAGTGCATGTTTATCAATGTCGATGAGGACTGGTATTAGTCTACTGCTGACATTATTTTGGACTCTAGACACTGATGACTGGCGGATAAGTTGGTTCAGGGAAATCAGGAGCAGACGAAGTCGGTTCTGTCGAAAATCGCCCCCGCCCAGAGTGAGGAGCACCGGTGCTTGTAAATCGCTTCTTTTGCGGATGGTTGAGCGGTCTTGCAGGCTGTCCTGTCCTGCCTAGATCATGCCGCGGAACCCGGCGGACTGCAGCAGAACGGCCTTGATCTCCTCAGGCAGTAGTCCAGGGCCTTCCTTGCATAGCTGCAGCGAGGGAGGAATAGCAAAAAACAAATGTCAGTTTAGTTTCACGGGGGGCGACATGCTAGTATGTTTCAGTAGAAAACTTAAGCCGTTCCAGCAAGGAATCATTATAACATGTTAAAAACCTAGCTTCTGATAGTGAGCGGAATGTGTGAGTCACCTCTGCCTTGAAGACGTCCAAGGAAAATCCGTTGAAGCAACTGATAACAGCTTGCTGAACGTCAAGACCGAGACCTTCAATGGCCCTCATGGCAGACAGCAGAAGTCCAGGCCTGCGGGCGCAGAACATGTGGATGTTGACGACCCGCCCTTCCCTTATCCTAACCTCAACCTGTCGCAGGAGTACAAAGTGCAGAGGTGAGCTCGATGCTTCAACCAGAAGTGACGTACATCTAGGCATACATGACTCACAGCACACCTTTGACTCGCCTCTATTTCTGATGAAAGAAAGCAATACCGTCATTCAAAAGTAAAAGTCGGTTGAAAATTGAAATCGTCTCGTATGAAAGAAAATTCTCTATCTAAAAAACAGTCTAAAGGGAAACTTTTAAACAAGCAGAGTTCAGAGAAAAGAGATACTGACACTTGGTTGCTGAGTAGGGCTTGGCAATGCATTTGGGCAGAGCTCTTCCTTCACGCGGGACGGCAGAGAGGGCAGCGTTGGAGTCAGAGGGCGGAAGCTTGTGGGTGTTGGAGGCAGCGGTGAAGCTGCGCAAGGGGGTGACTCCAGCTCGTTCTGAAGATCGCTGATCTTTTGCATAAGTTCCTTGAGGTACTCAATAGCATCACCAAGAATGGAGGCCCTGTCCATCTACCAATCGCAGACATAAAACAGTCAGGTCATCGTCCACACTGAACTCACAGACAACAAATCGACAGTGAGTTGCATGATTGTAGCAAGAGACTAGAGATGTACAAGTAAAATCTAAAGACGAATCATTCACCAGAGAAAAAACAGAAGACGCAAAGTACACCTAACTGATGCTTTGCTATTCTGTATGATGAAAAACGAAATGATTCCCCTTTTCTGAAAAAAACTGTACTATAGCACCAGAGATACGTAGGGTACATCTTTTATTGTTTTGCTGCAGTCTGTTACTACTACATGATTGACTTGAAACAGAAAATGTGCCCCCCAGAGTCAGGATATGGCACTGTGATGTACAGCGATTTGCATGCAGTACACTTATGACAATGCAGCTAGGAATCCAGATTGTGCCATTCGTCATGAATACTGCTACGACAAAATTCTAGTTTCATGACAAAGACACATCCCTGAATTGCGTCATTAGTCGCATAGATGGAACTGCAGATATTATCAAATATGAAACTGAAGAACTGAAAGTCTGAAAGCTGTACTAGGTGCTAAGCCATACTCCTATGTCGTAAACCAAGACAAAAGTCTGAAAGCTGTAGATACATCTAGATAGCACAGCAACCTTTCAGATCCTACACTGCATCTACAATGCAACCATGACAAGCAATTCAACTCCATACAAAAAAGCTTCACAAATTTAGTGGAATAAACATACTAATACAACAGTCATATAGATCGCAACGCTGCATCCTAACTAAGAATTTCATATCCACGTACTCTACAACTACAATACAACAGAAAAGCAGGGAGCTCCAGAATTCAGTCAGTCATAGTAACTGGCTAACAAAAGTTCTCACCTTGCTGATCCTGGGCACGACGGACCGGAGCATGTAGAGCCGATCATTGAGCTTCTTGCGGCGACGGCGCTCAGCCATGAGATTCTTGGCTGGCAGCCCCTTCTTCTTGCCCTTCCCGTCCCCCGTGCCGCCGGCGGTCACCGTGCTGTTGGCGTTGGAGTCTTTGCCGTTCTTCTTGTCGCTCTCCTCGACGCCCTTTCCGTCCTCCGAGTCGTAGTTCAGCCCGGACGCGTCGATGCTGAGGCCGTCGTCGTCTCCGTCGTCCAGCAGCAACGAGTCGCCGCCGCCCGAGGACGCGCCCACGGCAACAGCTGCCGCGGCCTTGCGCTTCTTGTCGTCTTCCTCCTCCCCGGCGTTGCGTCGGAGCGCGCGCTTCTGGAACAACGTCGGCTGCGCACCCACGGGAGGGAAGATCTCCAGCGGGCGCAGCACCGCGGCCTTGCCGCGCGCCGCGAAGGGGGCGGTCAGCGACGCCGAAGCTGGGGGCGGCGCCGCTGAGGAGCCTGCCCCGTTGTCGAAGACGTCGAACCCGCCGAGGCCACCAAACTCCTGAATGGGCGCCGGCGCGGTGCCGAATCCTCCAAACGACCCCAGCAACCCGGCGTTCCCAGCGGGAATCAGGGACAGGGACGAAGAGTTGGAAGCGTTACCAGCAATCGAAGACAGCTCGCCACCGCTGCTGCCCCCGCCGGCGAGGCCGAGGTCGAACCCGTGGAGATCAAACGGCCCGGCGTTACCCATGTTGAACAGCGAGAACATCTGGGACCCCGCGCAGGTCACCGACCCACCTGCCTGGGCCTGCGGCGCAAGGAACATGGACCCCTGCGCGCCGGTGCCGGTGCCCGCGTTTGCGGCCATCCCGTCGAAGTACCAGTCGTCGTCCAGCATCCCGGGGGCCCGGAACCCAACGCTTCCAGCGGCGGCGGCGGCCAGGGCCAGGAGGTTCTGGTCCTCCTGCCCCTGCGCTGGTATCACTCCCATGGCCGGCGGCGGCGCGTGCTGCTGCTCCTGGCCCTGATCTTGGCCGTCGTCCTCCTGCATCCAGAGCGGGTTGCCGAGCCGCGAGAGCATGGCGACTCGACACGAGGCTTGTTCGCTTTCCTCTGGTGGTGGCCGGCGAGGGAGGAGAGGGCGAAGGCGCAGAGCAGAGCGGTGTCTGAGTTCTCTCTGGCAGGCCAGTGCTGCCAGTGCTTGTATTTGTACTGGCTGGCACGCTAGAGAGAGAGCGAGGACGTTCGAAATTACGGAACTACCCATTGCTCCAAAATTGGACCTTTCTGCTGCTGCGCTGCGTGGGTTTGGAAGAGTTGTGTGTGGGGCTGATGACAACCGCTCGATCATAAATCAAAATCCAAGATTAGTCTAGAAGATTAATTAGCAATGGCAATTTAGGCATATAAAATGTAGAAGAAGATTTGATTGGAGGGTTGCAGTGGATGATCATTGTCACCGTGGAAAGGAACGGTGTGTTTTGTAAAGTGCAGAAACGTTCAGAATCTCTCAACCGCTTCTATCGAGTTTGGACGAAATGTACTGCATGACTAACGTGAAATAATCGCTACATCCAACTAAGGTGTAAAGTTGAAAGGAAAACAGCAAAATTTCTTGTTGGTATATGGAGATTAGTTGTCAACATAAAGAGATAAGCATGAAGAATAATACGAAGACTGTCAAAATGAGTATTTTTTAAAATGGCTTGCCAGCTTTTACTAGCATAGAAATTAAACGCTGGCAGCAGCTAGAGTAACGTAACGTCATCTAGTACAATGAAAAGGTGAAATAAGACTATTAAATCGCCTCAAAGGATGCATATTTTTGTATCTGTAGTAGAGGATTTGATTAAAATGTAGATATGATTTTTTCAAAATCTGAAGATGATGATGTTAGCTCTACCTCAACGTTGCCCTCGTGTGTACATGATTGGAGGGTTGTAGAGGATGACCATCATTGTCGTGGAAAGGAATGGTGTGGTTGGTAAAGCGTAGATACGTTCAAAATCTCTTGGTCGCTTCTACAGAATTTGGACGAAATGTACTGCATGCCCAATGTGAAATCCTCGCTACATCCAACTCAATGACAGAAGGCGTAAAGTTAAAAGAAAAACACCAAAATTTTTTTGTTGGTATACGAAAATTAGTTGTTAATATAGAGAGATAAGCATGAAGAATAATACAAGGACCGTCAAAATGAGTATTCTTTAAAATGGCTTGCCAGCTTTTACCAGCATAGAAATTAAACGCTGGCATCAGCTAGAGTAACATAACGCCGGCTAGTACAATGAAAGAGTGAAATAAGACTATTAAATCTCCTCAAGGGATGCATATCCTTGTATCTGTAGGAGAGGATCTGATTAAAATGTAGGACATCTGATTTTTTTTCAAAATCTGAAGATGATGATGTTGCCTCTAACTCAAAGTTGCCCTCTTGTGTAGATTATTGGAGGGTTGCAGTGGATGACCATCATTGCCGTGGAGCGGAACGGTATGGTTGGTAAAGCGTACAACCTTTCAAAATCTCTCGATGGCTTCTGCAGAGTTTGGATGAAATGTAGTACACAACCAGCTTGAAATCCTTGCTACAACTAACTCAATGACACAAGGCTAAAGTTGAAATAAAAACACCAAAAATTTCCTGTTGGTATATAGAGATTAGTTGTCAACATGCAGAGATAAGCATGAAGAATGTTACAAAAGATTGCTAAAATGGCTTGCCAGCTTTTGACAATATAGAAATGAAATGATAATGATAGCTAGAGTAACGTAAGGCCAGCCAATACAATAAAAGTATGAAATAAGACTATTAAATCACTGTAAGGCATGCATATCCTTCTGTATGCATTTTTAGAGATAATATTAACTATCCAAATCCATGCCTACAATACAAAAAAGATACTAAATAGAAAGAAAATGATAAATATAAGCACCTATTTGAGTGTTCATAGTATTAAAGTGATATGGTTCGGTTTTTGTTTGAAGGGGGCAAACTGCACAACCTTTCAAAATTGCTCACTAGCTTTTGCATAGTTTGGATGAAATGTACTGCATGACCAAAGTGAAATCCTCGCTACACCCAATGCAATGACAGAAAGGTTTGAAAGGAAAACACCAAAATTTCTTTTTGGTATATAGAGATTAGTTGTCAATATGGACAAATAAGCATGAAGAATATACGAAAGACTGTCAAAATGAGTATTCTTTAAAATGGCTGCCAGCTTTTGCCAGCATAGAAATGAAATGCTGGCAATAGCTAGATTAACGTAATGCTAGCCAGTACAATAAAATTGTGAAATAAGACTATTAAATCACCTCAAGGCATGCATACCCTTGTATATGTATTTATGGAGATAATATTAACTATCAAAATATAGGCCTATGATACAAAAAAAAATAACCAAAGAGAAAAAATGATAACTATAAAAGACTATTAAATTTCCTCATGGCAGGCACACCTTTGCACACCTATTTGAGTGCTCATGGTACTAAAGTGATATGGTTCAGTTGTTGTTTGTAGGGGACGCACAAATACTGACCTCCTTCGGCAAACAAAGATTTCATAGGAATCACATCATACTTTCATAGAAAATAGTTCAGTTTCATAGGAAAATGCAGAAAATACAAAAGTTTCCTCTGTTCCAAAGGAGGCCTTATTTAACAGAATCCAAAGAATAATGACTTCTTTATCAATTCAAGTCTTGAATCAAATAGCCTGCCTTTTGCCTCTCCCTACATTTTCCAAGAACCAGGTAGTAAAATTTTGCTTCTTTTTAATATTTTAAACAACCAAATAAAAATCTGTTAGCATTTTAAATTGCTTTCTAGGAGTAGCTTTTACAAAAATAGAAATGGAGCATCCGCGTTACTGACTATAGGCTAGCAAGTACATTGAAGGAAAGTGAATCAATATCCTCTTAAAAACTAAACTAAATGATCACCCAAGAGTAGAAATGTTTTTTCCGTCTGGTATATAAGAGTTGGCAGCACCCTGGGTATCATTGAAGCACTCCACCCTATACTCCCCTTGGTCTGCCCTCTTTTTTTCTAGTCATCATGTATGGTAGAATAAACTCACTGTATGATGCTATATGGTCTTATAGGACAGCCAAGGGTTTAAGTTTCCAAAAACTAGCCATTGAGTGGTATAACCATATACTCCATATGACAAACCCACTAAGTCCTTGAGATCTCTAGACCCTATAGCTGCATAAGTGTGGTTATGATACGTACATCTATCCCACAACAATCTACGCATAAATGACCACAAAAATTTTATAAAATTGCTATATATGGAACTCATTCTCAAATACATGTATATTACAACACCTATAATCATACCCTACAACAATCAATTATAGAGCATGTGTGAAACACATGGTCTCTATAATCAGTTCTGCACCATATGACCCTGATGTATCACAACGATGTCATCGTACACCGAAGTGATTTGCCAAAAAGTATGAATTTCTTTCAGAATTCAACTAAATGACTTGATTCCTTTTCGAGCTCCATACTTATCTAATGCTATGACTTGCAAGTGCGTGATTTTCAACAGTCAACAAGCTCAAGAAGCTTATCGTATTCATTATACTCCTTTCTCCTCTTAGCATAAGTTAGATAACACTCAATGGTTGTGCGATCCTTTCCCAATACCTCATTCAAATCCATTCAGAGGTAAGAATACCAAGAACATGACCATTGTGATAAAAAAATAGGCCTACTTCCATAGACATTAGTCATGCATAATCACCTTCCTACATTACCCACAGACACCAAAGCATGGCCCTTGATGCTTGCAAATTTGCTCTGTCTTTGAATCTTGCATTTCTAGGATAATTCAAACTATTAAAATTATATGAATATAAGACCTTCCAAATTTTCCTACTAACAGCTTGTGAAATGCTAGCTTATTTTACACATAATTGTTCCACGATCATCTTATATCTATATGTACCACAGTTTTAAAGCATGCATCAATAACTTAAATACTCCACTAGTTATGAAATTGGTACCTTTTAGTACTTTCTTTCTTACTTTTCATTGTACCTGGTTGACTGAAGTGCACCTATATTCAATCTGCTTTCTTGGGGTGATTTATTTTTATTACAAGCATTATATGTACTTAAAATATATAAGTCTAATTTCATGAGTAAAGATTCTGATTGAGTTAATTGTAAATCAGTATACTATTGACATATTCTTTGATTTCTTTTGTTTACTAAACTATGACTTCTATCCACCAGAAAGTAGGAAAAGCCCATATGAGCTCTCTCTCTCTCCTCCCCCCCTCCCCCCCCTCCCCCAGTAAAGAGCGCACGGGACCAAAGGACATTTCCAATCGGCAGTAAGGGCTAGGGTTTAGGACGGACCATATATGAAGTTTTACGCGGTGGTAACCTTGGACTACGCTGTTTGCTTGGCCATTTTACTGCTCGACGCTTTGCCTGCCGGAGACGAGAGAGAAACAAAGGTAGGGCAGCATGGTACTGTACGTACATCGTCGCTGTACCTTTGCCGTTGGTTTCTGCAACTACACAAGTGGATGCATGCATGTGTGGCTGTTAAGCCCTCTGTTCCTGGAGCTATTTGACTGGTGGTTGAACCTGCGATATCTAGCTACCTCCGAGCATTGCATTATTTCACTGGCCCCTCTTCCGCTCTAACACATGAATTTCACATAAATTTTATAGACAAAATTGTAAGACATAAGAAAATTTTCACGTTCCATGCCAGCTCCTGAAGTGGTAAGATGGTGCTGAAAAGTAATTCTTCTAACTTACCGTGGTTGTGGAGCCCCAAGTTTTGATTCTGGGCATGCATATTGATTGCTGCCACAATTGCAATTAAATTTTGGGAAGGTATTTTACTATTTCAACGGTACATGTGAATGTACCACTACCAGTTATGTGGTCCATGGCTCTACGTAGAGACATGTCCGGAGGAGCACGTTCATGTGACAGGAGTAACAGAAGTTGAGAGAGAGAGAGAGAGAGATTATGATACGGTATTCTTATCCAGTAGCTACGTATGCATGGTAGATATTTCTACGTACAGATACAGATAAGTACTACTAGAATTATGGCGTGGCATTGACGTGTATATTGTGTCACTTATATGTTGTGACCATGATACGATTCCTATTCTGAAGGGTTTTTGTAAAAATTACTCCGTTTTTATTTTCATGTCGGGACACAGATTGTTAGTGTTATTTTAGTTCTGTTTGACTGTCTAAAACAATACCATTTTAAAAACATTATATAATTAGCCTAATTATACAATCACTAGCTTACATTTAGATGTATATCACAAAAGAGTTTTGTAACTAATTAAACACCGGTAGAATAAACATAATGATCAGGTTGTAGAGCACATCACCAGTGTGTTCACTAAGGAGGTGTTTGGTAGCAAGCACGGTGATATGAACAGTAGCATGAATGAATAACGGTGTGATGAGGGTCGGAACGGTAACATGAATGAATAACGAGGTGTTTGGTAGCAACCAAAGTGTATGTAACATTATCGAATTTGAATCTTTTTCTAGCAAAATATTAAATATTTATCGGCCGATCTAGAAAGTTGGAAGCGATATGTAAATGAAGACTCTGGTTTCATTTTTTAATGTAAAAACTTACTATTATAAGTTATTGAAGTAGAAACAAAAGAAAACATGCTTGACTTCATTGTCCGTGCTTCTTTTTTGCCGTGGTTAGCTTTTGGTTGTTAGTGAAGACATTTTAGTCTATTGTATACTTGGTGCATGCCTAAATCTTTTATTAATTTACTCCTTCCATAAAAAATAATTATCATTCTAGGATTCAAAGTTTATTCATAAGTAAATTATCATCCACTTCCCATTATACCATATTTTTTTTTTTAATGCATCTCTATCTCTCTATCTCCCTTAGTTCAGGTGCCATAGCTAGACTGACAATTATTTCTGAGTGGAGAGAGTAAACAACATTAAGATATGCTTTATAGTTAATTCTAGCGCGCGATGTTTTTTATGCTATTAATAGTGAAAGGCTTGAGAAAGAAAAACACCAAGAATCATGAAGGGTCTTGACGCAAGACGTTTTAAAGATACTTGGGATATCTCAGATATGTTTCTTTAAAACGATTTGTTTTACATTTACAGGTTAACTTGTTTATTCACGTATGTACAGTAACTCTTCCGCGACAAATATATTCAATCCTTATTTCTCTCTGTTTTTCTTATGGGAAATGCGAAAAGGCTGTATTATCCACCGGAGCAGCGCGAACCCCCCTCTGTCTAAAAAACCCCTCCAAATTTTCTTGCAAGAAAAAAAAAATCCAGGTCAACTTTGTGCTGCTCTTGATGAAATGATATGCATGGGAGGACCTGAACGACTGTAATCCTGTACTACTAGCGCAGGAGCCAAAATGGGAACCATTGACGATGTGCATGCGGCGTGTGCTGGGTTTGGTGCGGCTTCACGCAGCTCTTTAACTTCTCCTGTCCCTTGCTGTGGGCTCTCTAGCAAGTTAGCTGCCGTGAAGGACTACGTACGATAATACGTAGTATTCCGTATATTGCATCATGTAGAATTACAATTACCGGGGAGAAAAATGTAGAGAAGTTCTACAATTGGACATGATGCTTGAACTATTGACGAAAAACTGAAAGTATATATTGAGAAGTTCTGCAATTTTGCTGGGTATACGTTTCTGTTCAAGACAAAGGAAGTAGAAGGATATTATACGGCATGCATGGATGCGAAAGTACTGTCACTTAACAGTGAGTCGTATACGTGCACGTACATACACAGTATATCTACATGCCGTAGTAAATAGAGCCATGCAGATGCAGAGTCAGGGTCGCCGGGGTTCCCGTGACGGATCGGATCGACCAAATTAAGGACCATAAAAGTTGGATCTGTATTCATGAAACCGGTGCTCCTGCCGGTCGTAGCAAGCCACCAACAGTGTTACCCCATTTACCTTCTTCAGAGTTCAGACCACGACGATTCACCGCGGATCCATAACCCCATTTACCTTATTCAGAGAGCACAGTGGCAGTAAGAAACCCTCCTGGACCTGTATCCATGTGTACTGATGCTTTGCTGCTTCTGAATAACTATTCCATTGCTACGTACTAGCATTTCTCCCTGTTTCATGCTCATTTTCTGGCCAGTAGTAATAAACCTGCCGCCACCATTTAAATTCTACTCCCACCAGTTCTAACTGTTGCTGATCCGTTTTGCTTTTGCAGCTTTTTTCAGTTCGTAGTTCGTACCTGGTACTGGCGCTCGAGCGGTTGCAATCGTTTCCCTCTTTCAGTTCCTGCCGTTCTGCGATCGAGGATTCAGTTAATGGGCTCAGTCCAGTTCCTGTACTACTGTACTCTTGTAGAGCTTGAACGGCGAACAGCTGTTCTTGCTTGCCCTAGTCCAACTGATCAGGTTTTAGCAGTGGAGTTCTGCGAGTTTGAAGGGGAGAAGCACGGCATCAGCGAAAATGTGTTGTAGCAGTCCGTAGACTTACAAAGTTACAACGGCGATAACAATTAAGAAACGAAGAATACTCTCTTCATTATTTAATTAATGTCGTTATTGATTTTTACAATTAATTTTGACTATTTATTTTATTTAAAAAATTTGTTCGAATATGTAAAATTTTAAGTTGTGATTCAAATAACTCTAATGACAAATCAAATTATATCAAAATATATAAAATTTATTAAATTTTTTTGAATAAAACAAATGGTTAAAGTTAAATTTAAAAGTCAACGACGACATTAATTAAATAATAGAGAGAGTATGTGCCATGGATTTGTGCGAATACTATCCCGATGATCAGATTCTCACTTGCTTCATCCGTTTTTTAATTAATGTCACCGTTGACTTCTACATTCAAAGTTGACCATTCGTCAATTTGTTATAATTTGATTTATAATTAAAGTTATTTTAAGTCACAACTTAAAATTTTACACATTCAAATAAATTTTTTGAATAAGACGAATAATCAAAGTTAAATGTAGAAGTCAACAGCGATATCAATTAAAGAACGAAAAAAGTATGGCAGAGAACAATTGGAAGCGGAAGCATGCAAGGGTATACTACACACGAAGTGGGACCATGGTTCACAAAACCGCGGTAAACCGCGGTTTTCGACCAAACCACTGCGGTTCGGTTTTTAGGGTTGACCGGTTTTCGTTTTAAAAATTTAAAAAAAATTTGAAAATTTGAAAATTCGAAAACCGCTCAAACCGAGCGGTTTACCGCAAAAATCGTTGAAAAACCGTTCGAACTGATTTGATTTCAAATTCAAAAACGGTAAACCGTAAAAACCGCTCGGTAAACCGTAAAAACCGCTCGGTTTTCTCTCAAAAATTTAATTTTTGAATTTGTTCGATTTTTGTAACGGTTTTTGTGGTTTTTACGGTTTTCGTTACCGCGGCTAAAAAAACGGTTTTTGAAACCCTGAGTGGGACTCGATTAGTCGGCTGGTGTACTGCAAATATCAAACCAATAGAAAGGCGGCAAGAAAAAAGAAAAAGAAAAATAGCACCAGGGATGCAGTTGGGTCAAGGTCAACCTACCATTCTATTCCTTCTGTCCCCAAAAAGGCTGCGAGGATGCAGCTTTAAGTTTTGCTTAAACGGTGTCTTTGTTGGGTGGGTGTGTGCGCGTTGGGGGTGTTTCAAGTTCACTATACTTTGGTAAGTAATAGGCTGTGTAGGAAAAAAATTTTGGTATAAAAAATATCTTAGGTCACTGATAAATATGATATTTTGGATATTTTAGTAATTTCGATGAAGTAATTTAAATACTTTTAAAATTAATAATCTGAACTCAGAAAGAGTTGCCTTTAATCTAGGAGTATAAAATAATATGGCTGTATATACAAACAACGCACAATTTCATTGATTAAGGATACAAAATGATGAAAGTTTGGTAAAAAAAATCGAACCACATCGATAAATGTGATATTGAGATACTATGCTGATCCGATTGTCTGTTATTCCTACTGGCCCAATTAAAAAAAGTGAAACAAGAAAAAGCAACTCCACCTATAAATTTTGTTTTCTTCAACAATAGTAAATCGTAGTAACAATTTTCAATCCATTTGAAACATAGTATTTTTTATAAAATAAACGCAAAATAGATCCCATATAAATATATATATTTTTTATTTTATTGATTTTTTTACGTGTTCCATCTTAGCGAATCAATTCAGTTGTTCTAGCGGTGAAAATAAATGTTCCAGTAGTAAGACTCAATTGTTCCAATAATAAAAATCAATTTTCTTGTATATAAAATAATTGTTCTAAATATTTCGATGGGTAATTGCATGGCAACAGTAAAAAGGCAAAAATAAAACGAACAAAAAATTAAAAGAAATAAAAAAGAAAGAGAAAATTAAAATTAAAAAAAATAAAAATACTTAAATAAGAAAAAAAGAACAACTAGACCTGCTGTATAAGAAAAAGGAAAAAGAAAATCTAGCGGCTCGTGGCGCTGAAAAATAGCTCAACAGGAAGCGCGTCGGGGGTGGTCGGAGCTGGACCGTAAGTTGGCCTGGCATCACCTAAGATCCCCGCACAAGGGCCGCAACTAGACATGCTATGCCGCGCGCTCCTAGGCTTTGCATTTCCCGGCCCCGGGCCAGAACTCACAATAGGCCTGCCCCCTAGCGGTGTAGGCCGAGCCCAGGTGCCGTATCTGTGGTTTTTGGCAGGTGGCTTCCTCCCCGGCCTGCCACCGCGGCCTCTCTGGCTGCCCCAGCCCAAGTCCTTGCTTGTATAGCTGAAAGCTGAACCCGAACTGAAAAGCCCCAATATCCATTGTCCGTCGATAACGGTGTATATTCCATAAGTTGCTGGATCCATTGAAAGAAAACGAGAACCACCATGTCGCAAGTGAAGGGCCAATCTTCAGCTTGCTAATTTTATCAGTGAAGACATAAATTTTCTTAAGGGTAAACTATTTGAAAATAATATTTTATATAAATTTTTAATTCAAATTTCAAATTTTTATAAATTTTCATTCAACATTTTAATTTTTTCTAATTCTTTTTTAATATTTCTAAAAACCGCGTTTATTAGTGACCTCCGATAATTTTTTTACTGATAAAAATTTCCCTGGTGCCAGCTAAACCTGCAAGTGAAGCTACATAGAGCTTCTCTAGTGCACCTGGACCATGGTAAATCAAGGTACTATAACTAATCAACGTTGACCAGCTGTCCATCCGTTTTATCCTATGACTTGCATGGTCGGCCTTAAGATTTTAGGGATCCGAGGCGAATCCAAAACCTTGGCTCTTTATATATTTTTTTGCTGATCACTGTTGTCAAATTTGTCATGTTGCGATGAGGCGGCAAGCGGGGTAAACATTAACCTTTCCTTGCATTCTTGATTGCTGTTTGCTAGACTTCTGGGCAATTCCCGAGCTTGTTGCTTTTATTGCAGATACTAATGTCAAGTACTCACATACCAGCCCGTATTTTTTATAATGTGTTGGCCAAACTGGTTGTCTATAATGTGTCATACTTAATCTCAGAACAAACGGAACAAACCTTTATTTAAAGGTGAACTTTGAGAACTACTTATTATAGACTCTGATTGTGGCAGTGGAGGAAGTAAAATAGATTAATCACTCCAGAAACAAAACAAAACTACGTTTATGCAAAGTCTAGTGTGCTGAGTGGACTAGGCAGCGGGCCTATACTTTGCATTATATACTAGACTAAATATAGTATACCTTTATATGTAGGAGAAATTGTCTGTGGGACATGTTCGTGTGTGTGTTTGTCCTGGTTACGCCGTACGCTTTGATTTTGTACAGAGGACACCGTAAAATCATACTATGTTAATTATTAAAAAAAATTTCAGCCAAGAGGAGAGAGAAAGAGAATGAAAAGTTACGAGACCCTTTTAACTTAAGGCAAGCATCATCCGTTGTATCACCATCCTAACTCTCGTCATCTGGTATCTGCTCTATTTCGTTAGACACGCACAGTTAGCCGGCTGTTGGTAAGCTCATGATGGAGATTAGGATGGTGCGAACAGAGTAGGAACCAGAACAAAAAAGAAGTGCTCGGGTGCAAGAGTACTCACACATTTTCCTCTTATATCATTCCTGTTTGCTAAAAGTTTAAATAATCAATATGATATGCTATGGACCAAAAAAAAAAAGTTTTCGATGTGTATAGAATAAAGACAAAACGTGTGGTGTGTTTCTGACAAAGCCACCAATCAACGGTATCCCACGTATAAATCCTTTTATATTTAGTTCCCCCTGACCTTGTTGGAATCATTGGATGGCCATTGTGGGTCATGATCTCTCTCATATAGGTATATATAGAAGAATTACGTGACTAGATAGATGCTATCTCTTGTGATGGATAGATACTACCTCTGTCGCAAGAAAACTTTACATTTAGGTTCAATCAAACTTATATCTGACTAATTATTTTGATAAATTTAACTAATTTTAATAATAAAATATATATTAATTATTCTATATGATGAATTTAAAAGGACAAGTCCTAAATATATAGAAAGCATTGGTCAAAGCTAAGTAGAATGTAACCCAAACGTAAACATATTTTGAAATAAAGTATCTTAATTTTCCTATGTTTAACAAGCAGGAGGGACCCCGGACAACTGCTCAGTTTGACCCCATCAGAGCAACTCTAATAGCTATCTAAAATTATTGTATCTAAATTTATGTTTAGGTCATTGATAAATTAGAATTGATATCTAAAATAGTTTTCATCTCCAACAATACTTAAATTCAATATTCATCAAAATTTAAACTTACCACATCATCCTAATTTATACCTCTGACTATAGTTTTGAGGTATAAGTAAACCTAAATCGTTATATGTGGGTACCTAATTTGGTAGAGATGAAGATATCTAAATTTTAAGTGCTGATATATGTTGAACTACTGCTTTTTACTTCAAATACCTAAATTCATGTTTAGGTATTCACTTTAAATACCTATTAGAGTTGCTCTCAGGACCGGCACTGGTGATTTGCATACTACACTTCCGTCAAGCAATTTCTAGCTTCATCACTGGTTACATCATTTTTGTGAGAGATCTTATTTGTTGTTCTGTGTTGCAGGCGCTTCCACTGACATGAGCCAAAATAGCTGACATCATCTATGATGTCCACTGCCGATTTTTTTTAAGTACAACTACATGTATTTTATCAAATTTATCACAAAAATGCAGATTTAAATTATAATTTCAGAAAATTATAGATTTTGGATCAAATTTATTACAAAACTACAGATTTTATGTAATGTGGCTGTAGCAAATTTATAGTTTTTTGAAACTATGATTTAAACCTATAGTTTTGTGATAATATTTATAAAATAATTGTAGTTTTGTGAAATTTACTTTTTTTTTATACTTTCTTCGGTTTTAAATTATTGACACCGTTGACTTTTAACATCAACTTTAACCATTCGTTTTGTTCAAAAAATTTGTTTAAATGTGTAAACTTATTGGTCATTCTATAAATACCATTAATAATAAAAGTAAATAATAGCAAAATTTTCTATATTTGAATAATTTTTTTAAATAAAATAGATGATTAAAATTAATATTTAAAATTAACGGTGTCAATATTTTAAAACTCGAGGAAGGATTTTCAAGTGGCCTCTTATTTTTCTAGAGGCAAACACGTACACGTCCCCTAGACATTGACGAGCCAACAGCTAACCATACCGTACGACGAACGCTGAAATTAAAAAGAAGCAGCAATTGCGTTCCGCTTCCGTCGGTGTCGAACTTCCAATTCGATGGCCGCCGAGCTCACGGAGAGCTCGCGCTATGACCGCCTCAGCGAGCTGAAGGCCTTCGACGACACCAAGGCAGGCGTCAAGGGCCTCGTCGACGCTGGCATCACCGCCATCCCGCGCATCTTCCACGACCCTGCCGCAGAGTCTTCTCTTGGTCACGATGTCACCGGCGGCAGAGTCCCCGTCATCGACCTCGCTGCGGCGAGGCCTGAACTCATCGCGCAGGTGAAGGCGGCCGCCGAGTCTCTCGGCTTCTTCCAGGTCGTGAACCACGGCGTGCCGGGCGAGATCCTCGCCCAGACGCTGGCTTCGGTCCGGAGGTTCCACGAGGAGCCTGTGGAGGTGAAGGCGCCGTACTACACCCGGGACCCCGCGCGGCCCGTCAAATACCTGAGCAACTTCGACCTGTTCACGTCGCCTTCGGCGAACTGGCGCGACACCCTTTTCGTGGACATAAGCTCGGCCGCGCCGGAGGATGTTCCGCCGGCGTGCCGAGGTGCTTTGTTGGAGTGCACAACAAAAGTGGAGAATCTGGGCGCCATGCTGCTGGAACTGCTGTTCGAGGCCATGAGCCTGCACCGTGGATTCCTGGAGCATGACGCTGGTCTCTACGGGGTCGGTTTGAGCAGTGTAACGGGCCACTACTACCCGCCGTGCCCGCAGCCGAACATGACGATGGGCACCACCAGGCACGCGGACCCCAGCTTCCTCACGATAGTCCTCCAGGATGGCGTCGGCGGCCTGCAGGTGCTCGTCGACGACGAAGACGGTGGTGGCAGTAGCTGGGTGGACGTGCCTCCGGTGCCCAGCGCGCTGGTGGTCAACATCGGCGACTTCCTGCAGCTCATGTCCAACGACAGGTTCAAGAGCGTGGAGCACCGGGTGCTCGCCATGGCCGCCAGGCCGCGAGTCTCAGTTGCCTTTTTCTTCAGAACGAGCCACGGCGGCAGGGTCTATGGCCCTATCGTGAACTCGGCTGAAAATGAGCAGCCACGCTACAGAAACATTACGGTAGAGGAGTTCATGGAGTACTTCAGAAACAAGGGCCTCGATGGCCGATCTGCACTTGAACACTTCCTGCTTTGATCGAGAGATAGAGTACTGTCCATGAAAAATCCTTCTTGGATGAATATGATCGATCTTTCATGTCTCCATTCTACGAGGAGGCAACAACAGTTACAAACGTGTTGGAGATATAATTCTTATCATGGGTGATTAACATAAGCAAAAGTCAGGGAAATCTTATGCAAATATTTTCAGGATAGAGAATGTGTTTCTCCTTTATTTACATGTTTGTATGTGACATTATTTAAAAATTACTCCATTTATTTTTAAATTGTTGTCACCGTTGATTTTATCATCTTATTCAAAAAATATAATAACTATTATATATTTTGTTATAAATTGTTTTATTATTAAATACATTTAAAACACAACTTATAATTTACACATTTGAAGTAATTTTTTAATTGAAAGAAATGATTAAAGATGATGTTAAAAATCAATGACAACAACAATTTAAAGAATGGAGGGAGAATTTTTTAGGCCAAATTCATGGATGCTCATGTGAAACACCATGAATAAAACTATCGCCGCCAATGGAACACAAACTGCACGATTGCTATGTTAATTTCTCGAGGGAATGTCTTCTGTCAATGGTCTCTCATCCACACCACACATGCATATAAATATCTCCAGTTAATTTACGAGGTAGAGTGAGAAGATTGGCAGAGCTTTTACGTGTGGCCATCCAATGTGCATAATATTTTTTTTCATATTTCATTTATATACTACCAAATGTACGTCACTGTCTTTCAAAATATCAGTGCCACTAAATTAGCTAATATAGATAGATTAGAAATTATTTGAGAACCATATACGAAAATTGTTGGAGAAGGCCCTTTTTTACTCCCAACAGTGTGCCACAGACTTTATAAATTAGTTTCGGACGTCTAGCGACATGATGCTGACAACAAGAACACTCGGGATGACATGGATCTCTCACATGTCACTTTGATATTATTGGTGTTCATAGCTGCAGTGTCACTGCAAGGTCTGGTCCCTCTCCACACTGCCTGGAATGGAGAACATACAAGCCACTCCCGTCTTAGTAGTCAGAATGTGAATTTTCCACAACGATAGCAACTCCCAGTGCCTCCTACTCCCCGTGCAATATATTGTATGGTTCATGTGCCCAAAGTTAAGTTTGTGAGATGATGTGATGCTTGAAGTTAATTACAATTATCTATTTAATCAGATCTAACAGTTAAAAATAAAAAAATACTTAATCAAAGATATCAAATTGATGAACCCGTGGACTCGATATTAAAAATAGTAGATCCGATATCAATTTTTAAAAATCAACGGTTGAGATTAATTGAAGAGGTGAAAGTTACTTCTCAAGCAACGTAGCATCTCTTATAACTTACCTCAATAGAATAGGATAAGAGAGCATCTTCAACAATCCCCTAAATCTTCTCCTAAATCAAAATTTAAAGAAAATAAGTAAAATCTTTTCTCCAACAGTACCCGTAAACCTTCCCCTAAAAGTTCCGCGTCCCCTAAAAGCTTCCGTTCCGCACCTATTTCCAGGGAGATTTCTGGGCTCCCCGATTTCCTCTCCCGCAACATTTTCCCTTTCGCGCCGAGGCCGGCCCTCGTCCCCGCCTCCCCGCTTCAAGATGGCGCCGTCACCGGAGACGGCAGGCGCACGTCTCGTACGCGTCCCCAGTCCGTCCTTCGTCGTCGACCTCGGTCACAGCTTCATCCCGTCGCCCGGGCAAGCGATACCCTGCTGAGACGCCGCCATCCTGATTGGTGTTTCCCGACGTCCGCCGCCGCGCGTCCTTGTCGTCCCAGTTCATTCCCCGGTTGGTCCCCGCCGGTTCCGGCTCGTTCCCCAGCGGTCCCCACTTGGTTCCCTCCGTTGCAGCTCGGCCGGTTTCTATCTGGTGCAGCGACGACCAGCGCAGGAGCCACCTTGCATCTTCTTCCTCCTAGTGCAGACTCCATTCACAATTATCAATCTCATCTCCTCTCCTTTCTTGCAAGATAATGGATTCTGTGGATTTATTTGGGTTAGAAATATGTTCATATGTTGTGTTCATCTGATGAGTTAGTATATTGTTTTTTTTTTGCAACTTAAGGTCCTTGATTAAATAGAATTAGGATTACCATTAGTCACCGCACCCTAAGCCTGGCACCATCGGTGGCCATTTTAGCAAGCAAATGTGCTATTCTATGCCCCTCTCTTTACATGTATAAATTTAAAAGAGTTAAAACAAAGGCTAATGTCCTTGATGAGATGTCTTACACTACTGGTTCCGTTTAGCTAGCTAACAGAGGTCAAATATGAGTGAGTATATTGTTGATTTGCAACGTTCATTCAACTAGCTGTACAGATTCAATTTTGCATAAGCAGATGATGCAATTGATATGGCTTATTTGTTACACCTCATAGTTATGTGGAGTGTAATCAAATCTTTAGAAGATATAGCTTCATAGCTACTGATATGGCTATTCATATGTAACATGCAGTTGAGCTATTTCACAAATTTTGTGTGTACTATACAGATGTGCAATGACATTTATATGGTTTTTTTTTCAAATATGTTTATTTATGGTGTTCAGGTGCATTACTGAGTCTCTGATTTCCAATTCTGCTTTCATTACAGAGTCTCTGATTTCCAATTCTACCCTTATTTGTTTAGGTACAAAGACGGTCTGTCAATGGAGGGAGATGGCTATTTCATAGGATTGCTTAACGAAAGCCAGGGCAACCTTGGATCGGACTTGGATGGTTATTTTCTTATGACCACTTTTTTGGTTGATTTAGCATTGGTACTGCTTTATTCTTAGCTTAAACGGAATGTATGAGATGCTATTTTATTTGTGTCTGGATGGCCTCTGTCACCTATTTCAGTGAAAGCCGAAGTTACCTGAAGCATCAGTATATCTATATTGTTCTTCGATGGCACGTTTGACCTCTGTTCCTAGTACGAAGTATATGCCTGTATTGTCGTTGCGCCATCTGAATTCACATGGCTCTGCATGGCAGCGCTGCTGTGTTCGTGTTCGACTCGATGCGTTTGTGAGGAACGATCTTATTCTAAGTCTACGTACGATTTGGATCGGCCAACGGCCAACCGAATGATCTAGGTAAACAAATCGATACTGCTGATCTAGCTTGAGTTCAAATAATTTGGGGTCCAATTAGGGGTGCTGTTGAAGGAAGAAAGAAAAATAACCTCCTAAATTTTTTTGGTTGTCCCCAAAAGATAGTTTTAGGAGTGGAGTTTTAAGAGAGCTTTTGGAGTTGCTCTAAGCCAAGGTAAATTATAGGGGAGGCAGGGCAATCAATCTGTACAATTTCAATGCTACTAATAAATGTCAGTGTGTTTGGTTGGTATATGTAGCACAGTACATTTTTAAATCTAAAATAATAACCTTAATGATAATCAAACATTACCTTGTGTAGGAAAGATATCAGCACTTTCCTATTTTAGTCTGTGCAGTGTATGTGTGTAAAAATAAAGAAAAACTATTCATATTTCAAGAAAAGTAGGAAATATTTATTAGGCCTGTTTGGTAGATATTCCAAAAGTGTGATTCTACAGCTTCAGGATGTGCCTTTGCCAAGAGATTTCAAAAAGTGGTTCTAAACCTACTCACTAGAAGCACTTCGTTGATTTGTTCTAGAAGTCAAAATAAAAAAAAAGCACCAGTACATCTTTTTTAACTTCTCCAGTCATCTTTACATGGCAGCAACAAGAGAAGTTGATTTGTCAAACAATTTTTTTCAAGAGAAGCTGATTTTTAATAGAAGCCTTTTTAAAAGAAGCAGAAGCTCTATCAAACAGCCTCGATACGATTCAAAGAAGCAATGAATTCATTAGTAGTGAGACGAATGTTGGTTTGTAGTACAATATTAACATGAACAATATGAAAAATAGATTACAAAAGACTAGTGTGGAATCATGGGATCCCTTCTATGTCCGGATGAGAAGAGGTAACATAATCAGAATAATACGGCTCATCTGTGACTGAGTGCTTCCAGCTCTGATCCTTAAAAGATGTAACTCTGTGACTGAGTGCTTCCAGCTCTGATCCTTAAAAGATGTAACGCATGTGTGATGTGTCGTCTCCTTGAGTAGTCTTCACTGTGCGGACTTTATTCAGCTCAACATGTTGCACTGTTCATGTGCCCATATGCAAAACATTTGATCATTAGCTTGGTGCCTCTTTTCAACTGACTTTTTCATGCCAATTAATCTATAATATATATTGTGAACGTTGAGGAGTGGATGAAGCTATGTAAAAAGAGAGTAGCTGCATAATGAACCGGCAAGTCGTATGAATTGGAGAGGCAGGGCATCCAACCTTTATATAAGAAGGATTTTAAGGTAGATCCAAAGTAAAATTGATCATTTATTTGTACGAATTTCGAGGAATAAAGTGTTTTTTTTTATCTTCTAGGAGGCAAAAGCTATTTAATAATTACTAATTAAATTTATATTCATCTTTGGAAAGTAAAATTATATTTTTTGGAAACTTATGCATGCGATAATTTTGGAAAGTAACATTGTATTTTTGGAAACTAATGCATGTGATAATTTTGGAAATGAAAAGAATATGACAGGTCCTCACGTTTTAATTCCTTGCCGGTTTAATACAAACATTTAAGTACGGAGAAAACTAATGCATTTACGTTATGTTCTCTTCCTTGTCAGGTACTCAAGACCAGGTGGCCGGCTGAATTACACGGTAGCTTTACGTTACGTGGCGTTAATTATGTGAGATAGACCGGATTGGTGCTGTTCACATTCACCTCGATGCCTCCGAGCGCCGCCGCGAAGGGACCGCTGTGGGAAGGAAAGGGAGGGAACGCCGCCGGGGAGGAAGGGAACGCGGCGAACTGGAGATTAGCGGCACAGGAGCATGGTGAATAGGAGATTCCCTCAGCTAAGGAAGCCAATCAAGCAGCGCGGGAAATGGGCGACGATTGTCTGGTGACGTGGATTTTAATTTCTCGATTTTTTTCTTTATTATCCTTTTCAAAAAATGGACGTCCAAGGTTAATTCGTTCCTTCATCTCTCTAGAAGTAAAACATAAGTAATTGGTCTACCGTAAAAGGTCTCTTATATAATGGCTTTAAAGAACCTCAAGTTTATCCCAAGAACTTAACTATATATGATCATAGTTGATTTGAGGATAACTCCGTAACTACAAAACTAATTTATCACGTCCTGTCAGCAAGTAAAGACGGTTTATAATTATTAACCACCTGCACTTGAAAGACGTGGGCTTAGGAAAATCAACTGCGTGTGTAAATAGATTTATACTGGCACCACCCGGTCGGTCGAAGCGCGGCACCGCCCGGTACCCACCGCGGGCTCGAGCGCATGCCACCATGGCGGCCTCCCTTCCGCTGGCGCTGGGATCCGGTCGCCTCCGGCGGTTGTGACTTGTGACCAAGTTGCTGCCGTCTCTCTCTCTCTCTCTCTGTTGCTGCTGGCGTGGATCTTGTCGAGCATGGTCCCGGTCCGTGAAGTGATGGCGCACCATCCTGTCGGCATCCAAATATGTATTTTTTAGGGATTGTTTTTTTTTCAAAATAATGCAACTTTTTTCAGAAATTATAAAGACAATATCTGACTCTAAGAAAATTCAATAATAATACTCAGTCGAACGTATGTTGAGTACACAAAAAAGGAATTTCCAAACGTCCAATAAATGAAATAGGCATTGTCGAACAACCATTGTTCGACACACATATTATAAGATTTTCTTGACTTTTGCTTATTCTTAGATATTGTATATTTGGCTTTAAACACCCAAGATAAAAATCCAAGCTCCAACAGGTTTGAAACCGTTGTTGCTTCCTCATGGAATGGAGACATGAAAGATGGATCATATTCTTACAAGAAGGATTTTCCATGGACAATATTCTATCTCTCGATCAGAGTCGGAAGTGTTCAAGCGCAGATCGGCCGTCGAGGCCCTTGTTCCTGAGGTTGTCCATGAACTCCTCTACCGTCATGTTTCTGTAGCGTGGCTGCTCATTTACAGCCGAATTCACGATAGGGCCATAGACCCTGCCGCCGCCATTTGATTTGAAGAAAAAGGCCACTGAGACTCGCGGGCTGGCGGCCATGGCGAGCACCCTGTGCTCCACGCTTTTGAACCTGTCGTTGGACATGAGCTGAAGGAAGTCGCCGATGTTGACCACCAGCGCGCCGGGCACGGGAGGCACGTCCACCCAGCTACCGCCGCCACCGCCTTCATCGTCGACGAGCACCTGCAGGCCACCGACGCCGTCCTGGAAGACTATCGTGAGGAAGCTGGGGTCCGAATGCCTGGTGGTGCCCATCGTCAAGTGCGGCTGCGGGCACGGCGGGTAGTAGTTGCCGGTTACACTACTCAAACCGACACCGTAAAGGCCGCCAGCGTCATGGTCCATGAATCCACGGTGCTGAGCCATCGCCTCGAACAGCAGTTCCAGCAGCGTAGCGCCCAGATTGTTCACCTTCGCCGAGCACTCCATCAAAGCTCCTCGGCACGCCGGCGGAACATCCTCCGGCGCGGCCGAGCTTACGTCCACGAACAGGGTGTCGCGCCAGTTCGCAGAAGGCGACGTGAACAGGTGGAAGTTGCTCAGGTATCTGACGAGCCTCGTGGGGTCCCGGGTGTAGTACGGCGCCTTCGCCTCCACGGGCTCCTCGTGGAACGCCCTGACCGAAGCCAGTGTCGCGGCGAGGATCTCGCCTGGCACGCCGTGGTTCACGACCTGGAAGAAGCCGACAGTCTCGGCAGCCGCCGTCACCTGCGCGACGAGTTCAGGCCTCGCCGCGGCGAGGTCGATGACGGGGACTCTGCTGCCGGTGACATCGTGACGAGGAGATGACTCTGCTGCAGGGTCGTGGAAGATGCGCGGGACGGCGGTGACGCCACCGTCGACGAGGCCCTTGACGCCAGCCTTGGTGTCGTCGAAGGCCTTGAGCTCACTGAGGCGGTCAGACTGCGAGATCTCCATGAGCTTGGAGGCCATCGATTTGGAGGTTCGAAACCGTCGGAACCGGAACGCAAGTGCTGCTTCTTATTAGTTCCAGCATTCGTTCGTGTTGTTAGCTGTTGGCTCGCCATTTTCTGGCAGACGTGTACCTCTCTATTTTTAAATTGATGTTGTTATTGACTTTTAATTTTAATTTTGACCATTCGTCTTATTCAAAATATTAGTTTAAATATTTAAAATTTTAAGTTGTGATTTAAATAACTTTAATAATTAATTAAATTATAATAAAATATATGATTTTTATAATTTTTTTAATAAGGCGAATGATCAAAATTAAAATTAAAAATCAACTACGACATCAATTTAAGAACAGAGAGAGTACGTGTTTGCCTCCAGAAGAATAAGAGGCCACCTAAAAATATATATAATTCATTTTTTTTCAAAAGTGGACATCATAGATGGCGGCTACTTTGTTTCGTGTCATGAAAACACCTGCAACACAAAACAGCAAACAAGATCTCTCACAAAAAAATGACTGTAAGAGATGTAGCCAGTGGTGAAGCAAGAGTTTGCTTGACGGAAGTGTCAAGTATTCAAAATATCAGTGTTGGCCCTGAGTGGGTTCAAGCTAAGCAGCCTCCCTGGACCCCTCAACCTTGTTAAACATAGAAAAAGATACCTACCCAAAACAAAATATCTTAGTATATCTTTGGAGCTGTCTCCTTCATTGGCGTGTTAATTTGTTAACCACAATTGTATCTATTCAATCATGTAATTCTTCTATATGTATATCTGAGATCATAACCAAGGTTTATAAAACCGTCCAAACCGGATCGGCTTTCAGTCAAACTCGTCTGTTTCGGTTTGAGCGAACGATCGGTTGTCGACTTAAAAGTTTCCAAAAAATTTTAAATTTTTTTTAAAAAATTAAAAAACCAAAAACCGGTGAAACCGATCAAAGCCCTGTTTGGAACCAATGCGATTTCTTAAAAAACTGGTTATATACGTAGTTTTGATAAACTAGATTACGAAGAAAAATTAGGTAGTGGTGTTTGAATGCCAGTTTATAGAAACTAGTTTGTAGTTTTTTTCTTGTCAAATGACATCACTACCTGTATTTTATTTTAAATATCTGAGTTTGTTAAAGGTAATATGTCTTTTGGTTAAAAAGACCCAGAAGAATTTAGAATGGACCAGGTTCTTGTTTCTATAAACCAAAGCAAAAACTAACCTGTTTGGAGTTACTTCAGTTTTTAAAAACTGATTTAAACTAGTTGTATCCACCGAAAACCGGTGAACCTTGTCAAACCGAATTGGTTTCAAAATTCAAAAACATTTAAACCGAAAAACTGGTTGGTAAACTAAAAAATCGAGCAGTAAATCAAAAAAACCGAGCAATTTTCATTTTAAAATCTGATTTTTGCCATTTATTACAATTTTCCAATTTATTGATGCAGTTTTTGTGGTTTTGGTGAAAACCGACGAAACCAACTCCACCGATTGCCGCGGTACGAAGGAAAAGAAAAACCTTGAGGGCTTGTTTGGGTCCTCAGAATTGATCTGAATTGAAATCATTTCCGAGGGCTGGTCTGTTTGGCAGTGAGATGGAAATGAATTTGTGATTCAGCTAATTTCCGATCGCTAAGACATGGGCTCAAATAAAATTCCAACCCCAACACTCCGAATCGCTTAGAATCTCTACCAGTCCCGTGCTTGCGGAGTACGACGGCTCCCTCATGGTTGTGGCTCGCCCCATCGTCACGCCGCTCCGCCGCTCGGTTTCGCCGTGCTGCTCCGCAGCTCGATTTTGCCGCGTCGCCGCCTGTCTCTGCTCCGCCAATCGGAATCGCCGTTACACCATCTATTCTGCTCCACTTCTGGCCGCCACCCCGCCGCTCCGCCGGTGACCAAGGGAACTTGTTGTGGAGCACGAACGTGACGGCTATGGCATTCGGGACTGCCGCCACTCTCCTGTCGCGGTGATGGCCTGATGGACGCGAGCCACAGAAAAGCTTGGCCCACCACCTGCGCCGACGACCAAGAAGTCGGCCACGCGCGCGACGACGACGAAGTCGGCCACGCGTGCGTCAAGGTCGCCTGCTTCCAT
>BCLH01000178.1:227634-251594 GCA_001602315.1 Zoysia pacifica | reverse complement strand
CGCCGACGAGGCCTCCGGCAGGCCGCTGCCGCCACACACCGGCCAGTTGCGCCCCTGCGCGTGCACGCCGGCACGCCGCGCCACTGACTGCTGGGCCGCGAGGTCCACCAGGCAGTCCCACCCGCACGCTCCCACTCCACAGCCGCACACGTGGACATGGTCCACCGAGCCGCACTCACACACCCACCTCCCTGCACCCCGTCCACCTAGACCACGGACACAAAGACATACACCGAGCCCATGATTCACAGGACAGCGGCAGCGAACCCACATAGGTCACGGAGCCCACCTGTTAGTGACAGAGCCTAAAATGCTACGGCCACCCAATTCATGCACACACAAAATTATTCCTAAGCCTTTTTCAGCCCAAATAAAATTCCTAAAAATGCTAGGAAAATAGCCAATTACAAATACACCCCCAGATACAATAATCTTGCCCATATGAGCACACATAAAATTTACAAATGTCATAAAGGCCCCACTAATAATAGTATATTTACACCAAAGCCCCTACAATTTGTTTTTGTCACTATTTTCACATACCTTGTCTGATCATTGTGATCTTTATACCTTTGGAATCACCTCTCCGAATCCTACCACTGGAAAACATTCAACTCTTTGATCTATTTGTTTATCTTGGTTTTATTTGAATTCTTTGGTTTTTTCACGGTAGATTTACTTTTACTATTTCTCGCGTGTAGTCGACGAGGAGCTGGGAGACGAGGAAGCCAACGACCTCGAGTACAAAGAAGAGCTTGAAGACACCTTTGAAGGCAACATCTAACCCTTTGATCATATTAATCCTATATTTCGCTTGCATGTTCTTAATTTTGTTGAAATGTTGTGTAGTTAATACCCTACTTGTTATTATGTATTTATATTAATGCCAGTTACTTTCTCTCATTAATTAGAAATACTACCGTGTTGCCCGGTTGATGACGCTACCTTGTTAACCATTGGATTCTGTAGTTAAATCTTTTAAGGAACAGAAAGTTACCTTGACATTAGTATGTTTAGGGACCCTTCAGCAATGCAATGCATTTCCATACCTTACAACAATTATTTACAAAATGTGTTAAAATAAGTTGGTGGTGTGAGTAAAATAAAATGGGATGGGTGATAGTGCAATTGGTGCTAGGTGAAGAAGGGTACTTTTGGTTGTGGGGTGTGGCTTCATGTTAAAGACATGTGATAGATGTTAAGCTTCAGTCTGATCCACCTGTCGTGGACAAGCGCCGCTCTTGCGATATAAGGACCGGTTTATGGGACCTCAACGTAGTGATTTCGTGCAGCCACATAACTTGTATGAGAAGGTCTTATTCTACCACCTTGATTATACACATTGAGCCCCTAAGGCAGTCGGTTGGATACAAGAACCCATGAGCAGATATGAGACACTCATGATCCGATCTTCGATTACAGCAGTTGCTCGCGTCGTGGGATCATATTGCCCATGGATATAGAACCCTGGTTGTGTAATCTCCCAGTGATATTTGGAGCAAGAGAAGATGTGGATGAAGCTAACCCACGATCTGGTTATGAGAATGTGCTATCACATCGTCTAGACTTGGAAGACCCCAATCCGGATGCCTCCTGAGGTGGAATCTGTGGTAACCTCTATATGTGTTAGAGTGAACGTTATGCGACTCTGTTGATCAATAGAAGCATAGCTGTGAGTACAGTGTAAAACCTCTTAGAGTGTATAATCCTACAAAATGGCCATTGTTATGGTATTGACACACTACAGCTTAGACTCACTTTTATTAGTCTTTGGTACTACCCTTGTTGATGTGAGTGGGTGTAGGTGTCTGTGATTTGGAAAGTGTCTGAACAGGATAGTGGAGGCCCTTCCAGTTAAAACTTGAGAAATTGTGGGAAAGGTGACTTCTCTCTCAGGTCCACCCTCTAAAATACCGATAGGATAGTATTTTGTTATCGTCTGTTTCTAAACCTTCCATAGCAAACTTGCATAAAAGTTGCTTTCGCAAAAAAGATCTGCAGCTTTCCTTGACGACCATTTACGCATGTATAAGACCCTGTGTAGGGTTAGGGCTTGTTGAGTACCTCTCATTCTCACCCTTGCTGCTATCATTTTGATGAAGAAGAAGAGGCAGCCAAGTTTGACGGTGACGCATAGGATGCCATTCCTGGTCCAGGTCAGCCTATGGCGTAGCTTTCGAGTCTAGCTCTCTTTTGTTGCAGTTATTCAAATGTTTGTTCGAGGTTGTGTTCAATACCTCGTTGGCTTGTAATCTAAGACCTATGTTTGCAAGACTCTATTCGAGACAATATATGTAACAACTATTGTATGTGTGATGATTCCACAATGTACGTGTGTGTTAACTACTGATCTAGAGATTGGTATGATACACAAGGTGTATCCCAGAAATAGGGTATGACAGAGTGGTATCAGAGTCATACTTTCCCTAGGATAAGACCGTAACGACTCTAACCTTAGAAGGATGTTAATTTCAATGTATAAACTATTTTATAAAACCCTACTACGGTAGGAACTCCATATTTTCTCTTCTTGCTATATTTATAAAACTTATTTTACTGACATTGACCATCTTCTTTTGGAGATGGCTAATGACAACTGGACTTACCTGGGTGCCGAGGCAGCCAACATCAACAGGTATCCTGCGATATTGGCTTGCACCTAGAAGCGATTCGGGTACACTGCCCCCGTACTCTTCCACTGGAGGGAGCACGAGGGTGAGGGATACTCCGCATGTGAGTTGAGGCCAGTATCCCTACTGGTCATGTGCCTCCTCAGAGCCAGGCTTGCATCGGAGCTACTTTTGTCGACACGGTGCAGGCCACTGCACGCGAGGAGATACGGATGTTCTGTTTGGCGAACCTGGAGTACACCGGGCTTACCCTGGTGAAGTACTTATCGGTTCTGCTGAACAATGACCCTCTCTGGACTCACTGTATGAACATTCTTAAGAGAGCTACCAGGATTGTGGGCAACCCCACCTTGGTGGAGACTGCACTGTACGTGGCGGTGTTGAACAAGCTCTGCGATGACTTCCGTGAGCAATGGGCTGTCCATGCCCATTGCGCCAGTGGTGCAAAGGCTCAGTCCCACATACAAAGCTTGACTCCATTCGATCAGCTCTTGACGCAGCTCGAGAGCGTGAGGACGGCCTTCAGAAGGCCCTAGCAGACGGCCACACTACCCACCAGCATGAGCTGGACACCCTACATCAGCAGCTTAGTCAGCACCCGACAGGAGCATGATGTGTATGTAGTTCCTGATCTTTCATCAAGTCGTGGTAACTCTCGCTTTGGTAGAGATGCGACACACAATCGATCAAGCCTCAAATCAACACAATTCGAACCCACAATCGCAGCACCACTTCTCCTTCGGTTATCAACTGTGCACACACAATTGACCTTGCCAGGAAGGCTAATCCCAGCATGCGAATGGAAAAAGACAAGTAAGAATAAGGAGAACACAACTCAATTGCAAAATCTGAATTAATCTCATGAAGTTGGAATCCAACAAACTGTCAAATGAAGAAACTGTTTGATAACTGATGAAACTAATAAAAAAACTAAGTCTAATAATGATGGCTACTGTTTATATAGAGTTCATGAAGTCCTTAGGGGGAAAGTCTAATACTAATGGGCCTAAAAAAGATACATGACTCAAGAGCCAAAAGATGGGGTCATAGCACCTTGACAAATTCTAGACATCATATTGTTTCGGTGATTCCCAGAGATCTAGGAAGTATTTTTGCATGGGTTTAGATTTGTTGGAAATCTTATCTTCTTAGATTTCCATCCATATCTAGAACGTCCAAAACAGAGCTCGTATGCGACCAGGGCACCGTTTTAGTGCAGGCTGACCCAGGAGTCCAACTCGGACTCGAACTCGAGTTGGATTTGATCTCATCCGAGTTTGAATATGCCTTGCTAATCTTGAGCATCTCCAAGTCCTTCTTCATGCTTCCCTTGACCCTCTCTAATGTTCTTAATCATGATAAAGGCATATGTTTAGGAACAAGCTCACCTCTAATCTCAACTATTGTGCGTGAGTTTCATCAATACTGATTTGAGCATGCCAAAGATAGCCGCTTCACCACGTGCCAGGGATGTCAGGTGGCTCGCCATGGAGCGAGCTAGAAGATCATGCTTTGCTAGCAGGTCTTCGTGGGCAGCCTCAATGGGAGGCGAGTTCTAGCGACCCACATGCCGGTCTTGGACCAGGCAACTTAAGATGCCATATCTGAGACTCTAAGTCAGCGACCATCAACCATCAAAGGCACCAGTGGCCCCATCATAGGGGGTTACCTATTTTGCTCCGGAACCCACACCGACTCGTACAACAACACCTACTCCAAGACCGACTACGACCTCGTCCTTGACATCGACCTCAGCACTAGTTATGAGCTCATGGAGAGCACCAATAAGGAGGAGGAGTACTACGACACCGACGTCACCATCGACATCACAGGAAGTGACTTCGGGTATGAGGTAGGTGACGACGACGACTCCACTGGTACAGGAGATAGGACGCCTGAGGCCACAGTGGACCTGATGGAAGAGGATCCGTCGAAGGTTGAGGTCTACCTCAAGGACCCGGCCGACTCCACTCCCAGTGTGGAGATACTGACAGAGGCCTCAGGAGCACCCTAGGTTGATAACCAGGTTACCCCTATGGCGACAGGAGCTGGGGTTAACGACGACATTGATTCCCTGAAGCTCCACTCGATGATGGTATTGACCTGCACCATTAGTGGCTTGACTTTATCCAAAGTCTGTGAGGTGTTAACCACAGGGTAGGAAAGTAGGGTTTAGCAGCTCTTTTGGTAGCTTTTCTAGTAGGGAGTTGGTGGTGTCCATGTACTTAGTGGTTTGTAGTGACTCCCGTGATAGTTTTAGCAGCGTGTAGTGTATCACGCTTAGTCCCCAATTAAACCTTGGTTATGCTTGTAATATAAGAAATTGATGTGTGCTTGTTTGTTTATTTGGATCTCTTTTTACTTGATTGCAATGTTTGTGCGTCAAACAAATATCAAGAAAAACAGCAATAATCCTTATAAATTATGGCATGAGAAAAACAACAACGACAGTTAAAGTGTTACGGACCTACCTTCTTACTTCTTAAACATTGATCTTGCAACAGCAGAATGCTTCCCAAGCGCTCCGCTCGCATCCAAGCCCGCCAGGCTCGCACCCGCAACTTCAATAAAGAACAAGAGTAACGCCCTCATCAGGGACGAGCCATCGCTCGAGGAGCCCCGGCTAACCGACGTCGCTCCCCGAGTGAAAGTTGCCTAGAGGGGGGTGAATAGGCAACGACCTAAAAATCAATACTTAAAAATAAATTGATCAAAAAAACAAAGGGCAGACTAGTCCGGTCAGTCGGACTTGTCCGTTAGCGGACAAGTCTGGTCCTTGCGGATAAGTCTGCTAATCGCAGCGAAAAAAAGATCAAACACAAACCCAAAAGGAGATGCGAGACACAAGGATTTTTTATCGAAGTTCAGCTCCACACAGAAGCCTACGTCTCCGTTGAGGAGTCCACAAAGGACTGGGTTGCACTCAACCCTAAACCCCTCCAAGTGACCACAAAGATCAACTTGGTTTTTCACTAAATTGAAAAAGGGTGATACAAACCTCTCGGAACTCACCACAATGGTCTTGAAGGATTCCGGGCGACACCTAACCATGTAGGAGATGAATCTCCAAGAGTAATAAGCCCTGCAAGTCATGCAATGAAAGATCAGTGCTCAAAACGGATCAAAGAGATGAAGGACTCACAATCTCCTCTTTCTTCAATCAAAACCCTAGGGGATTTAATGAAGAACGAGTGGAGGAGGAGAGGTGGATCTCAAAGGGTCTCAGGACGCAATTTGAAAAGATGTGAAAGCTTTTGGTAAACCTAAGACGTGGGAGAAGGGGGATTATATAGATCAATCAAGGATGACCTTCCAAAAATGCCAAGAGCGGACTAGTCCGCAGGTCTGGACAAGTCCGGACATCGAGCTCAATGGTAACATGATCATCTCTCTGGAGTCCACAGAAGGCACTGACAAGTCCGCGAGCGGACTAGTCCGGTCGAGTGGACAAGTCTGGTCAGGCCGCGGTGTAACCGCTCTAGAGTCCGCCTGCCCAGCGAACTAGTCCGCTGGTGGACAAGTCCGGAGAATAACGGGGTGCTCCAATTCTAGAGTCCGCAGGCCTTGACGGACAAGTCCAGACCCGGACTAGTCCGTCTCTGTCAGAGGGACAACTCTCTGGAGTCCGCAGCTAGGCCGGACAAGTTCAGAAACCTGAATAAGTCTGGAGTGACTGCGTGCTCCCTCTCTGGAGTCTGGTCATTGGGTGGAGAAGTTCGTTCCCCAACAAGTCTGGAAAATCGAACAAGTTTGGAGCCAGTGACCAAACATAGATAATTTGGATGGAAAATGAAAGGGGAAAGTTTAAGCACTTAACCATTTTTAAGACAGAAAATGCTAAACCCCTCTTGGTAGTACGGTGGTCCTATGACTCAAAAAGATATAAATACTAAAACCACCAGAGCCAAGGAGCCAACAATTTTCTCTTCGTTGTTGGGGTTCAATAATCATCCATAGACTTTAGTCCCTGCACACATACTCATAAAGAGCCATCAAATGCTTACATTGTTTGTCATAATTTATCCCAAAAACCATAAGAGATCCTAGATGCACTGTCACCGAGGCACAACCAAGGCGCACGAGACAGAGCAGGGATGGAGGAAGCACAGTCCAGTCACCACGGGAAAAACGAAGAGGCACATTCTGCTCTCGCCAACATTGCAGCACCACCCCCAGCTCCAGGTGTTGTTGTACCCCATTTTTGGGATACACTATGCATTATCGTACCAATCTCTGGATCAGTAGTTGGCACACACATACATTGTATACAATAGTTATTACATATATTGTCCTAAATAGAGTATTACAAGAATAGGTCTTAGATTACAAGCTAACAAGGTATGGAACAAAACCTCGAACAATCATTGACAAACTGTAACAAAATGGGAGTCAAACTCAAAAGCTACGCCACAGGCAGACTTGCGTGAAGAACGAGAACTCTATGCATCTCCATCGACCTCGGTAGCTTCTTCTTCTTCATCTGAATGGTAGCCACAAGGGTGAGTACTGAGGGTACTCAGCAAGTCTGAACCCTCCACAGGGTCTTATACATGCATATTTGGCAATCAAGGAAGGCTATGGTTTCTTTTAGCGAAAGCAACTTTTATGCAGGTTCACTATGAAAAGTTTGGGAACAAAGGATAACAATTTACTATCCTATCAGTATTTTAGTGGTTAGACCTGGGGCAGAAATCACCTTTCTCTCCAATTCCCAAATTTTAACTAGAAGGGCCTCTACTATCCTGACCAGACACTTTCCAAAACACGGGCACCTACACCCACTCTTACCAGCAAGGATAGCATCAAGACTAATCAAAGTGAGCCCAAGCTGTAGTTTGTCACTCCCGTGACAACGGTCATACCGGATGGATTATACACTCTGCAGAAGTTATACACTGTACCCTCAGACCATGCTTCTCTTGATCAACAGAGATGCATGACGTTCACTCTAACACATACCAAGATTACCACAGATTCCACCTCAAGAGGCATCCAGGGATCTTCTGTTGGAGTTACCAAATCCCGACGATGTGATAGCACATTCTTGTAACCAGATCATGGGTTACTACATCCAGATCTTCTCTTGGTCCCCCATTTAACTGGGTGATTACACAACTAGGGGTCTTTATCAATGGGCAATACAATCCCACGACGTGGGCAATTGCTGTAATCGAAGATCGGGTCGTGAGTATCTCACGCCTAGTCCTGGGTTCTTGTGTCCTACCAACCACCTTAGGGGCTCAATGTGGAAAAACAAGGAGGTAGAGTAAATCCTTCCCATACAGGTTCTATGGTTGACTACGTTAAGGTTTGATGAACCGGTCCTTATGTGGCAGGGGTGTCGCTTCTCTGCGGCAGGTGGACAAGACCGAAGCTTAACAATTATCACATCACCTTTCTCAATAAACCACGCCCCACAACCAGAAATACCCTTCTTCGCCTAGCACTGTACTATCACCCATCCCATCTATCTTACTCACACAACCAAACTTGTTTTAACAGATTTCATAAGAGATTATTATACGGTGAGAGGATGTGTTGCATCATAGAGGGGTTCCTAAGCATTAGTATCAAGGCAACTTTTCATTCATTAAAAGATTTTAATGAAGGAAATCCTATGGTTAACAAGGAGGCGTATCGACGGGGCAACAAAATAGAATATCTACTTAATGAGAGCAAGTAATTGACATTAATATAAATACGTGATAACAATTAAGGTATTTACTATACAATATTTCAACATAGGTTAAAATAATCATACAAGCATTTGGGTCCTATAGATGTGTAAGCGTAATATCAAAAAAATATTCAAGGGGTTAGAACTTGCCTTTGAAAGCATCCTCAGGCTTCTCTTTGTACTCGGGGTCGTCGGCTTCCTTGTCTCCCTACTCCTCGTCAGCTACACACAAGAAACGATAAAAGAATAAATTTACCACGAGGAAAACCAAAGAAATCAAATACAACCAAGATAAACAAATAGATCAAAGGGTTGGAGGTTTTCAAGATGTAGGGTTTGGAGAGACCATTCAAGCGGTATAAAGATCACGGTGAACGAATGGGGTATGTGAAAGTTGTGATAAAAATAAGTTGTAGGGGTCTTTATGTAAATATTTATTATTAATGGGCTTTTATATTTTTTATAAATTCTATAAGGGCTCATCTAAGCAAAATTATTATTCCCAGGGGTGTATCTTTAATTTGGCTATTTTCTATGATTTTTGGGAATTTTATTCGTGCTAAAAAGGCTTAAGAATAATTTTGTGTGTACACTAACTGGGTGACCCTAACAATTTCTATTCTTTGGCTGACAGCTGGGACCGAGATACTGTGCGGATTCATGGGGGTAGTATTGTGGGCCGCGGCCTTGGTCTACAGTTGCGTGAGTCTGTAGTCCATGTGGACCTGGTGCAGGAGGGGTAGGGGTGTGTGTGTGGTCCAGTGGACCGGGTTCAGTCGGGTGCGGCTGTGGGTGTGTGTGCATGTGTGTGGCTGCCAGGTGGGCCTCGTGATCCTTGATTGATTTATATCTCCCATATCTTGTGATCAGCACTAGGCAGGGAACTTCTAGTTTGGATTGTAATTTAACTTTACAACAACTAGAATTCAGATTGCATTCTTGTGTATCACTCCGCACCAAGCTCCACATAAAAATCCATCGTAATCGGTACTCTGGTCTTGTATTCGCCTCTCCATCACTTTCTTATTACCACCACACATTTGTTTCTCTGTAATCCGCAGCAAGGAATTCATAGGAGCTTCGGTTGGTAAGAGAGGTGAGTTGTGAGAGCCACCAAATTTTTATATTCCACAAATACCTATTGTTCGTATTTAGCTAACCTTACAGGAAGATGGGTGGAGTGGAGTTAGAAGATTGTGTTACTATGGCACAATTCAATGAACTGAAGCAAAGCTTGGAAGATTAGCAAGATCGGTTGACACAAGATCTTCAGGCCTTTATGGCTGAAATCAGAGGACGTCGCCAACCTCATGACGGTGCAAGCTACCATGGTGAAGATGGAGTAGATAGTGATGGTAGAGTTGCTGCTAGAAGAGCAAGAGAAGAAGAAAGGCGGAACCAAGGTGCTGCACATGGTAGAGGAAGAGCTCGAGGTCAAAAAAATGATGACAATGATGAATCTGAAGATGAGGATGATGATAATCATTCTCAATATTGTTTTGGTCGCCGACATCGTAAAGGAGGCAACCATGAGGAGAGGTTTGGAAAACTGAAGTTAACCATGTCAAAATTTGATGGAGGGTCTGATCCAGAAGCTTATTTCACTTGGGAGTTGAAGGTGGACATGATCTTTCGCCTGCATAATTATGCTGAGGAGAAGAAGTTGACAATGGCATCTCTGGAGTTTGAAGGATATTCTCTGATATGGTGGGAGCAACTTCGTGAAGAAGACGGAGAAAATCTTATTGCCACTTGGGAAGAAATGGAGAAATGAGAACTCATTTTGTACCGAAGCACTATCGCCGTGATCTTTTCGATAAACTGCAGAATCTGAAGCAAGGAAGTTTCTCTGTTGAGGAGTATTATAAAGAGATGGAGAAGGCTATGATTAGAGCCAATGTGCATGAAGATGAAGAGCAAACTATTGCACGTTTTATGGCTGGGTTACATTGCAATATCCAGCGCATTGTTGAGTTTCAGCCGTACCGTCATCTTATTGATTTGGTACATCAAGCAACCAAAGCTGAACGCCAACTACAGCAAGATGCCAAGAGCAGCAAGCCCTTGTCATATGGTACGAGTACTGCATCTAGAGGAAGCAAGTCAATCTCTTAAGTTTTCTGCTGCACCCTCAATGGCAAAGGGCTCAAGTGGAGGCCTCCGTTCTAATGTTTAAGGTGTTTATAGTGGGAAGAACACTGTTGCCCCAAGCATGAGTTCTAAACCAGCAGCATCAACCTCTACTTCAGTGGGTTCTACATCCAAGAATAGTGGGATTCAATCCTTCAAATGTGGAGGCCGTGGGCATGTAATTAAGGAGTGTCCAAATAATCGTGTGATCATTGTGAATGACAATGGAGAATATGATTCAGCTAGTGAAGAGGAAGTTGAGGAAGAGTATGTTGATGAAGCCCATGAAGATGAGAAACATACTGGATGTGAATTTGAGCACGGTGTTGCTCTTATAGTGGCTCAAATCTTGAGTGTTCAGATGAAAGAAGCTAAAATTGGGCAGCGACATAATCTTTTCCAAACTAGAGCCAAGGTGGAAGATAAAGTGGTGAAGGTGATCATCGATGGCGGGAGCTGCCATAATCTTGCTAGTTGTGAGATGGTTGACAAGCTTGGTTTGAAACTACAGCGACATCCTCATCCATATCATGTCCAATGGCTCAATGATTCGGGAGATATTAAGATTGGTATAAGGGGAAAGTTCCATTCAAGATTGGTGAATATGTTGACACCGTTGAGTGCGATGTAGAACAAGAAATATATTTGGAGGTACTGAAAATTTGGAGGCATTACCTGATAAGAAATAAGTGTTGGATATTCACAAATCATAAAAGCCTAAAATATATTTTCATGCAGACTGAGCTAAACCTGAGGCAACGCAGATGGTTAGAGTTAATAAAATATTATGACCTTATGTTCAATACCACCAAGGGAACGCTAACGTGGTAGCAGATGCCTTGAGCCGCAAAGCTTGTTGTTACCATACCAAGAGAATGGTCGAGACACTAGACTTAATTTATGAGATGAACAAGTTGAATCCGCAGAAAATACTTTTCGGCCTTGTGAACACACTAGGAGTAACACCTACTTTGGAAGACAAGATCAGACAAGCCCAACTACGAAATCAAAGAATCTTGGAAATAAAAGAACTGATTAAGGAAGGGAGAGCCCTAGGTTTCAGAGTTGATGAAGATGAAACACTATGCATGGTACGAGAAATGAATTTGTGTACCTAAGGTGGAGCAACTAAGGAAAGTAATATTGGAAGAGGCACATAACTCAGCATACTCGATCCACCCTAGATCGACGAGGATGTATCAAGAAGTGAAACAAAAGTACTAGTGGAATGGAATGAAAAGAGACATAGCTGACAACGTTGCACGTTATGACATTTGTCAGAGAGTAAAGGTAAAACACCGGAAGCCTGCTGGATAGTTATAGCCATTACACATCCCAACCTAGAAGTGGGATGAGATCTCTATGGACTTCATTGTAGGACTGCCTCGCACACAAAAAGGGAATGACATTGTGGACCGCTTGACAAAAGTTTCACACTTAATACCAATTAGGAAGGAGGTCAGAGGTGACAAGTTAGCACAGCTCTACATTGACAACATCCTGAAACTTCATGGTGTACCATCAAGAATAGTGTCAGATCGAGGTTCACAGTTCACATCACACTTCTGGAAGAGTTTTGCAGGACCTACTAAGAATACGATTGGACTTTAGTTCGGCATACCATCCGCAGATAGATGGACAAACAGAATAAGTAAACCAAATATTCGAGGACATGCTTCGTGCATGTGCCTTGACATATGGAAAAGACCAGGAGAAAAGCCTAGCATTTGTAGAATTTTCATATAACAACAGTTATCAGACAAGTCTTCAAATGGCACCTTTCAAAACATTGTGTGGCCGAAAGTGCCAAATCCCATTGATGTGGTCTCAAGTTGGAGAACGATAATTCTTTGGTGCAGCCATCATAAAAGATGTAGAAGAGAAAGTTGCTGTAATTAGAGGCAAGCTCAAGACAGTGCAGAGTAGACAAAAGAGTTATGCCGACACACGCAGAAGAGAGTAAACCTTTGACAAAAGGGACTATGTGTATCTGAGGGTATCCCTGATACGAGGAACTCGAAGATCTCAAATCCGTGGCAAATTGGCACCACGCTGCATAGGAACCTATAAGATTCTAAAAAAGATCGGTGCGGTAGCCTACAAGTTTGACCTACCAGCAGAGCTGTCAGATGTACATCCAGTCTTGCATGTATCACAATTGAAAACGTGCTTACAAAATACCTGAACAGCAAGTGCCGGTGGAAGCAATGGATCCGCAACCAGATCTACGATATCAGGAACTGCTGATCTGTATACTAGAGACCACCACCCGACAGACTCGATGGAACGCAATCAGATTCTGCCATGTATAGTGGAACAACCATACTGAAGCGTAGGCCACTGGGAAGGAGAAGAGGATCTCCGAAAGGAATTCCCATACCTCTTTGAGAACAGTTCGAATCTCGAGGACAAGATTCCATTTAAGTGGCGTAGGTCTCTAACACCCTCAAAATTTAAAATTTTTGAAAACTAATAAGTTTATCGATTTTTCTTTTTCGACATCATTCTTCTATTATTTTAAAATTGAAAACCTCACAATAAAATAAATTCTCCAATGGATAATTTCAAAGATTTAATATATACTGGTGACAAGTGCTTGTTTCGTTTTTCTCTTTTCGAGTTGTTTTCTTTGAATTTATTTGAATTGAGAATCTTTCCAAATTCATCACAAAATTTCAAAATCCCATCCCTGGGCCGTTTTTCCCCTTTCGGCCAAAGCCACTGATGTGTACGTGGTTTCCTATCTTCCGTCAGGTCGTGATAACTCGATTTGGCGGAGATGCGACACACAATCGATCCGGCCTCAAATCAACACAATTCGAACCTCGCAATCGCAGCACTACTTCTCCTCTAGTTATCAACCGTGCGCACATAATTGACCTCGCCAAGAAGGCTAATCCCTGCCTGCAAATCAAAGAACACAAGCAAGAACTAGGAAGAATGCAACTCACTTGCGAAATCTGGATTAAATCACGAAGTTGGATAACCAACAAGCCGTCAAACGGCGAAACTGTTTGAAAACAAGAGAAAACTAGTCAAAACCTATCTCTAATGATGGCGGCTACTGAATTTATAGAGTTTAGGTCGACCTTAGTGGCAAACCCTAATACTAATAGGCCTAGAAAAGATAAAAGGCCCAAAGGCCAAAAGATAGTGTCGCAGCACCCGGCAAGTTTCTGGATGTCCTCTTGCTTTAACTATTCCTGCTGATTCTGGTCGAATTTGGAGATGAGACTAGTGCTGTTAGAAAGGTTATCTTCTTAGCTTTCCAGCCAATTCTAGAACGTCCAAAACGGCTCCCGTATGCGACCTGGGCGTCCGTTTTTGTATGGACTGCTCCTTAGAACCCGAGGACAGCTCGACTCCGAATTGGATTAAATCTCCTTCGGGGTTCAAAGTGTCTTGCTGGTCCGAAGCATCTTCAAGTCCTTCTTCATGCTTCCCTTGATCCTTTCCAAGGTTTTTTAATTAAGATAAAATCATTAGGTAGCAATCTATTCTCAAATGAAGAAAGACATGTGTTTAGGAACGAGCTCACCTCAAAATTCAATTGTCGTGCATGAGCTCTTGTGATTGGACTATTTATGGTAGGTGGAGTAACATCGTGTGTATCCAATGATGGGATGTCCTCATCATCCTCCTCCTCTTGAATCGGAGTCATCCTCGACTCAAGCTCATCTTCTTCTCTCATGTATGGCTTCAAATTTGCAATGTTAAATGTAGGACTAACCTCGAACTCAGAAGGTAACTCAAGTTTATATGCATTATCATTAATCTTCTCAAGTACCTTAAAAGGACCAGCACCACTAGGCATCAATTTAGACTTTCTTAGCTCCAAAAATCTATCTTTTCTCAAGTGCAACCAAACCAAATCACCCGGTACAAATTTAACTTCAAGTCTACCTTTACTACCGGCAATTTTATACTTCTCATTCATCTTTTTAATATTTTTTTTAGTCGTTTCATGCATCTTGAGAATAAAATCAGCACACGACTTAGCATCATGATGAACTCTCTCGGTAGAAGGCAGAGGAAAAAGATCAATCGGAGCACGAGGGTTAAAGCCATATACTACCTCAAATAGAGTTACCTTAGTAGTTGAGTGTTCTGCCCGGTTGTATGCAAACTCCACGTGAGGTAAACATTCTTCTCACATTTTCAAGATTTTCTTTAAAACAGCATGTAGCATGGTAGACAAAGTACGGTTCACGACCTCTATTTGTCCATCAGTTTGTGGGTGACATGTAGTTGAAAACAGCAACTTTGTTCCCAACTTATTCCATAAAGTGCGCCAAAAGTGACTCAAAAATTTTGCATCACGATCTGAAACAATAGTAGAAGGCATACCATGCAAGCAAACAATTTCTTTAACGAATAGATCAGCAATATGCGTAGCATCATCGGTCTTATGACATGGTATAAAATGTGCCATTTTGGAAAAGCGATCTACTACCACAAAAATACTATCTCTCCCCCTCTTAGTTCTAGGTAATCCCAAAATGAAATCCATAGAAATATCAGCCCAAGGAATACAAGGGATGGGAAAAGGCATATACAAACCATGTGGGTTTAGTCGTGACTTAGCTTTTTGACATGTAGTGCAGCGAGCTACGAACCGTTCAACATCGCGTCTCATCTTTGGTCAAAAAAAATGTGTGGCCAAAACATCTTCCGTCTTCTTCGCTCCAAAGTGTCCCATCAATCCTCCTCCATGCACCTCCTGTAACAACAAAAGACGAACCGAGCCAACTAGAACGCAAAGACGGTTGGCTTTATAAAGAAATCTTTTATTAAGTACAAAATTGTTCCAAGTCTTACCTTCACGACAATGTAGCAACACATCTTTAAAATCAGCATCTAACATATATTGTAGCTTAGTTGTTTCTAGTCCAAAAATCCGACAATCAAGTTGGGACAGCATAGCATATCGTCTAGACGACAAAGCATCCGCAATCACATTATCCTTCCCTTTCTTATGTTTGATGATGTAAGGAAAGGATTCAATAAATTCAATCGACTTAGCATGTCTACAGTTCAAGTTATTTTGGCTACAAATATGCTTAAGTGATTCATGATCGGAATGAATGACAAATTCTTTAGGCTATAAATAATGTTGCCACGTTTCTAAACATGGTACAAGAGCATACCATTCCTTATCATATGTGGAGTAATTAAGAGCAAGGCCATTCAATTTTTCCCTAAAATATGCAACGGGCTTACCTTCTTGCATCAATACACCACCAATGCCAATTCCTCTTGCATCACATTCAAGTTCAAAAGTTTTATCAAAATTTGGAAGTTGGAGCAATGATGCATGTGTAAGCTTGTCCTTCAAAATGGCAAATGACTCCTCTTGTGTGTGGCCCCAATGAAATGCAACGCCCTTCTTTGTCAACTCGTTCATTGCAGCAGCAATGGTGCTGAAATCTTGGACGAAGCGGCGATAAAATCAGCAAATCCAAGAAAACTCCGCACTTGTGAAACCGTTGTGGGCGTGGGCCTTTATCAACTTCAATTCCCTGTGGAGTAACAACATAGCTAAGAAAAGAGACTCGATCCGTGCAAAAGGCACACTTCTCAAGATTAGCAAACAAACGTGCATCCCTCAAAGCATCAAAAACAGCACGCAAGTGAGATAAATGTTCGGTCATTGACTTGCTGTAAATCAAGATATCATCAAAATAAACCACCACAAATTTTCCAATGAAAGAACGTAAAACCTCGTTCATCAATCGCATGAAAGTACTAGGTGCATTAGTCAATCCAAAAGGCATTACTAACACTCATACAATCTAAACTTAGTCTTAAAAGCAGTTTTCTATTCATCACCCAATTTCATTGTTATTTGGTGGTATCCACTTCGCAAGTCAATTTTAGAGAAAACAATAGAACCACGTAATTCATCAAGCATGTCGTCTAGCCTAGAAATAGGATGACGATATCTAATGATGATATTGTTAATGGCTCTACAATCAACACACATTCGCCAGGAACCATCTTTCTTTGGAACCAAAAGAACAGGAACAGGACAAGGACTAAGGCTCTCACGTACATACTCGCGGTCCAAAAGGTCTTGGACTTGTCACTAAATTTTCTTAGTCTCCTCACGGTTGGTTCTGTAGGCGGCGTAGTTTGGTAAGCTCGCTCTAGGAATCAAATCAATCTGGTGCTCAATCTCTCGAATGGGTGGTAGTCCTAGAGGTAACTCGTGTGGAAAGACATCATGATACTCCTGCAAAAGGTCAAAAACAGAAGAAGGCAAAGAAGAAGCAAGATCCTTGAGTGAAAACAACGCATCCTTGGATACCAAAGCATAACATGAAGCATTTTCATCTTGTATTTCAGCAAGGTCAGATTTTGTTGTAAGCATTACAGGACTTTTCAATTTTATTGCTTGCTAATTTTCAGGTGTAGGAGGCTGTTATTTCTTCTCATTAGCAATTCTCTCCCTGTCAGCTTGTACAATTTCAGCAGGGGTCAAAGGTAATAAAGTAATTTTTTTTCTTTATACATGAAGGTATATTTATTACTTTTACCATAGTGGATAGCATCATTATCATGTTCCCATGGATGACCCAATAATAATGAACAAGCTTGCATAGGTACAACATCACAATCCACAGAATCAACATAGGTGCCAATAGAGAAAGAGACTCGACGTGTTTTAATTACCTTTGCCTTACCGGAGTCGTTTAACCACTGGATATGGTACGGATGTGGATGTGGCCGTGTGGGCAAGTTCAGCTTAGTGATCAAGTCAATACTCACTAAGTTGTTGCAGCTCCCGCCATGAATGATCACGCGTGCACGGCGGTCTTGATCATAAAGTAAATCTGAAATAGATTATGGCGCTGAATCTTGTCAAGACATACCTGTGCGGAGAGTGCTCGTTGGACAATGATGGTCCTGTAGGCCGAAGTATCATCACCACCAAATACTTGGCCATCATCATCGTCAGGAATATTATCATCGGATTCTTCATCCTCAATATCCGAAGTGCTTACGTATCCTCCATCTTCAGTAGCAATGTATGCCTGCTGGCTTGGGCAATCTCGCTGCATATGACCCATGCTATGGCATCTATGGCACTTGATGTTGGAGGAGCGTCCTGCGGAGGTACTGGAGGATGTATTCTTGTTGGGTACCTGTAATGAAGGCTTACTCGAATCCAAAGATTGCACCAAAGGGGTTAGTTTTGGTGCTGTGGCAGTGTTGGAGGTGGTGGGAGACCTCCTGCTCGACGGTGGTGGCATACGTGTGGTCGATGAAGAAGGAAAGGTCGATCGTGGAGTGTATGTACGGCTGCTATTCTGGAGTTGCTTTCCCTGCAATTCTTTTTCTGCAAGCACAGCAAGGTGGAACAACTGCTTGAGAGAATTATAGTCTTTGTAATCAATTATGTCCTAAATTTCACGTTGCAACCTAGCATAAAAAAGACAGATAGTTTCCTCAAAGTCCTCTTCTATCCCACAACGCATCATACACTTTTGTAACTCAGCAAGATATTCTTGAACGGATTTATCATTTTGTTCTAAACATTGCAATTTTTTACGCAATTTCTCTTTGATAGGATGGGAGAACAAAACCCCTATGCATAGCAGCTTTCAATCTATCCCAACTATCAGGTTGCAGCTGTGCTCTACAAAGATCAGTCCACCATAGTAAAGCAAAATCTCAAAACTCACTAGTAGCTTGTCTAACTCTATGTTGTTCAGGAACTAAGTGAGATGTAAATTTTTGCTCTACAACCATCTTCCAACAAGATAAGCTTCAGCATCATAAGGAGCATGATGATGTTCGTTACCTTTCATACCTTGGCGGTTATAGCGTCGATGATGGGGCAGGGGAATTTGTTGTTCTCCATCATTGTCAATGCCATTCTCGTAATGGTTCTCGCCATTAACTTCATCTTCCTTTTCCTCTCACTTGTGGTCGCCGTGCCTCAAAGTTTGTCATACGAATTGAGAGACGTTGGAATTCCTGGTTCATTCTCTGGAATTGATCCGTCATCCTCTGTTCGAGCTTAGCAATATTGTCAGCAAGTTGATTTTGATTGACAATATAATTGAAGTCGTTCGGGGTGTTGGCAGCATCAGAAGATTCACTTTTATCACCTGCAGACTTACCCTTTCCTGCCATAGTTCGAAGATAACAAAGAAGCAAAGCAGGATATTATCCCTACACTACGGTGGTGCATTTTCTGTGGTGGCAGATCTGCAAATGAAACGACTTACCAAGTTCTTACACGATTCTTACCAGTGCAAGGCAAATGATTGTCAACCGTTGGCAGGAGATAACAGGGAGTTGTAATTCCACAATTGCAGGGTCAAATGCAGTGTTGATCCAAGGTGAATATGTGAAGCTCGGAGGGATGAAATAATGGTTAGTGGCACACAATTCTATGACAGATAGCATTGCTGAATAAATGTTCTAAGTATTATATTCTAGTTGCTGGCCCAATCTTATGAAAAGTTCCAGATGTTACAAGAATATGCGTGAAGATATCAAAGGGCAGCAACAATACAAATGATAAGGCTCCAGAAATTAGCAAACTATTCAGCACTTAGAAAAATCAGCGAAGGTTAATTCTCGGCTTCTTGGTCTTCAAAATTTTTTATTTTTATTTTATTTTTCAGATATTTTTCTCTGAACCAGAAGCATAAAAGATGATACACGACCAAATTTTAGATCAATATGATAAAAGATGTGGCCTAGATAAAATCTTGAATTTCTATTAAATATGTGCTGAAACTTCGGAGCGCGAAAACAGAAACTTATGTTATGAATTTATTGAATCTAGGATTGTGAGAGGATGTGAAATTTTCTGTAGATATCTAAAAAGTACTTATATGTTTAATTTGGAGTACAGAAACTAAAGTTATGACTATTTTAATGATGCATCTCCAAATCAGATTTGTTTGAAAGGCTGAAAAAAACATATTCGGATTTCAAATTGGATGCGAATTTTGTGAACGTTTTTGTGGATGATTGAGCAGCGGATAAATATGGAGATGTGGATATATGAAGCGTCGATGTGGTTGTGATCGAAATATGGGTGGGCGGGTGGAATAAATTTTCGATGCAAAAGAAACAATTAACAGATATGACACGATAACAGATTTGCACACGATGTAGATGAACGATGAAGGAAAACACCTGGATACAAAAAAATCACGAAATCCAGCAACCAAAACACAAACTAAGGACACAAACTCAATGCTACGGACTCTGAAATAAAATTATGCAAAGGCTAAACAAGGCTTGGACAAAGGAACACCTAGCGATCTACTATTTTTTTTTTGTGTTGCTGCTTTTCTGTGGACGATAGGATGAATGCCAAATAAAAAAGGAATAGATGTGAACCTGATGGTATACCTAAATGTCTGATTACCACTTGATGTGTACGTGGTTCCCGATCCTCCATCAGGTCGTGATAACTCTCGATTTGGCGGAGATGCGACACACAATCGATTCGGCCTCAAATCAACAAGATTCGATCCCCGCAATCGCAGCACCACTTCTCCTCTGGTTATCAAGCATGCACACACGATTGACCTCGCCAAGAAGGCTAATCTCTGTCTGCGAATCGAAGAACACAAGCAAGAACAAGGAAGAATGCAACTCACCTGCCAAATCTGGATTGAATCACGAAGTTGGAGAACCAACAAGACGTCAAACGGCGAAACTGTTTGGAAACAGGAGAAACTAATCAAAACCTATCTCTAATGACGGCAGATACAGAATTTATAGAGTTTAGATCGATCTTAGAGGCAAACCCTAATACTAATGGGCCTACAAAAGATATAAGGCCCAAAGGCCAAGAGATAGTGTCGTCGCACCCGACAAGTTTCTGGACATCCTCTTGTTTTAATGATTGTCGCTGATTCCGGTCGAATTTGGAGATGAGAATGGTGCCGTTGAAAAGGTTATCTTCCTAGCTTTCCAACCATATCTAGAACGTCTAAAACGGCTCCCGTATGCGACCTTGGCGTCCGTTTTAGTGTGAACTGCTCCCTAGAACCCGGGGACACCTCGACTCCGAGTTGAATTGAATCTCCTCCGAGGTTCAACATGTCTTGCTGGTCCAGAGCATCTTCAAGTCCTTCTTCATGCTTCTCTTGATCCTCTTCAATGTTTCTAATCAAGATAAAATCATTAGGTAGCAATCTATTCTCAAATGAAGAAAGACATGTGTTTAGGAATGAGCTCACCTCAAAATTCAATTGTCATGCACGAGCTCTTGTGATTGGACTATCTATGGTAGGTGGAGGAGCATCGTGTGTATTCAATGATGGGATGTCTGAAAGTGCATCTACACCCTTAGCAGGTTTTGGTGAATTGAATGACAACATGATTAAAAGACTAACATTATTTGTTGAGTTTATGAGTAGGTTGTTAGTCCAAAGAGAATATTGAGAAGTTATGATTTAATGGAGATTTCCGCTTTTCTCATAGTCAAGAGGTTGCTCATGCTAAGTCAAGTGAAATTGTTACAAGCTAAGAGTGAGATCAAAAGATATGGATACTCCAAGTGAAGATCTCAACAAAAAGGTCACTTGGCACATGAAGAATGAAGAGGACGTTCATCCTAAGTCAAGTGAAGCAATGACAAGCAAAGGATGAGATCACAAGTTATGATTGCTCAAGGATTAAGATCTCAATAAGAAGCACTTGACACATGAAGATTGAAGGTTAATATCAAGAAAGACAAGAGAGTGAAGGCAAGCAAAAATGAGATCAAAGTTATGATAGATATAATTAAAATCTCAAATACAAGCTCTTGACTTATAAGTTTCAAGTTGACAACAAGGCAACAATTGACTCAAGTGAGTGAGAAGGTAAAGGATTAGCTTGACGTAGTTGCGATGGACTGGGAAGGGGAGAAGGGCAAGAAGAGATGTTGGCGCCGAAGAACCTTAGTACCAGAGAAAGACTAGTTGAGTTGAATCGTGATAGACCTTTCAAGCTACAAGGAATCATAGTTTGCTAAGTGTCGATATTCTATTGAAAAAGAAGATAGGAAGTAACTTGGAAGCATTTTAGTGGATATTGATCACATGGATTGAAAGTTTCCAAAATTACTAGCTCAAGATGGAGTTGCTCAAGGAAAGCACATGTTGTTCGCTCTCAAGAAGCAATTTTATGAAGAAGTGAAGCTCAAGTGTTGCTTCTAGCTTTTATTTAATTCTTGAGTATAGGTATGCCGCTCAATCAAGGGGGGTGCAACATGGATTAAAATATAATCTCAATGCTCATGGAAACCTAAGTGAGAGGAGAGAAACACAATGGCTATACACTTTCACAAGTTTTGCAGAAACAGAACAAACCGGAAGTTTTGGTTTTGGTAGTTTCTAGCAAAATTGCCTAAGTCTTGACCGGAGTGTCTGGTACTTGACCGGAGTGTCCGAGAAGCCCTCTCTGGAGTCGAGGTTCCTAACCATCGGAGTGTCCGACACTTTGCCGGAGGTCCCAAACCGAAAGTTCGGTTTTTGTGAACCGGAAGTTCCACTTTTCCCGTAGTTGTGTCTAACGACCAGTGACCGTTAGTAACCGGAAGTTCCAGTTTTCCCGTAGTTGTGTCTAACTGCCAGTGACCGTTAGTAACCGGAAGTTCCGGTTGGGAAACCGAAAGTTCCGGTTTTCCCAGTTTCAGCCCCAACAGCTAGTTTTTGAGGGAGTGGTCTAAATACCTCCTCTCTCCCTTTAGTGGTTGCTGCTGGTGTTGCCCACGTCCATAACTGAGCCAAAGCATTCTAGAGCTCTCCTCAACCCCTCTTTGTGAGGCTTGTGTGATTTGTGAGAAATCCAAGTGTTGGGTTGAGAGAGATTGCATTTGAGAGCACAATTGAGCACTCCCATCCCTTAAGCACTTGAGCAAGTTGCAAATCTGTGAGCATTTGTTACTCTTGGAGGTGAAGCCTCCTAGACAGCTAGGCGTCACCCAGTGAGACACCAAGCTTGTGGTGTGCCACAGGAAAGTTTGTGAAGGCCGGCTTTGCCTCCGCAGGGGAAGAAGCAAGATATGATTCGAGGGAAGTGGTTGAAAGCGACCCGGCTTAGAGTTGGCCTTGTGAGCAGCTAAAGCTTTCTCAACGGAGACGTAGACGACTTGGGAGCAAGTCGTTAAACTTCGGTGAAACAATTCCTCGTGTCCTTGCTTTACTTTGCATTTTTTGTTTCATTTATTTGTGCTTGTGACTAACCCTTGATTCTCTGTGAATCTAGCTATCTTGTCCCTTATACTCATTTAGGAGAGATTTGCAAGTTTCTCTGGAGAATTCTCAAAGTTCAGGTTTAATTCTCTGCGTCGAGAAAACCGGAAGTTACGATACTGCAAACCGGAAGATCCAATTTCTGTATTTGTTCCTGTCTATTTTAACTGTCCAGGCAAAACCGGAAGGTCCGGTTTGCCAAACCGGAAGTTCCGGTTTTGAAGTTTGTGTTAATTTTTAGGAACGTCTATTCACCCCCCTCTAGGCGACATCTAGGTCCTTTCAATGTCCTCATCAGCTACCACCATGGCCCAAACCCCTCTCTTTCTCTCCTTCTTACTCTCTTCGCACGGGCCGCCACACCTTCCCAGCCCAGCACGCGGTGCTGCCCATTTCCCCTTCTCCTCACTTCTAGGCAAGCCGCGCCCCCTCAGCCCAGCTACAATGACCAGCCCGACCGGGTAGACTTCTTCCCCGCGCTGTCACCACTGCTGCATGCAGTCGGCGTCCGAGCAGCCCGCCGTGTACGCACGCATTGTGCCGCGCCGCCTCACCACCCCATCTTAACTCCTCGCCATCCAACACCGTCCCCGCCGAGCGCAATGGACTTAAATTCCACGAGCTCCGACCAAATCCCGCTGCCACCGTCACCGCGGCTCCGGCTGCCTGACGTGGCATTACCACTCACACATCACCTGCCACGCAGATTCGCCATAGTATCACGTCACTCCGATGTCACCGCGCCACCCGACCGCGCTTGATACACATCCGTCGGAGTAAAAGCATGGAATTACTCCGCCGCCCGCTGGCTAGCGCGCTCTGCACGAGCCCGACCCACTCGCGGCCTATAAAATGGTCCCCGAGTTCTCTATCTTGCTCACCACCCCTGCACCCGCTAGCCGAAGGTCATTCTCACCCCTTATCCATGTCTAATTTTGACCTTCTACTTCAACTCCGGTGAGCGTCGCCGCATTGCGATTCCTTGCCGTCGGCCTCCAGCTCGCCGGTTAGACCGCACCCATAGCACCCCCACCACCACCGCTACACTTCGCACACACCAGCACGGTCACTCCTTCAACGGAACCCCGCATTGTGTGCCACTGTGATTGGCCACACGAACACACTTTCGGACGCCGCCATACCACCAACGGTCGAACAAACCGCACGCATGTGTTCGACTCACTCGTCCCTTGCTCACGAAGCAAACTAAAGTTGACCTGGAGCGCCCCAACGTGAGTGAAATGGCTTGGTGCTGCCACCGTGCTTGCCTTCGACATGCTGTCCCGGCCGCCAGCACGGGCCGTCGGCGCC
>BCLH01000178.1:207935-227441 GCA_001602315.1 Zoysia pacifica | reverse complement strand
CGTGGACATGGTCCACGAGCCGCACACACACACCCAGCTCCCTGCACCCGGTCCACGTAGACCGCGGCCATATAGACCCAGACACCATGCCCACGGTTCACAGGACAGCAGCCATGAACGGGCACAGGCCATGGACCCCACCAGTTAGTGACAGCCTAAAATGCTACGACCACCCAATTCATGCACACACAAAATTATTCCTAATCCTTTTTCAGCCCAAATAAAATTCCTAAAAAGGCTAGAAAAATTAGAGACAATAATCTTGCCCAGATGAGCACACATAATACAAACATCATGAAGGCCCCACTAATAATAGGATATTTACACAAAAGCCCCTGCAATTTATTTTTATCACTATTTTCACATACCATCTCTGATCGCTGTAATCTTTACAATAGTCTCTCAGAACCCTAATACTTGAAAACATCCAACTCTTTGATCTATTTGTTTATCTTGGTTTTATTTGAATTCTTTTGTTTTCGTCGCGGTAGATTTATATTTATCATTTCTCACGTGAAGTCGACAAGGAGCTGGGAGACGAGGAAATCGACAACCCCGAGTATGAAGAAGAGCCCGAAGACGCCTTTGAAGGCATGTTTTAACCCCTTGATCATATTAATCCTATGTTTCTCTTGCGCACCTGTATGACCTGAATGCTTGCATGTTCTTAACTTATGTTAAAATGTTGTGTAGTTAATACCCTACCTGTTATTATGTATTTAGATTAACGTCAAACTTTCTTGCTGTCATTAATTATGAATACTACCTTGTAAATTTTTAACAAACGGAATGTTGCCTTGAAATTTGTATGCTTAGGGACCCTTCAGCAATGTAATGCATCGTCATACCTTACACCAATTATTTATGAAATGTGTTAAAACAAGTTGGTGGTGTGAGTAAAATAAAATGGGATGGGAGATAGTGCAACTTGTTTTAGGTGAAGAAGGGTACTTTTGGTTGTGAGGCGTGGATTCATGTGAAAGGTGATGTGAGAGGTGTTAAGCTTCGGTCTGGTCCACCTGTCATGGACAAGCACCGCCCTTGCCATATAAAGACAGGTTCATCGAACCTCAATGTACTGATTTCGTGCAACCATAGAACCTGTATGGGAAGGACTTACTCTACCTCCTTGGTTATCCACATTGAGCCCCTAAGATGGTTGTTAGGACACAAGAACCCAAGAGTAGACGAGAGATACTCAGGATTTGGTCTTCGATTACAGCAATTGCTCGTGTCATGGGATCGTATTGCCCATGGATATAGACCCCTGGTTGTGTAATCACCCAGTGATATGGGGGCCAAGAAAAGACGTAGATGAAGTTAACCCACATTCTGTCTACAGAAATGTGCTATCGCGTCACTGAGACTTGGAAAACCCCAATGGATGACCCCTGGATGCCTCTTGAGTTGGAATCTGTGGTAACCTCTGTATTTGTTAGAGTGAACGCTATGCGACTTTGTTAATCAAGAGAAGCATAGCCTGCAGGTACAGTATACAACCTCTGTAAAGTGTATAATCCATTTGAATGGCCGTTGTCATGGTATTGACAAACTACAGCTTAGGCTCATTTTGATTAGTCTTTGGTACTACCCTTGTTGGTGTGAGTGGGAGTAGGTGTCTGTGATTTGGAAAGTGTCTGGACAGGATAGTGGAGGCCCATTCAATTAAAATTGGGATGGCGAGACAGGTGACTTCTCCCCCCGGTCCACCCTCTAAAATATTGATAGGATAGTATTTTGTTATCCTCTGTTTCTAAACCTTCCGTAGTAAACCTACATAAAAGTTGATTTCGCAAAAAGGATCCACAGCCCTCCTTGACGGTCATTTATGCATATATAAGACCCTGCTGCTATCATTCAGATGAAGAAGAAGAGGCTGCCGAGTTCAATGGTGTCGCATAGGGTTCTCATTCCTCAGGCAAGTCAGCCTGTGGCGTAGCTTTCGAGTCAAGATCTCTTTTGTTGCAGTTATTCAATATTTGTTCGAGGTTGTGTTCAATACCTCATTCGCTTGTAATCTAAGACCTATGTTCTTAAGACTATTTGGGACAATATATGTAATAACTATTGTATGTGTGATGATTCCACAATGTACATGCGTGCCAACTACTGATTTAGGGATTGGTATAAACACGATGTATCCCAGAAATGGGGTACGACACACATCTGGAATCTATTTTGGACATTCTAGATATGGATGGAAAGCTAAGAAGGTAACCTTTTCAATGATACCAGTTTCATCTCCAAATTCTTTCGGAATCAGTGGAAATCGATAAAATACGATGATGTCCAGAAACTACCCAGGTGCTGCAACACTATCTTTTGGCCCCTGGGCTGTGTATCTTTTCTAGGCCCATTAGTATTATGGTGTGCCCTGTAAGGATGCCCTAAACTCTATATAAATAGTAGTCACAATCATAAGTTATAGGTTTTTTCTTAGTTTAATCTATTACCAAACAGTTTCACCTCTGGACGGTTTGTTGGGTTCTAACTTTGTGAGTTTAATTCAGATTTCGCAATTGAGTTGCGCTCTTCCTTGTTCTTTCTTTTGTTCTTCGATTTGAAGGCTGGGATCAGCCTTTTTTGTGAGGTCAATTGTGTCTTGCACGGTTGATAACCATAGGAGAAGTGGTACTGTGATTGTAAGGTTTGAATCGTGTTGATTTGAGGCCCGATCGATTCTGTCTGGCATCTCCACCACATTGAGAGTTACCATGACCTGATGGAAGATCGGGAACTACGTACACATCAAGTGGTAATCATAGCATCAGATATACCATCAGCTTCAAACCCATCCTTGTCAATTTTACATTCATCCTATCGTCCACAGACATGTTAGGTGCAATAGAAGGTACACTAGAAAGCTCCTCCAAAGAGTGTAAATCACAATTAGACATAGGTTTAGAAAATGTATTAACAAAAATTCTCTCATTAAAATTTTAGTATCACACCATGTCTAAGGATAGTTTTTAGTTATATATAAACATTGCCACCAAAAGCACTATCAGTTCATGCAGTAGCAACATTCAAAAGTATTCTCCTTTCAAACATACGGCATTGTCTAAATAGATTATCCATCTTTCTTTCTCAAGCAATATATTTAATAGAATCTAAACCATCATATAAAGGAAGAGATGAAAGAATATAATTACTTGTGGATGGAGCTGAGAGCAATGGTTTGAACCTCATGCATCTTTTGATAACGTTCAACATCTCTATGAGGATTACATCTGTCCAGGTTTGCCAACATATTGTCCACAAACTCATTGTGTTTTTAAAGTTTGCATCGATATTATCAAGGACTCTTTGCAAAGTAGTGCTTGAATCGTATTCACCTCCTTTTCTTCTTGTCATGGTTAGCAAAATAGTACATGGATAGCACAAAATATTATTGCTACAACTACAGTGAGATGGGTGGTGAAAATTCCGCAAAAGCTAACACCTTACCAAGCTCTTACAAGGTTTTTACCAAAGCAAAGTAAAGGATGGTGCAACCAGTGACTGGAGAAACCTAGAATCAGTGATGTAGCAATTGCAAGGTGGAATACAGTGCTGACTAGAGGTGCATATGTGGAGCTTGGAGTGCCAAAAATTTATTAGTGGAACACAATTCTAAAACAGATAACAATATTGAATAAGTATTCTAAGTATTTTATTCTTGTTGCAGACCCAATCTTTTTAAAACTCCAGATGTTACAAGAATATGAATGAAGATATCAAAGGGTAGCAATAACACAAATGATAAGGCTCCAAATATTAGCAAACTGTTCAACACTTGAAAAATCAGCAAAGGTTAATTTTTGACTTCTAGATCTTCAAAAAACTTTCTTTTTATTTTATTTTTCTCTGAACCAGAAGCACAAAAGATGTACATGACCAAATTTCAAATCAATTTGATGAATGATGTGGCCTCGAGAAAATCTTGAATTTCTTTCAAATTTGTATTGAAACTTTGGAGCATGAAAACAGAAAATTTTGATCTGAAATAATTGAATCTAGGGACGACGAGGGTTGGAAAATTTTCTGTAAATATCCAAAAAGTACTTATATGTCTAATTTAGAGTCCAAAAATGAAGTTATGACTATTTAAATGATGGACCTCCATATTAGATATCTAGTAAAGGCTGAAAAAAGTTTCGGATTGGAAATTGAATGCGAACTTTGTAGATAATTTTGTGGCGGAAGCTTATGGATGGTTCATGTGGATGTTGAGGATCTATTAGTGGTTGAAACAAGGGATGGGTGTGTGGGAAAAAAATTTGATGCAAGATAACAGATGTGACACTATATCAGGTGTGAACACGGTTACAGATCTAAACATGATAGCAGATGAACGATAAATGAAAACACCTAGATGAAAAAAGATTTTAAAATCCAGTAACCAAAACACAAACTAAGGACACAAATTTAATACTACAGACTCTGAAATAAAATTGTGCAAAGGCTACTTGGACAGAGGAACACCTAACAATCTACTATTTTTTTGTGTTGCGGCTTCTCTGTGGACGATTGGATGAATGTAAAATTAACAAGGATAGGTGTGAAGCTGATGGTATACCAGACGCTATGATTACCACTTGATGTGTGCGTGGTTCTCGATCTTTCGTCAGGTCATAGTAACTCTCGATTTGGTGAGATGCGACACAGGTCATGGTAACTCTCGATTTGGTGAGATGCGACACACAATTAATCCGGCCTCAAATCAACACGGTTCGAACCCCGCAATCGCAGCACCACTTCTCCTATGGTTATCAACCGTGCACACACGATTGGCCTCGCCAAGAATTCAGCCTCTGAATCAAAGAACACAAGCAAGAACAAGGAAGAATGCAATTCAATTACGAAATTTGAATTAACTCACAAAGTTGGAATCTAGCAAATTGTAAAACAACAAAACTATTTGGTAACAGATGAAACTAATCAAAAACCAATCCCTAATGAAGTGGCTACTATTTATATAGAGGTTAGGACGTCCTTAGGGGGCAAAACCCTAATACTAATGGGCCTACAAAAGATACATGACCCAAAGGCCAAAACATAGGGTGACAGCGCCCTAACAAATTCTGGACGTCATTTTGTTTCCACTATTTTAGGAGATCTAGAATGTATTTGGGCAAGGTATTAGATGCGCTGGAAGGCTTATCTCCTTACCTTTTCATCCATATCTAGAACGTCCAAACGGAGCTCGTATGCAACCTGGGCATCCATTTTCTGCAGGCTGCTCCTGGAGTCCAACTCGGACTTGAACCCGAGTTGGATTGGATCCCCTCTGGGGTTGAACGTGCCTTGCTAGTCTCGATCATCTCCTACACCTGAAAATCAACAAGCAATAAAATTTGAAAGTCCTGTAATGCTTGCAACAAAATTTGTTCTTGCTAAAATTTATGATGTAAGTGCTTCATGTTATGATTTGGTATGCAAGGATGCATTGTTTTCACTTGATAATTTTGCTTCTTCTTTGCCTACTCCCGTCGCTAACCTTTTGCCAGAGTATCATGATGTTTTTCCACCTGAGATACCTCGAGTACTTCTGCCCAGTCGAGGGATTGAGCACCAGATTGATTTGATTCCTAGAGCGAGCTTACCAAACCGCGCAGCCTATAGAACCAACCCCGAGAAGACTAAAAAAATTCAGCGACAAGTCTAAGACCTTTTGGACCGGTACGTACATGAGAGCCTTAGTCATTGTGTCGTTCTTGTTCTTTTGGTTCCAAAGAAAGATGGTTCTTGGAGAATGTTTGTTGATTGTAGAGCTATTATGATGTGCACACGCCTATGCAGCACATGTGGCAAGTTGTTGTGGCCCGATCTTCTCAAAGGATCAGCGATCTTGATAACTTGTCGTTGCGTGATCTGGTGAAGAGGCAATGAATCGCGAGTCTGCTGCGCGACGAACTACCGAGACAATCACCCTCCCACGTACCGATGAAACAGCCCACGCAATCACGCCGTATCGACGTGAAGGCACGAACTGGATGAACCGCAGTTCGGCGTTCTACAATTCCTCAGGAATCGAAAGAACAAGTTTTGCAAGCCTCTCAAGACTCACGATGGATCAAGAACTCAAGAGTTGTATTTCTGATTTGCAAATTCGAGGTGTCCCCCGAAGTCACCCATTACACGGCTATATAATACTAGTGGAGTTTCAGTTTTGAAAGAAATAAATGAGAACATGTAGTGGGAAGTTGTAACACTACTTTTATTAGTAGCTAGACCTAGTGGGACGCATGGATGGTTGGCATTCTTCTGCATGCAAGTGGAAACGTGTGTGAATAGCATCCTGGTGGCTAGCCGCATGCATTCCTCACTTCCGAATTATTTGCTTGCTCTCCAACGGTTCTTATTCATGGTAGCTGAACGTTCTTCTCTCTTACACGTCCAGGTTCCTTGCTGATATTTGGTGGACAGAATCCATCATCATCCCATGTCTGTTCATGCACACCATCATTCCTAAGAACATTAAAACAAATACTCAACAAAACAGGTTCATTTAAATTAATCTGATTATTAACCACAAGGTTAGCGTTCACCTGAGAATGGATTCCTTCTCCAATTGTTTGGCTCTACTCCTTGTAATTGGGCCCACTATATCAGCTGCAGTTTCATTAGAAAGTGGAGAAGAGTGGATGCTAGTACATTATATTAACAATATCACCATCAGATATTGTCATCCTATTCCTAGGTTAGACGACATGCTTGATGAATTAATTGGTTCTATAGTGTTCTCAAAAATTGGCTTGCGTAGTGGATACCACCAAATAAGAATGAAACTAAGTGATGAATGGAAAACTATTTTTAAGAATAAATTCGGATTGTATGAGTAGTTAGTAATGCCTTTTAGATTAACCAATGCACCTCTTTACTTTCCTCATTTCATATTGTTGAGTAGAGTTTTTAGGTTGCTTTCTGATTTCTCTTGGTGGCTATCGTGCTAGTGCTTGTTTGTTGTTTTTTACTCCATCCGTTCTTAAATTGATGTCGCCGTTGACTTCAAACCTCAACTTTTACCATTTGTCTTATACAAAAAATTGTGATAAATTTCATATATTTTGTTATAATTTACTTTATCCTCAAATGTACTTGAAACATGATTCAAAATTTTACACATTTGAACTAATTTTTTGAATAAGACGAATGGTCAAAATTGAAATTTGATGTCAACTACGACATCATTTTAAAAAGGGATGGAGTACTTATCAATAGCATTGTTAGGGGGTCTTGGCCTACTAGTATTATGTAGGTTGCTCTTGTTGTGGTTTGAATCTCATAGTTTAAGTTGCAGCGAATTAGATCATATAAGTCCAGCGATTCAACCCCCTTCTCTGTGTCCTTGATCTTTACACACGCGCGCCGTGTTGCCAGGTGCATGCACGTCACGACTCCTTGGACGTGCCCCCCAGTCAATGTGCGCGGTAGTACTCCCCTCCTAGCCGGTGCCCCTCGCCTATCTCTTTCATTTCTCTCAGAAACGGCCACCACCCCACCCCTGCAACGCCGCCGTGGAATGGCCTAGGCTAGCAGTCTCCGACACCCATTCTTTGCAAAGAGCTGCGTCACCTCGTGCCCCAACTCTCAGCAACGCTCTCAGTCCATCTTCTGTGAAGCACTCCATCAATTTCAACTTTTCCCCAAAATTTTGAAGTTTGAAGCTGCCGTCGAACTCGGGCTAGATCAATGGAATCTCGACGAAGGGACCTCAATTCATCCCAGTTCTTGCTCTACTAATCTCTGACGCACTCTCTAAGCTCACGTTTTGGTCGATTTTGTTGCATTTTTGGCAGGCATTTGAAGCTTCAAGCTCGCCGCCATCGAAACCCCGGGCAACCTCACCGTGGACAACTCACCTCCAGCCTTTCCAGCGTCTACAACCTCCATGCCGCCCTCCTCCATGCTGCAGTGAAGCTGTAGTGCCAAGATCTTGCGGTTCCCATCGCCACATGGGAGCTCACAACCTCGCCGAAGTTTGTTTTCCTCTGGACCTCGCCACCGACGTCTCTCCAACAGGGATTCCGGACAGTATACCTCCTCAATGAACTCCCCGTGTCGCACTGGTCATTTTGGTGTTGGAATCATGGAGTTTTACCCCCGGCAGCCGCTCTTCGGCGAGCGCCGCCGCATCGACCACCCTGGCGGCGATGGCCCCGCTTGGGAGCCAGCCCCACAGGCAGATCTTCTGTGGCAGATCCGATCCTCTGCGGCCCAACACTGTGGCCACCAGAGTGGGGCCAGGCCTTCTATGGCCCATTTGTGACTAGGCCCCTTTCCGACAGGATATTTTTATTTAATAATGCAAAATGATTTATTTAAGTGATCAAAAATTAGTTTAAGACTGTAAAATCTGGAGAAACTCCATCCTAACTGCTAAAAAATGTGAAATAAATTTTGTTAGGCTCCTCTTATCTAGAACTATACTCTGAAGCTAACAACTTTTTCATTTTATGTATGAAATTAGTTTAATTAATTCAGAGCACCTATTAATGCATTAATTCATTATCACCATTCCTTGCCTTGATAAAATATTGTAAAATTCACTTTTTTGTTTCTTTAACTAAACTTAATGATTCAGAAAAGTCTCATATCTATTTTCATCAAAAATAATTTTATTAATGATTTATTATGTTTAAATGGTGTTTAATTCATTATAAATCCATTTGATTTCAATAAATTCTGAAACTTTGTCAAAAATTTGTTTATAATCTCTCTGTTTTTATGGAAAGTTCAAATTATACTTTAAGTTTTCGATAATCTTGTTAAAGGAATTTTGTAGTCATATTTTTACTAGTGTTCTTTTGAAAAAAAACTATCATCGCATGTGAGTTAAATTCAAATATTTGAAGTTTAAAAATCAGCACAATTCATTTATTTGCATATCATTTCATGATTAGGACCTGAAGCTTTCGAGGAAGAGTTCAGCAACGTTTCGTCAGGCGACGAAGCAAAGTATGAGCATAGCCAAGGCAAGCTCCGATGCATTAACCACGTTTTAATCGTGTAATGTTTTATCACTGTGTTTGGTTAGTACTGTATTGTGCATTACGTGGTAGGAGTTTATTGAAACCCTAGACTACATGATAGATACCCTACTACTGTCACACCCAGTTTTAAGGCTAAACCCAAGTGACCCTTTATGTGTGCCCAGAAATCAAGTTTCACACATAAAGTGACTTTATTAATGGTAAAACAGACAATGTCACGATTAAAGAGAAACAACGATTACCGAATGCAGCGAGAAAAGAAAACCAAGCGCGGTGCAGCTTCCACAGGCACTTGACCGGAGAGACAGCACGCTTATACTTCAGTTCCTGTGTCTTCAACTTCTTCACAAACTTCTCTTTCCAACTGAGCAGCATTTATAAAGGTAAGGTTGAGTACGGGATGTACTTAGCAAGTGTGAGAAATGATGACATGTGGCAACAACAAGGCAAAGGAAATATAGGGTTCTTTTGCATAAAAGCACACAATAGAGACACACTTCCTATTAAGCACCTATTTACTAAGTTATAGACAACACACCTACAAACCAACAAAACTATAGTCTACCTGGCTGTAGCACCAACATAAGAACCAATCACAGTCTCCCATTGTGATCACCAAACCATACCAAAATCCCACTAATCTTGTGAGGGTCCATGCATGCTCATAACCGTGAGCATGGCTGTCATGACAGTTTTAACTCTACAGAGATTGTACATAATTCCCCATAAGAAGTAAATTTCATCTCTTGTTTCCAGGTGGACTAAAGAATCTCCATTCCGGTCGTGCTGGCCGAGCACTCACACACTTCCTTTGGTGAGAGGACCTTCAGCTTGTACGTGCCCACTGAGGTTTCACCTAATAGGGCACTAACTGTAACCTTGGAAAGGCCCCCTCTTGTGCCAGATGGTTTTCGGGAGTAACCCTCTCTTCCCCACACATCTCTCTCCAGGCGGATCCAAGCGTAACCAGTTTTCTCCGCTCCACCGGTTGGCACGCACAGAACTGGTCTCCACCACTTACTACGTCAGGCCACGCCCATACTTGGCTCCTGCTTGTATGGTAGCACATGGGTGGTCGCTTCACGAACCGGTCCTTAGATTTGGGAAGATAACATACCAAGGAACAGTGCCGGTAACCTCGCACACAGCCTTACACCAATCATATCTCCCAAATCACTAATCTCTATGTCGCTATCAATTAACCCATTAATCCTTGTGAAGCAAGTATGATAATAAATCAAGTTAACATTACCCATCTGACAACAACAAGCTAAGCATGTGATCGACCCAACAGAAAGGTAAACTAGTGCACAAGGCATATTAAGGAAAGACTAAGTAATCCTAACAATAGGTACGCAATCAATTTGACACGAGCATGTAATCTACAAGATAGAAGTTTTGTAAATTAGACACAAAATGGTCAAGGACACTTGCCTTTGTCATAGTACTGCTGCTCAATAATATTAAAGTTATGATTCTTGAAGTCCTCGTATTGCGGATCCGAAGCGTAATCGTCTAAATGAGCAAGCAAACAAACAAGCGAACACAAAACAATCATAAATAGGCACAAAACAGAAGACAATCAATAGGATAATGTCATGAATGTATAGGTTATTTCGATACGATCGTTTTGATATAAAATTCACTTAAATCTGAGTTACGGTTTAAAAGTTACAATGTTTATCAAGTTTTGGGGATTAATCTGTAATTAAATTAAAGATTCAAGGACTTAAGTGTAAATTTTTAATTAAAATAGTAAGATATATTAATTTATAAAATTTAGTATTTAAAAAAATTTATTAATTAATAAGGATTATATTATAATTTACTAAAGTTAGAAGGGCTTAATTATAAAAGGATATAATTAGTATTACAATTATAATTCCTTAATAATATATTAGCGTGGTTACTATTAACATCGTAAATATTATCAAAATATTTATTATTATTATTTAATAAAATAAATTATACCATTTTCACAATAATTATTAACATTACTATCGATATTACTCTTATTAGTATTATAGGTATTATTATTGTTATTGTTATTATTATCATCATCATCATTATTACTATTAATGGGGCTATTCTGTAATTATAATTAAGTTTTGAAGATCTAATTGTAATTTCTAGAATTAATTACAGAAAAGTTTGGGGACTAAAATGTAAATTTGTCATTAGTCAAGGACTGATTCATGGTTAAATAAAACTATAGGGACCTTTCTGTAAAATTTATTAAATTAATTATTATTGAATTAATTATTAAATCATTATGTTAATTATTTTTTGGATCAATAATATTAATAATAATAATTTTATTTTTATATTTAATATTAAAATTACAATTAACAGATTAATATTATACGGAATTAATTAACTACAAATTCTAATTATTTTAATTCTTATGCGCTGACATCAGCATGACATCATGCTGATGCAGTAAAGGCTAAATTTATTTTTATTCAAAAATCGTGGATCAATACGGGCCTTTGATTTTGAAATGGACAGGTGGATTAAAGGGCTGTCGTGGCATCACGTGGGCTCTCGAATTTTTAACGGACGGATCTGATCGAAACAACTAAAATGAAGAAAGGGTACTCCATCTGGGCCCCCAGTGGGGGATCCAACGGCTAGAGGAGAGCAGCCGGCTGGGTGGTACGGCCAAAGCCGAGCGAGTCGGAGTTTGGCCGGTATCGGCGCTCCGGTGGCTGGTTCTCGACGGTTTTTGAACCAAAATGATGCAGGGCACGTCGGGAAGCTCACCGTGGGGTCGAGTAGGGTTGAAGATGGCCGAAGATTGGGTCACGGCGGCGGGGTGTTGCGGCAGAACTTTAGTGATGGAGCGGGGTCTCTTTGGGCTGCGACGCTTGACGAGATTAGGTGTGACGGGGCAGTGCGGTGCAAGCAAGGTCGGCATGAGGTCGGTGGTGGCCGAGGCGGCTCCGAGGGGCGGCACGACGGAAGGCTAAGGTTTCAGGTTTTAGGGAGGAGAGAGAGGGACGAGCGACGCGATTTTTATCGGGGATTGGAGTGGTTGAGGCGGAGGAGATCATGGGGCGCGGTTAGGGGAGGAATCCCGCGAAAATTTGTCTCGGGTTCAGGAAAGATCGGGGCGGCACACGGCAGTTGCGGCTGGGAGTTGGGGTGGCGCAAGGTGGGGGATGACGAGCGGGGTCCACTTGGCTGTGGGAGACGAGAGAAGTGGGTGAGTTGGGCCTGACTGGGCTGCAGGGGAGTTGGGCCACGTGGGATAAGGGGGAGAGGGAAAGAGGTTTAGGCCTAGGATAGGTTTTGAGGTTTTAGTTGTCCTTTTTTTAATTTATTTATTAATTAATTCTTTGTTTGGTAATTTCAAAACTTCGAAATGAAAGAATTAAATGTATTTTGAGATAAATGCATTTTACTTTATTTGAACCATTTCAAATAAAAACATATTTTAAGACATTTTTTCTAAAATCCAAAATTCGGGGAAACTTCTTTTCTTTTTTATTCTTTCATTTCTATCTTTGATTATAATTTCTTTTACCCAATTATTTATAATAAAACAATAGAAAAAATCATTTGAAAGTATTTGATATAAATTCATTTCATGCATTATTTGAAACCTTTTCAAATAGAACCAGATTTCATAATAAAAATCATATTTTTAAGACATCTATTTAATAATCAGATTTTGGGCAAACACCTCTTTATATTTTTTTATCAAACAAACACAAAATTATTTTGTTAAAGCAAGTTAATTATTAAACAAAACATTTAAACTTAAATTTCCAAGAAATTTTGAATACCTTTAAAATTGAAAACAATTGAATAATAATTAAAATTATTTAAATAATTGCAAATTTTTACTTTATTTTAGTGCAGAAAAGTTCACATCCCCAAATTGGAAAATTTGGGGTGTGATAACTACCTATACGTTAACTGTCTTTAGCATAGTCAACTCGACGTAGAGCTACGCTATAAGTTATAGTTAACGATAGAAGTCAAATGAATGGGAACATCACTCCTTTAGATACACACAATGCTCCTCAGATTAGTATTGATGGAACTCATACACGATAGTTGAGATTAGCGGTGCGATCGTTCCTATACACATGTTTTCCTTCGTTTGAGAATAGATGGCTACCTAATGATTTTATCATGATTAAGAACATTAAAGAGGGTCAAGTGAAGCATAAAGAAAGACTTAGAGATGCTCAAGACCAGTAAGGCATGTTCAACCTCGGAGGAGATTCAATCCAACTCGGAGTCAAGTTGCTCTTAGGTTTTAGGAGCAGTCCGCACTAAAACGGATGCTCAGATCGCATACAAACAATATTTTGGACGTTCTAGATATGGATGGAAAGGTAAGGAGATAACTTTTCCAATTGATCTAGTACCATGCCAAAATAATTCTAGATCTCTGGGAATCGTCGAAACAATATGACATCCAGATCTGCCAGGGTGCTGTGATACCTTCTTTGGTCTGTGGGCCCTGTATCTTTCCGAGCCCCATTTGTATCGGTTAAGGACCGTACTGTTGTTGGTCCTGCTTAGCAAGTTTGAACAGTACTGATTACATACCGATGGTATGGGACCTAAGAAATTGATGTAGCTTGAACTGCAGCCTTGTGTGGAAGTACTCGACCTTCTTGGAGGATTGAAATAGCATTTGCAAAAAGGGTTGCACCTTAGAAGTATCGTGTCTAGGACGGATATTATATAGGGCCCTTTTTCCTGGGTTAGTGGTCGCGGACCGACATTGCAGTAGTTCTTGTGAAAGGTTGCCGCATACGACTTAGAGGAAGTGCGTACGTGTCATGTAATTAGGTTTCTCCAGCTGGATGTAAATCGATTATAATCGCTGCCCCTCACAGTAACGAGTACTGCTTGTCTCACTGTGTCACATCGTAGTAAGAACTGAAGGAAGAAAGTTGTTAAGGAAGAGGATTTGATTTGTTCTTATGCATAGTCTCTAGGACACCCTAGTAGTTTCAAATAAGGTGAATGTTTCCGCGCTTTTAAAAACTTTGGTTTGTAACTTAAACAATAGTTTGTATTATATTTTATCATGCTTGAGTTGTACTGTTGATCCTCGCTTCACCGAGTGACACCCGATAAGATCATGGAGGTCATTGGATCATCTCTTCGCTGTGCAGTCTGTTACAGAATAGAAGTTGATAAAGCCAAGATAAATGCGATCAAGAGTTGGCCCTCGCCCACAACGGTTTCAAAAGTGCGAAGTTTTCTTGGACTAGCTCGAATTTATCGACGCTTTGTCCAAGAATTCAGCACCATCGCTGCTCTAATGAATGAGTTAACAAAGAAGGGCGATGCATTCAATTGTTGCCACACACAAGAGGGGTCCTTTGCCACTTTGAAGAACAAGCTTACACATGCACCGCTGCGTCAACTTCCAAATTTTGGTAAGACTTTCGAACTTGAATGTGATGAACGGAATTGACATTGATGGTGTGTTGATGCAAGAAGGAAAACTCATTGCATATTTTAGTGAAAAATTGAATATCCTTGTTCTTAATTACTCCACGTATGATAAGCAATTGTATGCTATTGTATGATGCTTAGAAACGTGGCAAAATTATTTGTGGCTAAAAGAATTTGTCATTCATTTCGATCATGAGTCACTTAAGCATATTCATAGCGAAAATAACTTGAACCATAGACATGCTAAGTGGATTGAATTTATTGAATCCTTTCCTTATATCATCAAACATAAGAAAGAGAAGGATAATGTGATTACCGATGCTTTTGTCTAGACGATTTGCAATGTTGTCCCAACTTGATTGTTAGATTTTTGGACTAGAAATAATTAAGCAACAATATGTGTTAGATGCTGATTTTATGGATGTGTTGCTAAATTGTCGTGAAGGTAAAACTTGGAACAAATTTGTGCTTAATGATGGCTTTCTTTTTGAAGCCAACCGTCTTTATGTTCCAGTTGGATCCGTTCATCTTTTGGCGCATGGAGGAGGATTGACAAGACACTGAGGAGCGAAGAAGACAAAAGATGTTTTGGCGACACATTTCTTTTGGACAAAGATGAGAAGCGATGTGGAACGCTTCGTCGCTCGCTGCACTACATGTCAAAAAGCTAAGTCATGATTAAACCCACATGGTTTGTACATGCCTCTTCCCGTTCCTCCTATTCCTTGGGCCGATATCTCTATGGATTTCATTTTGGAATTACCTATAACAAATAGAGGAGAGGTAGTATTTTTGTGGTATTTGATCGCTCTTCTAAGATGGCACACATTATATCATGTCATAAGACCGATGATGCTACACATATTACTGATCTATTCTTTATAGAAATTGTTCGTTTACATGCTATGCCTTCTACTATTGTTTTAGATCATAATGCAAAATTCTTGAGTCACTTTTGACGCACTTTATGAAATAAGTTGAGAACAAAGTTGTTGTTTTCTACTACATGTCACCACAAACCGATGGACAAACCAAGGTAGTGAACCATACATTGTCTACTTTATACGTGCCATTTTAAAGAAAAACTTAAAGATGTGAGAAGAATGTTTGCCTCATGTGGAGTTCGGATGGAACACTCCACCACTAAGGTAAGTCCATTTGAGGTAGTTTATGGTTTTAACCCTTGTGCTCCGATTGATCTTTTACCTTTGCCTTCTAATGATAGAGTTCATGATTCTAAGACGCGTGCTGATTTTCTTCTCCCTGCATGAAATGACTAAACAATACATTGAAAAGATAAATGAGAAGTACCGGTAGTAAAGGTAGATATGAAGTAAAATTTGAAGGGGTGATTTGGTTTTGTTGCACTTGAGAAAAGATAAATTTCTGGAGCTAGAAAAATCTAAATTGATACCTAGAGCTGCTGGTCCTTTTAAGATACTTGAGAAGATTAATGATAATGCATATAAACTCGAGTTGCCTCCTGAGTTTGGGGTTAGTCCTACATTCAACGTTGCAAAATTGAAGCCATACATCGGAGAAGAAAATGAGCTTGAGTCAAGGACGACTTCGATTCAAGAGGGGGAGGATGATGAGAATATTCCTTTATTGAATACACACAACGTTCCTCCGCCTACTATAGATGGTCCAATCACAAGAGCTCATGTACGACAATTGAATTTAGAGATGAGCTCGTTCTTAAACACATGTATTTCTTCCTTTGAGAATAGATAGCTACCTAAGAACTTTATTATGATTAGAAACATTAGATAGGGTCAAAGAAAGCATGAAAAAAGACTTGGGGATGCTCACGACCAGCAAGGCATGTTCAACCCCAGAGGAGATCCAATCCAACTCAGAGTCGAGTTGCCCTCGGGTTCCAGGAGCCGCTTGCACTAAAATGGGCACTCAGGTCGTATCCATGATCCATTTTAGACATTCTAGATATAGATGGAAAGCTAAGAAGATAAACTTTCATACGGTATCGGTCTCATCTCCAAATTCATCTGGAGTCAGCAGGAATCATGGAAACATGATGACGTCCATAAACTGTCCTGGTGCTACGAACTATCTTTTTGGTCCTTAGGCCATGCATCTTTTCTAGGCACATAAGTATTAGGGTTTGCCCTTAACGATGTCCTAAACTCTATATAAATAGTTGCCTCCATCATTAGTTTAATATATTAACAAACAATTTTGCCACTGAACTTTTTGTTGGGTTCCAACTTGTGAGTTTAATTCAGATTTCTCAATTGAGTTGCATTCTTCTTTGTTCTTGCTTGTGTTCTTCGATTCACATAATGGGATTAGCCTTCTTGGCGAGGTCAATCATGTCTTTCACGGTTGATAACCATAGGAGAAGTGGTGTAGTGATTGCGGGGATCGAATCATGTTGATTTGAAGTCGAATCGATTGTGTGTCGCATCTCTACCAAGTCGAGAGTTACCACGACCTGACAGAAGATCAAGAACAACATACACATCATTACCTTATTACGTGGATTCAGCCATGTTGTTGCATGAGTAGTAAATAACTAGGAGTAAATGCAGTAAGGTAAAGTTTGCATTGTCACTTGTTAACTAAACTAATATAGTCCTTATGTGGGCTAACTAAGTCATACCACACCGTAGTGTAATTTTCTAAATTAACTAATTTTTAGTTGTACTAATTCTGATCTAGCTTTGATACATGCTGTGGCTGAAACGCCCCAAAACTATGGATGACTCGTCGAACAGGATCGATCTTGGGTGATATTGAACAACAATACTCAGATAGCACAATACGAGTGATACAATAAATTATAGCAAATCGATTTAAAGTTTTACAATAAAGTGCAAGTTATTCTTAGGATATATACTTAAAATAGAGTTTTAAAACAGCATGGAAGCGATATATATAGCAGAATCAACGATACACGTGACGGTTTCCATATCCTGAGTCATGTCCTGCCCTAAGACTTGCTTTAGTTCTTGCGGCTGGAGGTAGGTGAGGCGGGAACCCAGTCAATCGACCAATCAGACTAGGGTTCACCATCCCACACTATTTTGCCACAACAATCACACCAATTACCTGTAGGATAGTCTGCTAACAAAAAAGGAAAAGCATCAATCCCTAAGTATTATAATACTCAGCAAGGTTTACCCATTAAAATGGCTAACTGCATCTAACTCCTAAGCATGAGAAATATAAATTTTAGCAGTGGATCTTTGCAAAATCCAATGCTAATAATAAGTCTTGACTTTCACATTTTAGTGGTAAGTTAAGTTTCAAGAAATATAAATTTAGTTTGCACTATAGACTACTCCAACCTGGATTGCCAAGAAATTTATAATAAATATATCAAACAAACATATTACCATCATCATTCACATTCTTACTACGATGTGACATAGTGAAACAATCAGTACTTATTACTGTGAGGGACAACAATACGAATCGATTTACATACTATAAGAGAAACCTCAGTAGCACGACATACGCACACTCCATCAAGGTTTGTATGGCAACTTTTCATAACAATAACTTAGGGCTAGTCCGGGTCTCACTCCTCCCGATTACAGATCCTCCACACGATACTACACCTTAGGGTTATCCATGGTTAGCCCGTGCACTCCCTCAAATATCATCATTAGAAGAGGGGTGACAGATCGTCCAATCACTACATTAATTGTGTTACCTCAGTTTACTAGAGCCCATATCACTGGCATGCTCTTAGTGCTGTTCAAACTTGCTTAATAGAGCCACACTTGACCAGTCCTTAATGGACACGGACAGGGCTACCGTACACAAGACTCCTTTCCTACTGCTAACCTATACTTCACTTCTTAGTCTCCAATTCGTCATTTCATATGACAAAACTATCCAAAAGCATGTTGTATTCATCAAGACCTGATAGCTCGTGAGTAATCCATCCACTCGACTTCTACCATTACTAACGACTCATAGCCTAGATTTAAATCGAGTTACCCGTACAAAAGACATTTAACATAGGTAATAAGGTAACTATCTTGCATTCTAGGGTTTCAATAAACTCCTAAAACATAATGCACAAAACAATAAGTTGGCAAGACACAGTGCAAAAATGATAATATTTAAAATAGGGTAATGCACCAGGGCTTGTCTTGACTTTGCGGAGTGTTAGCACAATCAAGACAGTAATAAGCAGCAACAGATGGCTCCTGATAACTCAGATCAATCAGCTAGCCTTTTATGTCGCTTCCTAGATGTATGAAGTGATATGCAAGCTAATTAATTATGTGCTTTTATATTTCAAATGTTTCACTGCTAAGTTTTGACCCTTGGACAACAACACCAAAATGTTGCAATAAGGTCAAAATGGTTGCAATATGTATAATTTGCAACCAAAACACATTCATTGGTAGGCGTGCAAGTATTGGCGTGGTCTAAAGTTTGCGCCTCGAATCTATATTTCCATTGCAAAACATATGTGTGTCGCTAGGATATGGGGCCATTGCAATAGGCAATAGATGCCACGAATAATATTGTGACAATCGAGCCTCTTGCCACGAATAATATTGTGGTTGTAGTTAATATTACCACGGGATGAACCGTCACAATAGCTAATAGATGCAACGCATGATCTACTGTTGCTAGAGATACTTGCGCAACAAAAATTTCTCATAGTAACTATATCATATAACAACGGTCAGTGTACATGGCAATAAGTATTATATAGCAACAAATGAGCATCATGGTAATATGTGATTTTTCGCAACAAACGAACAATTTTTGGCAACATCTTCTACATTATATATTTGATAAATAACCGTTGTCGCAACAGAATACAAATTTGCAACATACTCAATATTTGCAATTAGTTGTCTTAGTCCACAAAATAATGCATGTCTACCATCGCTATGATTTAGATAACAATCTTTGGACATAGAATTCTGAAACTAAAAACCAAATTACTCCAAACTAAAACTAAAAAAACTCATTGCCATGATTGTGATAACAATAGAAATCTATACTCCCAATCCTTGGACATAGCATATCTTTAACAGAGTTTCTTCAGCTCTATGTGATCTCAATTGGTCCATTTAACTTCACTGTCCACCCTGCAACATAACAAAACATGTTAGTTGCA
>BCLH01000178.1:192435-207930 GCA_001602315.1 Zoysia pacifica | reverse complement strand
TAAAAAGAATAAAACTTTTTTACTTTCAATGAATGTCATAGACAGGCATAAAAATCCTGGCAGCATTACTCTAGCTTTTACTCTTTGCAAGAAATCACATTAGCCATTATATGTTCATCTTGAAACCTGTATATGATCTCTGTGAGAGAAACAAATCATTCATCAACCACCATTTTTCCAGGGGTCCAAACTATTCTGTTCAGCATTAACATGTTCACTTTGCTGAGCTGAAGAGACAAACAAATTATCTGGAGAATACTTTGCTGTTGCAATTTTCAGTTCATGATTAATCAGCCTGCAAACTGAAGATCTCTCGAAGCGATTCTAATTCACTTGGAGGCCATACAACATATCAGATAGCAAATGAAAATATAGATCGTGACTGAACAACTGAAGTGGATTCAGTTTCAGAATCACAATCAACATCATAGACAGCAAACGAAATGTAGAGTCTGTCATTTTGATATTATAGCCAGACAAATACTATATTGAGCTTGATACAGATTAACTTACCCTGTTTCAAACAACTGGACCTTTAGCACACAGTGCCGACAGGTTTTATAGTCCAGCATGCCATACTCATTCCGGATTATGAAGTGGTATCTCTTCCCACATACAGGGTGCTTGATCCAGCCTATGAACAGTTCAAGGAACAGCATTGAGATGGAGCTCGTTTGGTAAAGCATTTTCTGTTCAGTAGCGTCACAGTTTGTTTCGCGTCATTTCAACATCTTATCTTAAAAAATAAATTGGAGATTATAGCTTAAGGTGAGCAACAATTTCTATCAATTGAAAAAAAAGGCAAGGTCCTCCCTGCTTTAACCAGATAGCAGTGGCAGTCAGATAAATAAATCTTAATCCCATGTCCATCACTATCAAGATTAACAGAATTGCAGTAAACTGAAAGAACAGAGACTGAGCAGACTGTTTTTACATCACAAGAGTTTAGCAGCTTTAGTCGTAGACTAGGAAAAAAATTCTAGCGAAATTTTACCGAAATATACGAAATATCCAAAATATCACATTTATCAGTGAGGTCGGATATTCTTTTATCACCGAAATTTTATCATTTAGTGTCCTTAATCAACGAAAATTACTTTGTTTTTACAACACACAACCATGTTGTTTTATATATTGAAGGTAATTTCCTTATGAGTTTGTGTCAATTAGTTTTCAAAGTATTTAAATTAATTCCCCAAAATTACCGATATATCCGAAATATCACATTTATCGGTGACCTCTGATGTTTCTTTTATATCAGAATTTTTTCCTAGGTCGTAGCAACAAAATTATTCAGAATCCTAAGTTCATTACGATGAAGGTATAAGCTCTCCTCATAGAAAAAAAAAAGATCGGCACGGCGCTACACCTGTGACTCACCGGCGATGATGCACAATAGACCCATGCGGCATAGATCCTGGCCACATCCTCCTCGATGGCCTCCATTGCCACCGATGCCGACTTCCTGCCTGTGTCCCCTGCGTAGAGCCCCACCCGCCACGCGACGCCCGACGGCACTGCACACCGCGCTAGGAAGCCTGCAGATGTCCTTGGAAGACCCTCCGTGCTGCCAGGGAACTCCTGCATGTCCAGCAACCGCGGTCCTGCGGTTACCCACGCCCGCTCGATGATCACCATCGTCGATGTGGTCCGGTCGCCGTGCGGAGGAGACAGATCCAATCCTATTTGAAATGGCACCCACTCCGGCGGCGGTTTGAAAAAAAAACTTCCAAAGGCGAAAAAGTGCACTGGTGTGCGTTGCAAGAGTGGGAAGAAAACATGTTTTCTAGATCTGAAAACATTTGAATTTTATCAAACATATATTCGATCAATTACTTTTATAATTTAATCAACACTAATAATGTAAAAAATACAAATAAGTCAAGTGGCAAATTTAAAAGTACAAGTCTCACTACCTCCATTGCAAAATATAAGGATTTCTAGATTTGGTCAAATTCTTTTAAATTATGACATGAATAATTATGAGAATAATTTCATGCAAAAATGATTTTGTTAAATTAATGCAGTAACTACAATTATAAGACAGGGCCCTTGTTTACACAAAAAGGGAATGCTTTACCTAAATTGGTTAAAATGGAAAAGCTATTTCTAAATTCTCCTAATATGGCTCTCGAAGACATAAATCAAACATTTATTTGATCCTAAATCAAGTAGGTTGGAAACTAATTTATGACCAAAATTCAAGATTTATTGGCATCACTGTATTTAATTACCACCTAAGGATAATAATTTATTTATAAAAAACTATAAGCATACAAATTCTAAATCTTTTTGAGGTCACACTACTTAATCACTAGAAGGCAAATATTAAATTTTCAAATTTTATTTGTGCATGTAAACAGAGTTATGCGCTAATTTGATTGTACACTATTTATTGTGTAGAATATTATTAATGCAGTAACATTTGATAGTTCTAAAATAGTCTCCTGTTCACAAGGATTTCAATGGTATTTTATTTGCATTTTTATGTGTCACAATGCATTCTTGTGATTTTTTTCAAGATTTAGGGAATTTCTAAGTATTTAACAACTGTATTTTCGAAATAAAAATGAACTCCAGCCTGCTGCGCCACACCACGAGCCACAGGGGGTGCCATTGAGGATCAGCCCATGGCCGCACGGAATCCGTTGGCTGGGCCGAATTGGCCGAACTCGGCAATGGCGGGCGGTGGCCAGCGGGCAGCGGCGCGCTCGCTGGCGTCGAGCTGCTGGGGTTAGGGCCGCAAGGTCAGTACCTACGCGACTGCAGGACATGGGGAGCCCGTTAGGAAGGTCACGAGACGTGGCGCTCACTGGAGATGGGCCGGCTGCGAAGGGCGGCCCGGCACGATGTTCGGCCGCGACGGGCGCCTCAATGGCTGGACCAAACTCCAGGATACTTGATTCCACATCTCCACGGCAATGAGAGGAAGGCCGGCGTGCTGCTTGTTGATGTAGAGAGGCGGCAGGGATGGGTGGTCGATGGCGAGGTGGTGCCGGATTCAAAAAATGGCTACGACAAAGCTTCGATTTCCTGCGAATCTGGCTACAAATCGTTTGATTGATTGCTCCATAGGAAGAAGTACAGGGTGAGTTAGCTCCCTTTGAAATGAATCGAAGATTAGACCTCGGATTGCTGCAGATTTTGAAGGGGATTGGACCGGCGGCTTCAAAGCTCGAGATTGGGGAGAAGCTCAAATTCGAGCTCCTCGCCCCGCGGATGGAACGGAGGTTGTGGTGAAGGTTTGAGGGTGCGATGGCGCAACTGCTCGACGAGGAAGATGGACGGGAGGTGGTCTGGTTGATACGGAGGGAGGCATGCTGCGCATCCACAATGAAGAAATAAAATCGGTATCAAAGGCTCCTACTGCCGATTTTTTTTTTTAAAACTCCTATTGGCGAATTGACATTGTGAAGGCTGGTTCTTGCTCCGGTCATAACAAATGCTGATAGGAGCGTTGCTACCCGGTTGTAACAATAAAAAAGCAATTTCCTTCTTTAATGCATGGCGTTGGAGATTCTTTGGAGAGAGAGAACAGACCAAGCATTGGTTGGAAAGATGATTTTTTAACCAATATGTGGGACCTAGTTTATTGCTGCACATTGTGGAAATCAAAATAACTATTGGCGGCTGACATCTATTGCCAAAGCCGATACTTAACATTACTGTTGCTCTTATGAAGGAAGGAGGTGTGGGGGAGGCGACTAACCAGTGGTCCCCACGTTACAGCAAGGCCCCAGCCGAACGTAACACTTAAACACTTTGAGGCCATAAAAACAATTAGCAAACGAACCTCGATTTTAATGAAATTTGGTGAAATTGTTCTCAACCTGTACTTTCAAATCTAGCCTATATGCACAGATCAATTCCAAGGGAACCGGAAGCCGTTTTAAAAATAGCCATCCATTAAGGAGATTCTGAATTGTTGAAAATCACAATATTCAGCTATGTTCTGAGATGTGAAAGAAATACATACCGCTCCCAACAAATTGAAACTTTGCAGGGAGATAGAACATTGCAAGATGAACAACGTTTGTTTTGGGATCAAGTTGAAATTGGAATTGGATTTTTATCTAGAGAATTTAGAATATAAGTAATCACTAAGGAATAACAATTGGGCCCTTTTAAATTTGAATGAGACCTTATCAACTTTGTATGAATTCAAGAATTTCAGTCACTTTAAAGTATGATCTTTGTTTCTCAGAGAAATAAAGAATTTCAATCACTTTAAAGTACGATCTTTGTTTCTCAGATTTCAAACACTTTTATTATTTAAGTTTTGAAATTCCACTTGAATAACTGAATTCGAATTTGAAATTTGAAAATAACAGAAATGTTACAGTGTGCAACAAATACACCCGATGATCCCACGATACTCCATGGTGTCTATGGGATGTCCCTCACCATCCTTGTGCAGGTTCAATTTTTGTTCCATTCGAACTCTAGTAGAGTTACAGTCCACCATCCCGAACTTCTCCGGCACCTTTATTGCATATGCAGCTTGCTTGATGCAAATTCCACTGTTGCACCGTTCTAACTCAATGCCAAGATAATATTGTAGGAGCCCAAGGTCACTCATCTTGAATTCTTCCATCATCTGCTTCCTGAATTCTTCAATTGCAGTGTGTTCTTGACCGGTTACTATCAGACAATCTGCATATATTCCAGAGATGAATTTTGTGTTTTATGTTCCTCGAGAATACACTGCCTACTTTTGTGCAGTCCATGCAAATCCAAGACGCTTCAGGCTTCCATCAAGATGCGCATTCCATGCGCACGGTATCACACCCTCAAAATTCAATCAAAGTTCGCATGGTATTTGAGTTCTGCCTCACCTTTAGCTCTTTTCAATTTTCAAGAAAACTTCATTAAATCAAGAAGTAGAAAATGGGAATTTGGAAAACTTTTAAAACTTGGAAGTGAAAGTGCCTGTTTCTTTTCTTCTTTTCTGCTGAGTTTCCCTTTGGTTTTTGCGTGCATTTGTTTTGCTCGGTGTTCTTTCTTTTCCTGAGAAGCAACTTAGCCGGGTTCCCAAAACTTGTTGCCTGGACATGGGGCCGACCGTGTGACTTCAGGGGCCTTTTCCCCGAGCCGCGCCTGCGCCGTGTCCACAACGCCATTTTTCTGCCTGGCGTCGGAGCGCGTCCGTTAGCGTGGACACAGGTGGGGCACCGTGTCCACCACGCTGGCTGTCCTCCTCTGCCTTCCCCTGTCCCTCCCCTACTCCAGCTCTCCCTTGCCACAGCCCCGCTCGCCCCTGTTCTGTTCTGCTCCAGTTCACCCCGTCGCCGTCTGTGGCCCGAGGGCGAGCTAACGGCGTTGGCCCAGCGCGCACGCCTGCCTGCCTTGCTCCACCCCAGCTCACGCACGTGCCCAATGGCAGAAGCAACCGCCAGACGTCGCCCTCCACCTGGCGGCTTACCCTCATGGCCGCGCTGCCGGCCAAATCCCGGTCGGATCCTCGCGTGTCGGTGTCACCGGCCGCGAGCCACAGCTATGTCACCCTCATAATGCCTCATCGCGCTTCACCCCAAACGGAAGGGCGCCAAGTGGCCGCTCACGCGACTCGCGTCGCCAATTGCTGCCTGGCCGCAGTGGAGCTCGGCCAGCTACGCCTCTCGGCGGCGAAGTCACTCCTCACACGCTAGGGCTTCTCAGGACAGCCGACACTTGAGTGAACTCGGCCTCTGCCCTTTCCCGTCATGGCATTACTTTGGCGCAATCATTCCCGACACTGGCCAGACAATCCGCAACGAGCCGCACCTCTCCCTCACGCCACCAGTGCATCATGCCACAGACACCACTCGCCACGTTCCTTGCCCAATACCACACGGCTGATCTCTTAGAGATACGCCTTCAATGCGCGATCCCGCCTATAAAATGCAAGGCCAAACCAACAGATAACCCCTGCTGCTCCGCTCCACAAGCCCCTCTCTCTCTCCCCCTCTCACATCGCGCATTTCCGAAAATTCACCCTTCTTTCCCAAAACCGGCCGCCGCCGGCCACCCTCGAATTAGCGGGAACCAATGGTGTTCCGCCCCTGCTCCACCGCTCCACAGCACCACTTTCCACCCCTGAGCACGCTCGAAGTCACAAAGGAGCCATTGTGCGACCCCCATGGCCGTGCGACGAGCGCTGTCGCAAGCTATCACCTGGCTCACGCACAGCCACAATGGTGCCACCGCCAGCCCGAGGAAGACCTTCTCCACGTTCACTGCACCTAGGAGCCACTCACTGGCTCTACAATGGGCCGTCCGCCTGGCTCACCGCTGGTAGCAGCGAGCCTGCCGCGGACTATGCCTCCTCGCACTCGCCCGAGGCCCCACACGCATGACGTCCATGGACACTGGCCGGGTTATGTGTCCACGATGTTCAACCACCATGTCGCACCCGGGAGTGTCCAAAAGCCGTGGTCACTGGCCGAACTACGTGTAGACTGGACCCGTTTCCCCACCGCACGCATGCACCCGCCTAACGACCGAGGACACTGGCTGAACCTCGTGTCCATGAGGTTCGTTCTCCACATCACGGCCGCACGCGTCCAGTGGCTGTGGACCCGAGCCAGGTGACGTGACCACAAGACTTGCTCCCCACCTCCCAGCTATGCACGCCTAGAGACCGTACGTGGACACGGGCCAAGCAGTGTGTCAACCAGACTTGATTCCCTACGACGCGCCTAGCGTGTCCAGGGGCCGTGGACACGGGCCGGGCGCTGTGTCCGCAAGACTCATTCTCTGTTTCGTGCCCGCGTGTGTCCAGTAGCCATGGACACAAGCTGAGCGCTGTGTCCACGAGACCCGTTCTCCATACCACACTCACGCGTGTCCAGTGACCGTGGAAACAGGTTAGATGGCGTATCCATGGGATTTTCACTCCACTTCACGTCGCACACGCCTAGCAGCTGAGGACACTGGCCGGGCCATGCGTCCACGAGGTTTTTCCTCCGTTGTACACTGCTCATGTCCAGTGACTGTGGACATGAGCCGGACCATGTGTCCACGGGATTTTTCCTGATTCCGGCCTAGGGCACCTTGTTGCCTCACTGCCACTTCACCACAACCCCGTTTTCAGCAATCTTTGTATCATTGGACTCGGTCCTACGAACTCCACACTCCGAAACCCCAAATCCTTAAGGATGTTGCTTCTCAAGTTTTCTTCTTTGAGCTCTTTCATTTGCTCTTAGCAGTAGACTTAACCGTTCGTTTGTTGCGTGTCGCTGATGAGGAACCCGAGGAAGGAGAAGCTGACAACCCGGAGTACGAAGAGGAGCTCGAGGACGCCACCGAAGGCAAGCTCTAACCCTTTGATCATACTGAACCCATAATTTGCTTCATACCTATAGGGCCTGTTACTTGCACCTTTATTTTCTTTACGCAAAAACGTAGGGTAGATAAATACCTACTTGTTTGAATGTACTTATATTAATGTCAGTTACTTGCTGATCGTAATAAGAGTACCCCTTGTAAACTGCTGGTAACGCACCCTTGTTAACCATAGGAACTCCGTTCGTTGAACATTTTAATGACCGGAAAGTTGCCTTGTAACTAGAATGTTAGGACCTGTTTTTCAAAACTATACACCACCATACAACTACCTGTTTTGCGAAAAGTGTAAAAGGGTGAGTTTGGAGGTGTGAGAAAAGCAAAATCAGGGAGGGAACTAGCAACCCGTTTAGGTGAAGATGGGGGAAAGATTCATGGTTGTGGAGCGGGTCTCACAAAAGTGTTGAGCTAGGTGATTATGCTTTGGTCCAGTCCACCTGCCATGGATCAACGAGTACGCCGCCCCTGTTGTATGAGGAACGGTTCGTTAGCGCTTGACTTAGTGATTTCGTGCAACCATAGAACCCGATATGGGCGGGACTTACCCCTCCTACTTTGGTAAACCACTTTGAACCGCTAGGAGGTCAGTATGACACAAGACGCCAAGAAAAGATGCGAGATGCTCGCGGTCTGGCTTTTGACAAAGTAATTTCCCGCATCATGGGACCGTAAGCCCACGGATATAGTCTCTGGTTTTGGTTTATGTGCCGGTATAGAAGGGGACCAGGTGAAGACATGGACTAGCATTCCCATGATTCGGCTCCAGGAATGTACACCGTCGCATCATCGGGAGGTAGTAACCCCGACGGATAGCCCTTGGATGCGTCTTGGGCAGAAACGGTGGAGACCTACATATAAGTTGGAGTAGGCGCTGTGCACTCCTTGCTCGTGAAAGGACACATAGCCTGTGGGTGCAGTGTACAACCTCTGCAGAGTGTAAATAACCTTCTGGGACGGCCGTTGTCTCGGTATTGGCACACTAATGTTTGGGTACATAACGATTAGATTTTATGTCTCCTTCAGGTGTGATTGGGTGTAGCTGCTCGTGGATATGTGCTAGCTAAGTGCCTCAGGACAGCACGGAGATGTGCCTACACCTGGTTAAAAGTTGGGAACTGATGGAGTAGATTAAGTTCCTCCACAGGTCTACCAATTAAATATTACAAAGAGAAAGATTTTCCTCTGCTGTTTTGAAATCTGTCCTATAGGGAACCCACGCATGAAATTTTCTTTATGCTGAAAACAGAACCGCTGTCGTCCCTTTAATCAATACACTATGCATGTCTTTGTATACCCCTCTGTTGTTAGAGCTTGCTGAGTACTTCTAGTATTCACCCCTTGCTGAAAATCATTTAGATGAGGGAGAAGAAGAAGAAGATGGCGTTGATGGCGACGATATTTAGAAGCCTCATTTTGTGCTCAAGTTGTTGTGTTCGTGCTGTTGTGTTTGAATAAGGGTTGAAGTGATCAACTCCCTAGTTGTAATCTATGACTTGTATGCTGGACCTTGTAGTTTGGACATCCCATATAATAAATCTGTCATGTTTGTGCGATGTTGTCACTCTATGGCATGTTCACTCTTCTAATCCTGTGATTGGTAAGTTAATGCAAAACGCCCTGGAATGGGGGTGTGATACGCGGCGTGTGCCGAAGTCCATAGAGAGCCTTGTGCATGCGGTAAACCATCGGTTCCTTCCCCTTCACCATGAATCCTTCAGGCTGGATAACTTAAACTTCTTCCTCCAATTTGCCATTAAGGAATGCTTATTTGACATCTAAGGGTTGAAGCTGCCAACAACGATTTACTGCCAGAGCAAGACACACATAGTGTAAAGGCGAGCAATCGGTGCAAAACTTCCTGCGCCAAGTCAATTCGTTGGCACTGCACATAGCCTTTTACAACAAATCTCATCTTGTGCTTGATTACTTAACATTCAGAATCCCTTTTTAGCGTATACTCCCATTTGAGCCCAATTCTACTGTACCCAACCAGAAGGCTTGATAGAGACCACGCTGAATTCTTCTCATTTGATTCAATCTCATTGTTCATTACGTCTTCCCAATCTGGTTGCCTGGCTGCCTCACTGTAACAGGTCGGCTCTTCTGTATCCATCAATAATGCTTTCCTCTTCAACCTCTTCTACTGCTTTGAGATCAACTCACCGTGCCTCCTTTAGGATGTCGTTGATGTGCCTGTATTGGACACGTCTATCATGGGATTCACTCACATGCATCTTCTTGATGAGGTATTGATGTGTACATGGTTTCCGATCTTCCGTCAGGTCGTGGTAACTCTCGATTTGGTGGAGATGCAACACACAATCGATCCGGCCTCAAATTAACATGACTTGAACCTTGCAATCATAGCACCACTTCTCCTTTAGTTATCAACCGTGCACACACGATTGACCTCACCAAGAAGGCTAATCTCAGCTTACGAATCGAAGAACACAAGCAAAAACAAAGAAGAATGCAACTCAATTGCGAAATCTGAATTAAACTCATGAGGTTAGAAACCAACAAATCGTCAAACGACGAAACTGTTTGATATTAGATGAAACTAAGAAAAAACTTAAACCTAATGATGGTGGCTACTTATATAGAGTTTCAGGCGTCCTTAGGGGCAAACCCTAATACTAACAAGCATAGAAAACATACACAGCCCAAAGGCCAAAAGATAGTGTCACAGCACCAGTACAGTTTTCGGATGTCATTTTGTTTTAATGATTCCTACTGATTCCAGTCAAATTTGAAGATAAGACTACTGTCATTTAAAAGATTACCTTTTTAGCTTTCCATTCATAGCTAGAACATCCAAAACGAAGTTCGTATGTGACCTGGGCATCCGTTTTAGTGTGGACTGCTCTTGGAACCCAGGGCCAACTCGACTCCGTGTTGGATTAAATCTCCTCCGAGGTTGGACGTGCCTTGCTGATTTTGAGCATCTTCAAGTCCTTCTTTATGATTCTCGTGACCCTCTCCGAATGTTCCTAATCATGATAAATTCATTAGGTAGCAATCTATTCTCATAGAAAGGAAGACATGTGTTTAAAAATGAGCTCACCTCTAAATTCAGTTGTCGTGCATGAGCTCTTGTGATTGGGCCATCTATAGTAGGTGGAGGAGCATTGTGTGTATCCAATGAAGGGATGTTCTCATCGTCCTCCCCCTCTCGAATTGGAGTTGTCGTTGACTCAAGCTCATCTTCTCCAATGTACATCTTCGAATCTTGACTCCACCATGCTCCACAACATGCTTGAAAAGGTGGAGGCCACATAAGTATTTGAATGCATCACTTGGTGACTCAAAGATCCTCATAATCTCATCAGGTATTGTTGCAGCTGCAGGTGATGCAGCAACAACAGGATTTCTCACTTGGTAGTGTTCTTGGTGAACAGGGCTGTAAAGCTGCCGAAGGCCGAGCACTCACTACTACAAAAAGGGTTTATCCCGACACCCCGATGAAAGTGCAGGCGGTTGACAACAGCAAGCCGCCTGCACTAAGTAAAACATGGGACCTGCAAAGAAAACCGCCTGCAGGCAGTTATCATAAGGAACCACCTGCACTATGGTCCATATTAGTGCAGACGGCAACTTAAGACAGTCGCATGCACTAATGTTATTAGTACACGTGGTTCTCTTAGACAATCGCCTGCACTAATTGTATTAGTACACGCAGTTGCCTAAGAAAACCGCTTCCAAATTTGTACAAGCATCGTCATTAGGAAAACTGCCTGCACTAAAACCCTCTTCTATATATACTGCCCATCGGCCGCCCTGTTCCTAGCGCGACGCAAGAAAAATAGCGTGCGCGGCGGCAGGCGAAAACCAATCGGCGGGAGGGGAAGATTTTCTTCGCGAATCTTTTTTGCAAACTTTTCCTTAGGTTAAACTCTTGCTCCTCCTCTGATTTGTTTCAAATTTAGGTTTGATTTATGCTCTAATTGCTTAATTATTCATTATCTAGGGTTTCTCAATGTTTTGCCATTTTAGGATATTTATATTGGCTTAACTTTTTGAATCTTGTTCTCTAGGATAATCTTTTTCAAGATAAAGTGTACTTTGAGCTCTACTTCCTAGAATGTTCAATATCTAGGATTCCTCATGCTTTTGCCATTTCAAAAGATTTATTTTGACTAAAATTTAAAATATTTTGATAATTCTTAAACTTCAAAGTTTACATTCATGTTGTACACAAGACGCAAATTTTAATTTTGTTCTAAAATGAAGAGATTCAAAAGGCAAAAAATAAGGGAGTGAAGTTGAGGGAAAAGCTCTTTATCTCTTTCTCTTCATTTCTATCTGTCACAAGGGCTTGGTCAAGTAGTCAAGGTAAGTAAAGAATTAGTGCTTTATCATGTGTATGTCTATGTAATTAGTATTCTATTTAATTAAATCTATACAATTATGCGTAGGTTGAAATAAAGAATGGATCGAGCATGGATGTACAATGCACCAAGACCTTCTCCTATGTTTCTTCAAAGTACTTTTTTATTTGTCGAAGCTGCCAAGAATCATGCTAAGATAGAAAAAAGAAATGAGATATTTTGTCCATTTATTGATTGCGCCAATGACATTGCCTGGCCAAATACTTTAGTGATCCAGTCACACTTGATCAAGAAAGGTTTTGTGAAGAATTACACCATATAGACAGCACATGGGGAAAAAGATATGTCTCAAGTGGATTGTCCACACATTGTGGCAGTTGGATGCAACACCGATCATTCTAATATGGATCTTGATACTGTGGATCACGATGATGACAATGACGATGAAGAAGATGATATTCTGTTTGACTTTGAAGAGTTGTTGCGTCACGTTGAACCGCAGTGCTAACATCTATAGGGGTTGAGAGAGGTCTAGGTAATATGAAAGTTTTGGAGAAGGCATCTAATGACCTTTTGTATGAGGAATCAAAGGGATGTGATAAAGAGTTCACGAGATTGCGTGCTGTGCTTGAACTTCTAAAGTTAAAAGCCAATAGTGGATGGTCTGATAGTAGCTTCACAGAGCTTTTGAGTCTGCTAGCAAAAATACTTCCAAAGCCAAACAAGATGCCAACCACCACTTATAGAGCTAAGAAGCTTATATGTCCATTGTCGCTAGGTGTGAAAAAATACATGCGTGTCCAAACCACTGTGTGTTGTATCGCAAAGAGTATGAATTTATGAAAAAATGTCCGACATGTGGCATCAGTCGATACAAAAAGAGTTACAACCATCTATACCCTAGCAATTTGAACAAAAAAGCACAAAAGAAGAATAGCTCTATCGGTCTTGAGATTGATGATGACAGTAGTTCCAACGAGTTGAGTGGAAAGAGGAAGATTTCTTCCATGGTCATGTGGTACCTTTCAATGATTGATTGCTTGAAGCGTCTGTTCTCAAACCCTAAAGATGCTGAACTCATGTGTTGGCATGCTGAAAAGCGCAGGATGAACTTGGGAAAGATTCGACACTTGGCTGATGCAACTCAGTGGAAGAATTTCGATCTTCTTTATCCACAGTTTGCTGAGGAGATTCAAAATATAAGGTTTGGATTGAGTACGGACGGCATGAATCCATTTGGTGAAAATAGGACCGTACAGAGCACCTGACCTGTTATTCTAACGATGTACAACCTTCCAACTGGTTGTGTCTCAAATGAAAGGAAACCTAGCCTATTACCTATACCGCTGCATGAGGGAAAGTTTTCTACAAAAGGAAGAATGAGTATGAGAACTTTCGTTGATGAGGGTTACGAATCAGTTCGAGGTGCACATTTTACTGTATTGCAACAAATCGTAATAGTTGAGCCATATATCGAGGAACATCTGGATGATTTTCAAAGAGAATATCGAGAACAATCAGATATTTGGATAATGAAAGAGCACAAGCGTCGTTTCTCCACATGGTTAATGGTATGGGGATACAATAGAGGAGAAAACAATGAAGATGTTGGCTCCAGAGCCATCAACTTTAGTTATCGCATGGCAGGCGTATGATATTAATCGGTACACTTTTTACACTAAAGAGAAAGATAAGAGGAGTGTTTCCCAAAATAGTGGTATTCGGATTGAAGCTTCCAACTCACAAGGGAATAGAAACACATACTATGGATTTATAGAAGAAATATGGGAATAGAAACACAAGCTTTCCCAAAATTGATTACGGCGACAGGCTGCAGATTCCTATTTTTAGGTGCAAATGGGTCAAACATCTGAAAAGAGTGAACGTTGACAACTACGGGTTCACACTTGTGGACCTAAATAATGTTGGTCACAAGGATGACCCGTGGGTACTTGCTGATCGTGTTGCACAGGTGTTCTACGTAGTTGACCTTGCAAATGATAAAAAGCACATCATTATTTTAGGAAATCAAAGAATTATTGGAGTGGAGAATATAGGTGATGATTTTGAGGACTACAATAAATATGATGAGATGACGCTTTTTACAAATCCAGAAAACATCATGCTCGTGGAACGAACCATTGATAAAAATGTGATGCCCTACATCCGAAGAGATGGCAAAGAAAAAATTATGTAACGCAATGTACTCTTTATTTATAAGTAGATATCGAACCTTTATGTAAGTTATGTAATATTATAAACCTGCTTGTGGATGAAAGGTTGTCTTTTGAACAATCTTGCCATGTTTTTGGTCCTGCTACGCTGAGTGTTAATTGACAGTCCTGGCCTTATGGTCATGCCTATAGCTAACACTACAACTACACTATAAATCCTACGATCAAACTTAAAAGCGCCTAATATTCATTGATTAGCATCAGCGAGCTGAGTCATCGCTGAGCATGCACCGTGAAGCTTCATGAGCCTCCTCCTCTTGAAGTTGTCCTTGAAGCACGCCTACCTCAGCACCTTGGTCTTCTCGTCCAGCATCAATGCAGGATTCTCCTCGATCATCTTTTTGGTCCACTCCAACATGACTGCCATGGCCTTGGTCCGGTCGCCGTTGAGCTCCCGCGCTGCCGCCTTAATCGGCATGTTGAAGTGCCGTGACCGCTGCTCAAATGTTCAACGCCTTCTTCTCTGCTTCGGTGCCGCAATGCCCCTGCATCTTGGTGCCCTTCTCCATGCCGGCGACTTCCATGCTCTTGCGATAAGCATCTTCCATTTGAGGCCAGAGAATATTCAAGTCACCTTCAATCTCAGAGAGGGCTTTAAGCTCCTCTACATTCATAGAAGAACGAAAGCTAGCTCAAGAAAAGTAGCAGTGCCCGGGCAATTGAAAGTGGGAAGGCCGGTGACAGTGGCAGCAGTGTACTTCTTGGTTCTCACTTGTATTACTCCTCACTTGTTGAGGCAGAGGAAAACATGAAGGACCTACGGTGGCACTAGCTGTGAGCAAACGTCACCTCACATATGTGTCGTCAATCAGCACTACAAATACTACATCCGGTCCCAGTAGAAGTTTATATAATGGAAATTTCATGAAACAGTCAGAAGTATAGTTAAGTTTTGAGGAAAAAAATTTCTTGCAGCAAAAACAAATAATACTTTTTCCATGTATGTCATTTTATTCAATTGAGAAACTAATAGTACAGGCGGCTCTTAATAAGAACCGCATGCACTAATCAATTAATGCAGGCAGTTGTTAATGAAAGCCGCCTGCACTAAATTACCTCAGGCGGTTCCTAAAGTGGGCTGCTTGCACTAGTAAAATTTCCATGTAAAAGTTTTTTTAATATTTTTATATGATTTTGTAACCTAATTTTTTTATTTATATATGAATTATTGTGTATATATGTATATATTTTTTTTCACATCATTTTTGTAGACTTATAATGAATTTGCTTCAATCTCACTTACTTTGGATCCACATCCCATAAGTTGTATAGTGGTTACTAATACACATGAACACATTAAGGTTGAATAGATTCAAACCTATCACAAAATTGTATAGAATGGAATTTTCATCAAACACTTGGATATGCAGCTGAAGTTTCAAAAAAAATATTTCAGAGAAAAAAAATATTTGTTTAATTGAGAAACTAATAGTGCAGGTGGCTCTTGATAAGAACTACGTGCACTTTCCTATAAAAGGGCGCGGCTCCGCTTCGAAACCCTAAGACGGGCCAGATAGAGAGCGATGCCGTGAGGCTGCCAAATTTTCCTTGCGCGCTGCCGCTCGACCCCGCCGTCGTCGCTCCCTACGCTGCCGCCGCCGTCGCCCGTC
>BCLH01000178.1:112343-192415 GCA_001602315.1 Zoysia pacifica | reverse complement strand
GTGCCAGCGTCCCCGCGCCGCCGTCGCCCATCGTCGCACCGCTGTCCAAGCATCGTCGCCCATCTTCACGCAGGCGTCCCGGCACCACCATCGCCCGTCTTCGCATTGCCCATCCCCGCGCCGCCGTCGCGCTCGTCATCTTGGTGCGTGCAGCTTTCTCGTCACATACCTGTGTGCCTGTCTATTACCTTTCTCCAATTGCTTGGGTGCACTGCTTTGTTGCTGCATCACCGTAAGCTTTGCTTGCGTGCACTCCACTTGACCACTCTTGTGATTTATCTGTTGGCATGTATAGCTAGCTGGATTGTGGCTTGAGTATTCTTATCAGATGAACATATTCATAGGGAAGCATACAGAAATATTACACTATAGCTATCAGTGCAGCAGGTACTATATATGATAATTCTTCTTAGAAATTAAACTGTTAAGAGATGGATGCACATTGTATATAGTATGCATAATGTGAGTGCACATTTACATTTTCTTAACATAAATAGTCTCCAATATACGAACTTGCTAGCCCATGATCTGCTGACATGATGTGGTGAGATATGATCTCTTGTTAGATTAATCTGACCATATTCAGCGAGTTTTTTTAGAAAAAACAAAGCTTTCAATCTAAGCTACAAAAGGACACATATAGAAAAAGTAATCATTATCAATATTACATAGAGGCAAGGATACAAACAGCAAAACTGGACCTGGAATGCTGTATATTGATGAATATTCAAAATAATAAATTAAATTATGAAAGATTAAATAAAGTGGTGATATAATTTATTGGGCAGAAGGAAAAGGGTCCCACCTATTAATTTTCCTATTCTCCTTTATCCTACAGAAAAGTGAACTGTAAAAGTTTGTATGTATTACCATAGCCTCGGATAAAATGTGTAGACAACTTCCAAGTCTTGCCTTGACATGAATAAAGCAAACAGAAGAAAATGTCAGCAAGTAAGCTGTGAGTGTTGCTTTTACTGATGTTTTCTTTTTTTCTGGAACAATTTTGTAGTTTTTTCTAAACAATAATTTATGGGTAACAAAAACATCTCCTTTTTAATATGTAACAGTAGTTGTCTCAAATTTTTACCTAATTTAGTTTGTTTTTGTTTGAAGTGTCATAAGCAACCGCCTGGCACTGTCATGTGTGGTTATTATGTCTGCGAGTATCTTAGAGTCACTAGACATTATAAAGTGAATCGTGAGGATGTAAGCTATCTTATCAATCTGTTTTGTATACTTAAATTAATTGTAATCATTGTTATAGTAATTATCTATCATCTTTTCATTTACAGAAACCCAATGTCGGTCACGAATGGCCTTGGGGAAGAGACTTGGAGCGCACAGGAGTTGACTCCGTCCGAAGTGATCTATACCACTTTATCCGTCAAGAGGTTGTTCACCTGGATGGAGTCTTTTTTGCAAGGGAAAACAACGAATTGGTTTTGTATCCACGTTTGTCTTTGTGTGACAGGTTTAAAATTATATAGATGTAATCGGATTTGGTTGGATGTTATGTAACATGACATGTGAATAATTGTTTTATAAGATATTGTTGTTTGTTTTTGTTATCTTTGATGAAATATTGAATTCTATATCTATTTTGAAACTGTATTCCTTTATAAAAGAATTATAAATCATGTATAAGATAAGTATTAAAAAAATAAATTATTTGTCACAAATATAGTACATGCGGCTTTCTTAAGGACCCACCTGCACTAAGACATATATAGTGCAGGCGGCTTTCTTAACAACCGCCTGCACTAAGACAATTAGTGCAGGCGGCTTTTCGAAGTCACGGCCTGCACTAAGTCGATTAGTGCAGGCAGAGATTTATGTTGTCCGCCTGCACTAATACCATTAGTGTCGGCGGTTGATTAAGGAAATCCGCCTGCACTAATGGCATTAGTGCAAGCGGTCAACATAAACGTGTGTACAAATAGACCATTTCTACAGGCTCACTAATTGCAGCGAAGCCAAAACCGCCTGTGAGGGGTTTAGAACCGTCTGAAAAAAATGGTTTTTCTAGTAGTGACTGCACCTCCGGTACGCCATTGCTTGCTGCAGCTACAGGGCCTCATCTGTTGTAGCTTGATCCCCTGCTCCCCTTGTAGTGGCAGAGTGATCGCCAGCTGAACTACTAGAGTCTGGCGCCACAGCACTGCTCTTGCCCAACACGCCAAAAGCTTCTTGGATGATGAAATCTGATGTATGCCTAACACTGCAGCACCATTCACAATTATCCTTTAAGTGTACATCATTACATGGATCTTGAGCAATACTCTTGAGAATTCTGTTGATGCTAAAACGTCACACACAAATCACATCTGTGTGCAAAGGATTGAAAAATCCAAAACCAAAAGTTTCGTTTTGCCAAATTGGAAGTTTCAATTTTCGTAGATTCACGACAGCACCTGGAAACTTGATCTCAGGAGAAATCCCATCAGAGCAAGACCTTCTTAGGCTTGATCTTGGCTCGGCACGCCAGCTAGATCACCATCACGCCACCGAGATGATAGAAGGAGAGAAATTAGGGTTGGAGAAAGAACTAGGTTTTGGAGAAAAAAGTAAAGGTAAATTTGTTTTTGACGATTGGGGGTTGCATCAATCGGCTATATATGGACCTCTCTTTATATAGAGGTGGGGTGGACTTATCCCATGGAGAGGCAGTGGCTCCAACAAATCTGCAACAATTCAAAGTTTGTTCCTTTTCTAGGAAACAGGCAAAGCCAGAATTTCCGAAATCCAAAATCGGAACTTCTGGTTTCCACGGGTTGCAAATTTGGTCGGTATTGTAGGCTGTAAGGATCTACATCTGTTTCGATCGTCTCGATGAGGGCTTCATCTTAGAACATTCAAATTAGGAATTTGGCTCCATCTTCAGGTCCTTTTGGGCATTCTGTTATATCTTTAGCCAAAAAATCTTGACAAATGTCACCCACAGTTTGCAAAACATGTATAAAAGCAATTGTTGTGAAATAACCATCATTGAATAAAATTTGGACATTTTCTACCTTGTTTGATCTTCCAAAACCGGAACTTCCAGTTTCCCTGAGTACTAATTTTGTCATCAATAGTCTCCCTCACCGTGGGATTCCTCCTCTGTACAACACCATTATGCTGTGGAGTTTATGGCGCCGTGTACTGTCGATTCATCCCAACATCCTCACAAAGCCGCATGAATTCAGCGAAGAGAATCCCCCCCCCAATCCTTGTGCAGCATCTTGATGTTGCAATCCTGTTCGTTCTCCACCAATGTCTTGTACTTCACGAACACTTGCAGCGCTTGATCCTTGGTCACGATCATATACAGCCACATCCAGTGTGTACAAATCATCCACTAGAAGTATGAATACTAATTACTGCAGTTACAAATCGCCATGGATCACCTCAAGCAGTTTCTCCACCCGACAGCTCACTAGAGCCAGAAATGGAAGTCGTGCTTGCTTGGCTTGTAGACATCCTTTACACAGATGGTGTTGTGGGAAATCATTGGAACTCCTACCATTGATTTGTCACTGAGCAGCTTCAATGCCTAAACATTCACATGACCAGTGTTGGTGGTCCATAAGTATCACTTATACCTTCAATGAACCATGAAAATAAATAAAGACTTCGCATTTCTTGCACGCATTTTATTTCAAACATTGTAGTTCACTTGTAGTTGGAGAAAATGTGTATGCAGGTGAAAATCAATTTTATAAAGCGAGGAAATGCACTAACATGGAAAAGTTAATAAAAACAACAAATCTGAAGGCGCCATGTGGCAAGGTGCTGTCTCCGTATTTCTCGATCTTCCGTCAGTTTGTGGTATCTCTCAATTTGGTAGAGATGCAACACACAGTCGATCCACCCTCTAATCGACACGATTTGAAGTCTGCAATCACAACACCACTTCTCCTATGGTTATCATCTGTGCAATTTGACAGAACAACCCTAAAATCATGGGCAGCTCGCCTAGCAGATCGATCTTGGGTAATATTGAATAACATTACCTAGTAATAAAAGTATATTACAGAAAACCGATTTAAAGTATTACATTAAAGTACAAGTTGTTCTTAGGATAGATATTTAAAAAACAGAGTTTCAAACAACGTGGGAGATACATAAAGGGACATCGATGATGCACATGGCGGTTCCTAGTATGAAACATATCTTGCCCTAAGACATACTTCATTCCTCGTGGCCTGAGGTCGGTGAGGAGGGAACCCAGTCAATAGACCAATCAGATAGGGGTTTAGCATCCCACACCACTTTGCCACAACAGTCATACCAATTACCTATAGGAAGGTCTACAGCAAAAAGGAAGAAACAAGAAACCGTGAGTGCTTGTTACTCAGCAAGACTTACCCATCAAAAAGGCCAACGACAACCGACTCCTAAATATAAGCAAGTTGACTCACAAGGGTTGGCTCCTTGCAAGAACACAACATTAATAGTGGATCCTTACTTTCAAAATTTTAGCGGTAAGTTAACTTTCAAGAATATAAATTTAGTTTGCGCCATAAACTACATCAAACATGGTTGCCAAAATATTTATGATAAATATATCAAACAAATCAATGTAACTTTCTCATTTGCATTCTTACTATAATGTGACACAGTGAACAAGCTATACTCGTTACTATGAGGGGCAGTGATTATAATCAATTTACTTCCTGCAAGAGGAACCCAAATTCCACGACGCGTGCGCTTCCCAGAAGCCGTATGTGGCAACCTTTCATAACAATTCCATAGGGCCGGTCCGACGTGCACCTCTTCCAAGAACATGGTCCCCCATGCGGTCACCTAAAAGGATCAAGGACACCAAAAAAGGGGTGGAATCGGTGGACTTATAGAACTTAATTTCGCTACAAACTTAAACTACAAGACGAGCATCCTAAACAATTCTAGTAGGCCAAAACCTTTAACAATGCTAGTGGAAAGGTAAAAACAACAAGCAAACACTAGCACCATAGCCACCAAGAGGAATCGTAAAACAAACTATAACTCTACTCAACAAGAAGAAATGCGAAAAGTAAAGAGAGAGCTAAGAGAATGCTCAACGATTTTTCCCAGTGTCTCGAAAGGTTAACGCCTTCCCCTAATCCTTGTTGGACCACTCTCGTCAAAGTACCGGTCCCTCCCGCCGTTTTCAAAATGGTGCTCCCAAAGATATGCTCCACTCCCGAAGTAAAATCACCGGCAGCTCAGCTGTAGCGAACAATACCCTCGTGCAAGAGCAAGCCTCCAAGGCTCCGAGCACTCCCTCTTGGTGTCCCTTTCGAGCGGGGGACCTGAAACCGCTCACAAACTTGGCGTCATTTTCCACACCGACTCCTAACCGGTCTAGGCTGTCAAACCAAGAGTATGCTACAAGCTCTAGATGTGTATGAATACAGCTACTCACTCTCCTACTAGCACCAATGATCTCCAATCTTGTGTTGTGCTCTCTTCTTGGTGTCACTTGGCCTCTCATAAGTTTGCTCCATCAATTTGGACCTCAGGCACACTGGAAAATGTTCCCCTCCATAGCTTTAATAGGCTCCAAGCTCATAAACAACGGTTAGAATGTGATGTCATAAAGTTGACTGCTATTACTAGTCACCGAATTGTCTGGTGCACCACCAGACTGTTTGGTGACTCCTTCTGTCTGTAGACCAAGGAAAAACCCTCTTTAGAATCCATTCTGTATGACATCGACTGTCAGGTGCATACCTTCATAGGACTGTATGGTGACTATCACTTTTGGACTTCCAGAGACACCTCTTCTAGACTTCGTCTTCAGGCTCACCGGACTGTCTGGTCACTGACCCACCGAACTATTTGGTGACTTCTTCATTTCAACTCCAGAGACCACCTCTTCAAGACTTCGCATCTTCTTGTTCACCGAACTGTCCGGTGACTCTTCAGAAACTAAAACTTGAGCTTTCATCTTTGACTTGACTTCGACTTCACTTGCTTGGCTTCGTCTTGATAGAACTTGAGGTGCCCGATCTTTCGGTGAGGTGATAAATATCGATTTGGTGGAGTTGACCCTTACGATCCGATTACAAACGAACAGGTCGTGTGCACCTTAGCAATCGCAGAACCAACTCCGAATGGTTATTGTCCTCACTGAAACAGCAAGATCTGATCACGAAGATCAATTCCTGCAAGTAATCGAAGAACAAGCAAGAACAAGATGTGGCAAACCAAAAATCTCTCACAATATGGGGTTCTCAAATGGCTGTCTAACAGGTGGTTGTTGGACACAACTGAAGATCAGAAAGTTTGCATAAGAGCAAACCTATAATAAAAGAAAATCCGAGTGTTCCTGGTGGCGGCTGGGACCTTTAAATAGGGTGGAAGACGAACAGAGGGTGCTAGGGTTGTTCTCAAACCCTAGGACGCGTCCCTAATAGGCTCAACTTGATACATGGGCCAACGGCCCAAGTTGGGGTGACACAGCACCTTCTGTATAAAAATGGCGATTGGTGCTAACTCTGACGTGATATAAAGGTGCGGTTGGATCCATTCGAAAGTAGACTTCGTGAGCTTTCCAGAATATACTTAAACACTCAAATTGGATTTTATATGAAGTCGTGGCTTTCGTTGCAAGTTTGTACTGTTTTACAGTCCGAATCCACCATGTGTGAATAATTTCATTGAAGTCCTCACCCACTTGAATTAGAGTCGTCCTCGACTCAATTTCAGATTGCAAAAGCGCCACTCCAATATGCCCTTCTGAAATTATGAAAGTTGGAGGCCACGAGGTATGTATGTGATCTCATCATCCTCTCCCACTTGATTTGGAGTCGTCCTTGACTCAAACACAGTTTTAAAACTAGCCATGCAACCGTGCCCTTTAGAAATTTCAAATGGTGGAGGCCACGGGGGTATATATGTGATCCCATCATCCTCCCCTGATTCATTTGGAGTCATCCTCAACTCGAGTTTAGATTTGAGAACCGCCACTCCACCGTGCCCTTCGGAAATATTGAAAGGTGGCGGCCACGGGGGTATTCTGATGCGGTCAAGTGGCGCAGCAGAAACATATAAGATTTCATCATTCTCCCCTTCTTTGTAGCAAGCCGTCCTCGGCTTGATCTAGTGGTCGACAAAGTTGCTTGCGGTCAGATTGAGACGGATGATGAGAAGAACGTCAGGCCCCGACAATACGTTCTCCTGTGTCCTAAGCTGCTCCTGTTGATAGAAAACAAAACTAGAGAAACTTTGCAATCCATTGTTAGTGTTAGTGCACGTCATTGTTTGATTCTGATTGTGTATTTCAAAACTTTGTTTCAGATTAGAGCATATGATGACTTTAGACACTAAGAAATCTCCAATCTCATCATATTTGCCAATTGCATAAAAAACACAGTAGCCCAAACATTGCAAACTACAATTCTGAAATAATTTCTTCTCCAAATAACCCAAGTTACAAGGAACATCAAATTCAATATAACCTATAGTTGTTAAAGAAGATCTGAGCTTAAACTTTTTCTCATTCATATCAGTGGAATAAAAAGGCCTATCCCAACAGGTGTAGACTCAACTGTAAAATTTTGAACACCCTGCAATAGTTGTGTTTTTGGGATGAACGAAACTTCTTCACACAATTTGACACAATCATAGGACAAACGGGCATTACGAAATAAAGCATAAGTCATGGAAGGCTCAACTAAGCTTTGCAAAACATTATGATGAAGATTGGGCAATTGCAGTTCAGCACAAGCAGCATCAGAGGATCGAGATGTGGTGAGAGACTCACAGTGTGTTGCATTTTTGTTACTCTCCTGGAATATAGTAGGCGTCACACAAGCATCATTATCTATTGTTGCAGCTACTAGCTCAACGTCTTCTTCAGTTTTATTCTCACTCTCCTGCACGATGTTAGGCATAGGACAAAAAACAGAAGAGTGCTCTCTATCACACAACTTCTCTTTATCACATTCTCCTTATGACAAAGGCATATCAGCAATACATTCGATGAATCTGTGATGGTGATTATTCATGCTTGAATCTTTAGATGATAAAAAGTTGATTTTCAGCATTACAAGCAAGCAAAAACAAGTGAGAGATTGATCTATAAGTTTGACAAATGAGCAACATTTGAATTTCAGAATTGAGACCTTTCATAAACCTCCTCATTATATCTTTTCGGCATTCATCAAAGCCACCAAACATGACACAAATCTTAAAGTCATGAAAGTATTCTTTAATAGTCATACTATCTTGCTTCAAGTTGTCTAATTTGGCACGCAAATAATCAGCATAAAATGCAGGAATAAAAACATCTCTAAAATGACATTTGAAGTCTTTCTAAGATGTTGGAACTTTATTGTGCCTACAAACATATTTCCATTCAAGCAAAGCACTTTCAGTCAAAACACTTGAGGCAATGTAAATCATTTCTTTTTCAGACAAGTCATGTGCAGTAAATTCTTTATCTACATTCAGTTCCCAATCAATGTATGCATGAGGATCAAATTTCCCAGCAAAAGAAGGTATTGACGAACTGATGACTTGCAAAATATCATCATTTACCTCATGTTGAAGCATCTGCCCATCTTTGTGGGGATGTAAACCACCAGCTCCCTTTTTCTTTATTGTGCTTATCATGATTAGTAAACAGCAAAACAAATTGACAACGAGCTAGGTTGTGTCCAACTCAGTTTCTCTCAACCTGTTCAACCAAGTTCTTACATGTTCTTACCAAACCAGCAGAGGTGATTTGCAACCAACGATGTCAACCAGTGAAGATTGGTGGAGCGATTGCCAGGGACACAAAACTTAGCACAATCAAATCAGCAAATGCAAAGTTGAATAAGTGTTCAACAACGGTATGGTGCTAGTCCTAAGCTAAACCTTGCTAGAGATGCAAGCCTAGACACAAAGATAGTCCAACAAATGATACAAAAGGCTCAGGACAGTAGCAACTAAACCACGCAGCACTTCTCTTTTTTTTCAATTCTTTGACTTTCTTTTTCTGCAACTTCTCTCTTTTTTCCTTTTATTTTATTTTCTTTTCTTTTTCTCTCCCTCTGTTTTTTTTTTGTGATGGATTGAAAATAGAGATGAACAAAAGAGCAACTAGCAGATAGGATATCGCAGATATCTTTTGCGATTACGACACGCTCGGGTGGTATTTTATGGCAAGTGTGGATCCGTTGGAAAGATAACACGAGATCTTTCTAGATTGTATAAAAATGTGCCAAACAAACAACAGTTCGCGAAGATATGGTTGTTTTCTTCCGCACCAAAATCTGGTAACCGAATCTGTTCTTTGCAACAAACTCAGATCTGGATTGATTTCTTCCTTCTATTGTAGGTATGAGCCAGGAACGTGACAATAACTCGAAACTCTAATGGATTAAACGCAAAGACCAGCAACACGACACGATGATGCAACCACAAATTCAACAACGCAAATTACTGAAAATTGTGATGCACAGGCTCAAAGGGTATAGACAGTGGAATGATTCAATATTTTTTTTGTATGGCTTTTATGTGGACAGTGGGAAATGAATGAAACGATAGATGAGATGGGATAAATCTCATCGAGCAACCTGGGAAGCTGATTCCACTTGATAGAACTTGAGTGCCTGCTCTTTCGGTGAGATGATAAATATCGATTTGGTGGAGTCGACCCTCATGATCCAACTACAAACGAACAAGTCGTGTGCGCCTTAGCAATCGCAGAACCAACTCCGAATGGTTATTGACCTCGCCGAAACAGCAAAATCAACCTGATCACGAAGATCAATTCCTGCAAGTAATCGAAGAACAAGCAAGAACAAGATGTGGCAAACTAGAAATCTCTCACAATATGGGGTTCTCAAATGGCTGTCTAACAGGTGGTTGTTAGACACAACTAAAGATCAAAAAAGTTTGCAAAGAGCTAAAAGAAAACCAGAGTGTTCCTGGTGGCGGCTGGGACCATTAAATAGGGTGGAGGATGACCAGGGGGTGCTGGGGTCGTTCTCAAACCCTAGGACGCGCCCCTAATGGGCTCAACTTGATATATGGGTCAACGGCTCAAGTTGGGATGACGCAGCACCTTCTGTATAAAAATGACGATTGGAGCTGACTCCGACGTGATATGAAGGTGAGGTTGGATCCATTCGAAAGTAGACTTCGTGAGCTTTCCAGAATGTACTTGAACACCCAAATTGGATTCTATATGAAGTCATGGCTTTCGTTGCAAGTTTGTAATGTTTTGCAGTCCGAATCCACCATGTGTGAATATTTTCATTGAAGTCCTCATCAGAAAATATGATATCCACATCATCCTCACCAACTAGAGTTATCCTCGACTCAATTTCAGATTGCAAAAGTGCTACTCCAATATGCCCTTCAGAAATTATGAAAGGTGGAGGCCACGGGGTATGTATGTGATCTCATCATGTCTGCCATCTTTAGTGTGTTCTGATGTAACTAAGAGCATTCATACCTCCTAACACTTGTATGATCGAAGAACGAATGACTTGACTGCTTTTAATAGTACTGGTGATCCTATGGACTTTCTAGCTAGTTCATAGCCTTGGTCCACTCACGCCCAGAACTTCTCATCTTGAAATCGTCCTTATCATCCATCAAAGAAGCCCACCATATTGATGTAGAAAAAGCGAAGGTGGTACCTACTCACAAATAAACTCAAATTAGATGATATTAAAAGAGAAGAAAGAAGCACATCTCAAAAGAATACTTACCCCTTACCTCGATGACTCTCCCTAGAAAAATGCATGAGTTCTCCTCCTTTGTCCTCTTTTTGAAATTCTCCCTCTCTTCTCGTTTGATGGCTCTCTCCCCCTTTGTCATCTAAACACACAAAAAGATGGCATCTAGGAAGCATACAGAGAGGAGGGAAGCTGGGTAGACAAAGGTTAGTGCACGTAGAGATAATAAGGGAGCGCAAACCACAAGAGAACCTATAATACAATCACATCACAGGGAGAGATATCCACAATAAATAACAAGGGGTTAGTTCAGAAACAAGTATATCTTAATGAGCTAAAATAAGCAAATAAACACAAGCTCATCAAAATAACACGAAGAGCCAATGAAATCCGCCAAACAAATATCCAAAGCACTAGCCACCGGTCCACGGCCTCCCCCTAGACAGCTAACCTCTCAAAATGATACAACCACAAGTCGCACTCCTGACACCCTAGACCTAGAAGATTCTAGTCCTCTGCTGGCGCTGCTGGAGAGTCGGGTGCAGGGACGGCTGGAGGCTGCTCCTCTGAGGTTGGCTCGGCTGCTGCTGACTCATCTCCTCCTGGCTGTTCAAAATCAACGAAAGCACTCAAACCAGAGTACGATGTCGGCGTAGGCTCCTTGCCATCAGTTGTAGCTGGCTGATCTGAACGGGCTGTGGCAAGGACCCGAGCTGCCTCCTCTGTAGAATATCTGACCTCAACCTGGGTAGTTGCTGGCTCTACCTTTGAGACTGCTAGCAGTGGCTCTGTCAGCACTGACTCAATTGTGGTAGCCTCAAAAGAAAGGACTCTTGGAGCAAGCAGAGAGCTACCAACAACTGTCCCTGTCTCCAACATCAAAACTCGCAATCTCGGCTTGGCGGAAATAAGTAGAGGCGATATGGAGAACGAGGAAACCGGAGAGAACTAAAAAGCTGTAACAGGAATCTGGCTCCTTCGGTAGTCATAGAAGAACTGGCTGCTCCAAAGTGGAGCTAGGAGCAAAGAGCTAAAACTGGGATGCTGCTGCTGTGACTGCTGAAGCCGAGCTGTGAATGCTGGCACTGATGGGTACCGAGGCTGTGGTGCTGTACGCCACAGCTATCACTACAAAAAAATTGCTAATATATGATGCACCATTTTCATCATAGAATGTAAAAAATTAGTCACAAAATCTTATTCATGACTAAAATTAGTATCGTCATGTATCTCACGTCACAGACTAGCTCAAATGACGATTTAGTTGATTTCGTCACAGATTCTACAAATCAATGACATTTTCTGATCGTCATAAAAAAGGCAAGCCCAGCAAGGCCCAACTCGTAGTGATGAAATTTATTCGTCATAATTTGATAGATAGTGTTGACATCGATGCCACATCACGTTAAACTAAGATGAGTGACATGGCTGCCTACGTTGCAAAAACACTAAACCTACATCTGGCCCAATATGAATTTGGCCCAAAATAATTTTTTGCACTACACAACATTGCAACCATTTTTAATGTAACCCACAAATATTTTTTTCATTGGTAGGAAATGGCAATATATAGATTTTTAACCCATATTTGGATCAGATTCTTTTAAAAAATATTGAACAATTTTCATGAGCCCACTGGAATTTCCGCCGACATCCATCCAAATCATACCAATACAACATTCAAAATTCACAGAAATCCATTGCCCTGCAGCATCACTTCTTAACTCAAATATTCATTAATACATCATAATTTATACATCCCATAATGATCTACGCGAACTAAAAGTTAGCCGCAAAATGCTTGCATTCTACTTGTTCTTCAATAGATTGCATGCATTTTGCAGCACTAAAATAGTGAAGTCAACTATACAACAGCCACAGCCATATTTTTACTTGACCAAACCATATCAGCAACAAAAGACCAACTAAAAGTACTTCACAGTAAAATGCTTGCATTCTACCTGTCCTTCAATCGATTGCATGCATTTTGCAACACCAAAATAGTGAAGTCAACTACACAGCAGCCACAGCCATATTTTTGGCTTGACCAAACCAGGTCAGCAACAAAAGAGAACTCTATCTCCTAAACCACCTTACCCGTCAACATGGTCAAATGCAACCTAGCAAAAGCTCAAGTTTTGCATTAGTATCAGCTAGTTGCTTTTGCATCGCATCTTTGTCCCTCACCCTTGTTTGTTTTGCTTCCTGCAGTTGCTCTGAAAGCACATCAATTTGTTCACGCTTGCCCTCTTCTCCACTGCCAGCTCTTCTTGAAGGTTTTGAACATTTGATCTAGGTTGAACATCCTGTATGCCGACATTCTGAAGAAACTTGCTTTTTTTGGTGTGTTCGGCAAGGACGTGAGCAACAACTTCAATCACTCTCTTAGGTTGTGGTTCAGCATCTATAACTTCTGTAGGTTCTGAGATCATGGTCTCCATTTCAGTCAACAAGTGGAACAAAGAAATATTAGTTACAACTAAAAATAAGAACCGCATGTCACACCTGTTTTAAGGCTAAAACCAAGTGATCCTTTATGTGTGCCTAGGAATCAAGTTTCACACATAAAGTGACTTCACTAATGGTAAAACAGAAAAATGTCATGGTAAAAGAGAAAATAAGCGATTACCGAATGCAGCGGAAAACTAGACTAAGCATAGCGCAGCTTCCATAGACAGTCGACCAGAGAGACAGGACACCTAGACTTCAGCTCTTGTGCCTTCAATGTCCTCTCAGACTTCCTCTTCTACTGAGCAAAATTTATAAATGCAAGGTTGAGTATAGGATGTGCTCAGCAAATGTGAGAAAAGATGATATGTGACAACAAACATGGCAAAGGCAATATAAGATTCTTTTGATAAAAGCACACAATAAAGACACACTTTTTATTAAGCACCTATTTACTAAGTGATAGACATTGAACACCTATAAACCAGCATGCCTACAGCCTATCCGGCTGTAGCCCCAACATAAAAACCAATCACAATCTCCCAGTGGGATCACCAACCAAACCATACCAAAATCTCACTAATTATGTGAGGGTTCATACAGTGCTCATGACCGTGAGCACGGTTGTCATGACAGTTTTAACTCTGTAGAGGTTGTACATATTCCCCACAAGAAGTGATTTCATCCCTTATTTCCAAGTGGACTAAAAAGTCTCCATTTCGCCCGTGCTGGCCGAGCACTCGCACACTTCCTTTGGTGTGAAGATCAAAATATCACTTCAAGGCTTTTCCATGACTTCCTCTAGCTTGCACGTGCCCACTGAGGTTTTGCCTATCAGGCACTAAACGTAACCTGGGAAAAGCAGCCTTTTGTGCCAGATGGTTCTCGGAAGTAACCCTCTCTTCCCCCACACATCTCTCTCCAGGCGGATCCAGGCGTAACCTACTTTCTCCGCTCTACCGGTTGACAAGCACAGAACCGTTCCCCACCACTACTACACTAGGCCGCACCCATTCTTAGCTCGTGGTTGTACGGTTGCACATGGGTGGTCGCTCAATAAACCAGTTTTTAGACTTGAGAAGATCAACATACCAAGAGATAGTGCCGGTAACCCCGCACACAGCCCACACCTACCAGAACATCGAAATCACTAATCTCAATGTTGCTATTAAATAACTCATTAATCCTCATGTATGATAATGATAAATCAGTTTAAGATCACCTATCCCGACAATGGCAAGCAAAGCATATAATCTAGCCAACAAAAATGTAAACCAGTACGACGAGGCATAATATGAAAAGATTAGGTAATCCTAACAATAGGTGCGCAATCAATTTGACACAAGAATGCAATCTACAAAATAGGGGTTTTATAAAGTAGGCACAAGATATTCATCGCAAAGCGGATCCCAAGAGTATCCGTCTAAATGCGCAGGAAAAACAGACAAGAAAACATAATTCAATCACAAACATGCATACAACAAAATAGAATTAATAGGATAATATCATGAATGCATAACGTATTTCGTTGCGATCGTTTTGGTATAAAATTTAATTAATTTGGAGTTACGGTTTAAAATTTATAGTGTTTATAAGGTTCGAGAGACTAATTTTCAATTAAAATTAATTTTTGAGGACTTAAGAGTAAATTATTAAATTAGTACAGTAAGATATATTAATGTATAAAACTTTGGTCTTAAACTAGATTTATTAATTTATTAGTGATTAATTTTATGATTTTTACTAAATTTATAAGGGTTTTATTGTAAAAAGGGTATTATTATTATTATGGTATTTCAATATTGTAACAACCCAAGATTCTAATAATTTCAATCCCCGAATTCTTCTTTTCAATTCGAAATCCTTCTTTTAATCTCGGCGCCGGATCATTTCAGTTCACGGGCTTTTGGGTTGCGCTGAAAATTCAACCGGGCCATCTTGTTTCGGAGCCCAATCATTCCCTATCGTTGGATCAATCCTGATAGCTATGAACCGTTTGATTGGCAGTGAGAAATCTCTTTCTTAAACTCCAAGTTGATCACTCTAATAAAACCTCCCTCTCCTTTATCCATTCTCACCAACCCTCTCTTCCTAATCCATTTCTCACCCCATCGTCTGGTTGGGGGGCGCCGTTCCTGACCGAGCGCTTGCGTTGCTCGCGTGGCCTGCATCCCGGTCGCCATCTTCTTCGCCTCGCTTCGTCCCTCGCGTGGTGCCCCGCCGTCCACTTCCTCGCTCGCGCCGCCTTTGTCCGCCCGTCCGTGCCGATTCGTCTACCTGTCGACCCCGCGCATCGCCCGTTCGGAGCTGCAGCGATCAGCGCCGTCCTCGTCAGCCCCGTCGTCGACTACACCACGTCGTCTTCGAGCCGCTCGCCGTCCTCATCAACCCCATCGCCGGTCCGTTGCGTCGCGCCGTTCCCCGTCTCCATCTGATCGCGAGACCCCGTCTGCTCGTCGTCCCCGTCCGCGCGTGCCGACCCTGTTCTGCATCGCCAGCACCACCGTAGCCTGCTCGTCGTCAGTGCCGTTTCCGTCCTCGTTCGTCTTCTTCGTTCGTCGTCCGCGCTGCACGCGTCGTCCCGGGTCCTCGTTGACCCGAGCCGCCTTCGGCTACCCTCAGATGTCGCGCGTATCGTCCCCGACCTTTCGATCCTCGCGCCGTCCCCATCGATCCCGGCGCCGTACGTCTACGCGCTGCCTCGGCCACTCCGCCTCATCGATCCGTTCGTCACCGAGCTGACCGCCTCCGTGTTTGGTGAGTTCAGTGGGTCCCTTCGTTTGCTTGTGGCCTTCGTTAGCCTGCTGATCCATCAAGTTTGATTGGGAGCGCCATCCTTGGTTCAGGTCCCTTGGTGCGCTTGGGGCGTCGAGGTTTTCAGTCTCGCGGAGCAGAGCTCGAAGCTGCCGGCGTCGCTATTCGTTGTCACCCTGCTGAGTTTCGACCGCTGAACCTGTGGTGAGCTTCTTCGTCCATCCTTTTGTCGTTTCCGTTCGTTTCCGAGTCAGTCGCGCCGTCGTCGGTAGCCGTTTTCTACGCTGAGCTAGCGTTGTTTCCTTGTTGTGGCGTCGGAGCCAGAGCTGCTAGTTGGTCCCTGAGTTTGGATAGCAGGAGTTGGGGAGCGCCAACACCGTTGGTGGCTGTGGCTATTCTGTTCTGTTCTTGCGCAGAGATTGAAGAAGACCCAGCTGTCCTGTGGAGCCCAGGAGAGAGGAGAGAGAGAAAGCGTTTAGACCAGGCATGTGAATGGTTGGTAGTCCTCGTTGCTCGTTGCTGCTCGTTTGCTCGTGTGCTAGAGTCTGGAGTCGAGTTTCCCTGTTTGTAGCTCGTGTTGCCGTAGAGCCTGGGCGGTCTTGTGCTGCCTCGTCTGATGGTGACCAAGCTGTGAGCAGGATCAGTGGAGCTTGGAGTTCGTCCGGATCGCGTCGTTTAGCACCGTGAGCGAAGTATCGAGCGTCCGCTTCTTGAGCTCTCCATCCCAGCCTTCAAAGCTTCCTGAGCGTTGTTTTATTTTGCGCCGTCACTTTGAGGCCGTCGTCGTCGCGTCGTTCGCGGTAGAGTGTTAACCGTCAGGCTAGTAGCAGGATAGCTTGTGCCGTGCGATGGTTAGCCGCTGTTGCCTTCCTAATCTCGGTAACCTGTACTGCTCGTTGTCCTTCAAGTTTCGCTAGATGATCTTGCCTTCTGTCTGGTGTGCGCAGCGCCGTCATGGTTCTTTCGCGGGCCTAGTCGTCCTAGCCGCTTAATCAGTTTTCCTCGAGTTGTTAGTCTAGGATCAGCTACGTCTTAGCTCAGTTTCAGTTGAGCCTTGTGGAGCTTCGTTTCCGAGTGCGCCAGCGGGATTGCGTCTTCTTCGGAAGCCAGCACCGGCAGGGTGCTGCGTCGTTCTTGTGCTGTTCTGTGCGGGCAGCAGTTTTGTTTTGGTTTGGAGGCAGGCGTCGATAGTTGGAGGGCTGTCCAGTGGAATCAAGGAATGAGAGAGGACCAAGGGCTTGCTACTGTGGACAGTGGTGCGAGCAGAGAGATCGTGGTTTAGCTTGGTCACCTCGGGCAGTGAGTATCGACAGGAATCCTGTGGCCGATGTCAGTCAACCGTGAGTCACGTTTCAGCTGAAGGCTTTCCCAAGCTTACCCTCTTTTCTTGGAATTCTTTTTGTACAATCAATTTTCAGAGTCCAATTGGAATTCTGTTTAATTTTCAAAGTTTCCCTACGAAGTCTCAATAAATCCGTCTCGTCGAGATCTTCCTGTAGAATCTTTTGCGGTCCGTTTCAAAAACGTTTAACCTAGTAATTTAAATTTGAATTTAATTATTCAAATTTAAATTATCGCGTACCTAGTATTTGATCTTTTTTTCCGTGTTGTTGTCCGGTTTGTGAAGCCGAAGAGGAGTACCGTGAGCGCTCAGTTCAACGACTCGGATCTCGACCACGACTTCGATCTGCCAGGCAAGCCGCGTCTTTTAATCACTTTTGTACCCAGTATTTTAAATTGCATATTTTGTTTGTAACCATAATTTACATGTCAATTGTTTTAAAATATACTAGCAATATTTTCAAACCGTGCCTATTTATTGTTTCATAAAATATGAGCTCTAGGATTACTTTAGAATAATTATTTTATTTTATGATTCGGCATACTTAGTCGTATTTATTTTACCTCACATCTATCACTATAAAAATAGAATTTGTATTAAATGATTTTAAACTGTGATTCAAATGTGTGAGTTTTGCAAATAACTATACATAACTATTTATCGGGGGTAGAATGGAGTATGAAAAGCTGGAGGATTTTTGGGAAGTCCTTGTGGACGTACCTGTGGTGGGTACAACAGAAAGATCTGGGTTGGGATCTTTTCATGAGACTAGTTGTTTATCCGTGGGTTGGCAGTGACGTGTTAGTGTGGTGTAGAGATATGACTCCTCACATGAGATCGAGATACCTCACCTGATCAGTGATAGGCTCTTCACAGCTCTATGACCCGATTGCGTAGGCACTTGGGATCTTTATTCTAGAGGACAGGTTCACAGCTCTAGGACCCGATTGCGTAGGCACTTGAGATCTTTATTCTAGAGGACAGGTAACGTCAGTTAAAGCTTGTGGATGGGTCTTGTGTGTTTATTGGGATCACGACTGTGATTCCTGGCGGCACTTCTCGTGGGACCAGATGTATAAACTCTGCAGAGTTACAGTCAATGCGCATTACCACGTCCTTTTGTAAGGACACCCTCTGAGTTGTGTTCCTCGTTGAGTAGTTTTGTTTTTTCCCTCTACCTCTTTTTTGAAATATTTTGAACTCCTGCTTTTGAGCTGTGGCCGATGTGAAGATTACACCGGCATTTAAAATAAACCCTCATTCAGGATAACGGAGATCCCTGAGAGGTAAGATAATAATATTAGTTTGTTTAAAAATAAAACTTCTTGCATCTTTAAAAGTAAAACGTTTTAAACTTGCATTAGCATTTGAGCCAGCTTTCATCCTTAAAATTATCCTTTGCATGCATGCATTGTTGTTAGGTAGTGCGTGGTTTGCTGAGTATTTATGTACTCACGGCTTTTCACGCCCTTTTTTTTTCAGAGATCAGCTAGAAGATCATTCTTGCCTACTTTTCAGCTGGGGTTTGAGGTTCGCTCCTGCACTCGAGTTGCCTGTGGAGGAAGAGGTTTGTTTTAGTGTTTGCTCCCGCTAGTTGTTCCCATTGATGTCCTAATTCCTGGATTCTCGTTAGTTTTGTCCCACTTTGACAAGTTCAGTAAGTTTTATAGATGATCTCATTGATTTAAATTATTTTATCCTTAATTACTTATTCTGTTATGGTTTTTTTATTGCTCACTTGTGATAAACGTATTTGCCAACCTCCTAGGATTGGCGAAAGTATGTAAGATCGGGCCTTACCGAAAGGTACGAAAACTCAGTTGCTAAAAATATTATTATCGGCTAATCTGTAATAATAATTAAGTATTCATCATCATTATTATTACTATGTATGTGCTAATCTGTAATAATAATTAAGTTCTATGGACCTATCTGTAATTTACAGAGTTAATTAAGGACTAGAAGTAATTCTAGAAAAGTTCAGAGGTTAAAGTGTAAATTTGTCATATGACAGGGACTGTTTTGTATTAAATAAAAGTACAAGGACTTTTCTGCAAAATTAATATAATTAGTTATTATGAAATAATTATTATAATTATCTTTTAGATTAACAATATTTTTAATTATTATATTATTATTATAATTAATTAACAGATTAATCTAAAATTAACTATCCAAAATTTCTAATTAATTTTAATTAATCAGGTGTGATGACATCAGCATGACATCATGCTGACGCAATAAGGGCTTGGTTTATTTTTATTTCGAAATCGGTAATTAATCTGGGCCTCTTATTTTGAAACAGACGGATGGGAGTAGATTTGTACACGTGGCATGATCTGGTGCGTTGGATTGGGATCTGACCGTGGGGATCAAATCCATTAAGTGAAAGGGGTTCGATCTAATCAGATCCGTCCGAGTTGGATCTAATCGGATGGCTCTGGGGGCTCGTCAGAGGTGGCCATGGCCGGCGCCCCGGTGGCTGGAATTCAAGGGGGAAGGGCCCAAAACGAAGAGGAGGTGGTGGCGGTCCTCACCTTGGGAGTATCCGAAGTCGAGGAGGACTAGAATGGGGCGTGCGACGGTGAGGTTGTCGGAGGTGGCTCCGACAGCGCTGCACGGTCGAGTCTAGTGGTGCCCGGCATCGGGAAGCAGATGGGCGGGAGCGGCGTGGCACGAGTAAGCTGGTGCTTGGTTCTCTACGACCGTGGGGCTTCCTTGGGGCGGCGCAACATGGCAGGCTGGTGTTGCGGTTTGGGAAGGAGATAGGAGGTGTTGGGCGACGGTTTTTATTATGGATTGGGGCCGCTGAGGCGAGGGGGAGTCGTGGGGCGCAGTTGGGGTTGAAGCCTGCAAAAAAGGGGGAGCTGTTTGGGCCGCGCGCGCTGTAGATGTGGAGAGGAATGCGCGGCTGCTGCGGTTAGGTGGTTAGAGGTAGTGGAAGGAGATGACAAGCGCGGGCCGTGCGTCAGTGAGAGGAAGGATTGGGGAAGTGGGCTTTCGGCCAGGGTGGTTTTTTTCCCTTTTGTTATTTCTTTTCTTATTCACTTTTAATTATTTTGTTACTGTGCTTTTTTATTACTTTAAAATTAAAAATTGAGATAATTCAGTTCAAATATTTTGAAATAAATGCCTTTTTTACTTCATTTGAACGATTTCAAGTAAAAACATATTTAAGACATCTTTTTCTAGAATCCAAACTTTGGGAAAAACATCTTTTCTTTCCATTTGTTTATCCAATGCTCTTTATTATTTTATTTCTTCTATTTTCATCTCATTTCTATATCTCTACTTAAATTATTTAATTGCTTCAAGACGGGTAAAATTCATTTGAAAAGATTTTCGAATAATGAAATATTTGAAAGTTTTATTTGACAAATCGAAACATTTTATTACTTGCCAAAACCTTTTCAAGAATTTAGGAAACACCCCTTTTTTCATTGAAATAAACTTGCTTTTAAAATAAATGAAAATCTTGATTTAGGAAAAGAAAGTTAAGTGATAGAAAAAACATTAAAACTTTATTTGCAAACAAATTTTAAATACATAACTAAATAGTTAATTAAAATCCTTTCAATAGTTGCAAAATTTTACTTTTTATTATTGAAAAGGGTTCACATACCCAAATTGAGAAATTTGGGGTGTGACACTGTAATGACAGTTTTTTCTTTTAAAAAATACTAACAATGGCGGATTGTACCGAAGGTGCATAGCCTTGCTTCTTCTTGCTGTAGTGGCACTCTTTGAACAAATCCAATGCGTTGGGATCTTCATTTTTGTACTTGTCTCCCTAGAAACAGCATATACATACACAAAGCTTACAAACTTATCCCAAGTTCTAACAGAATGTAAGTTCTTGAATATTATTAGATATTAGCATTTGTTTTTTATAATGAAGTTGTGCAGTAACAATACACTTACCAAATTGTCTGAGTGCACCACGTAGCCATGTGAGCCAGTTGCTTGACGGAACTTCAATTTACCTCGGTTGACTTTATTCTTTTCACTTGTTGCCTACAGCAGAAATAAAATACAAGTTAGGCATGTTTCTGGATCTGGATGTAGATGTAAAGATTTTGGTTTGATAGAAGCAACATACTATCTTTGTGGGGTTCTTCCAATACTCAACAAGGTCATTCCACTCTTCATCAGTCAAAGATTTAAAAAGAGAAGTTTTTGAAACCAAATGAAGTGGAAAAGGATCAAAATAATTTTTTTCTTTAGCTTGTATCGTTGTTGGCGAACTGCAGATTTCATCATTTGACAACATGCCTTTTCAACTTGAGGATCACATGTGTCCATATCAAACTTTGCCTACAAAAGTGAACAAAGATGCATAAAAATGCCGATTATATTACCAACATGATGACCATTGCAGAGGTAGACTTCAAGTATGTACTTACACCAAGTTTGCCAACAAAAAGTTGCATTCCCAGGTTTCTTCTTATACATCTTCTAGTGCTTAAACACAGGCACATGGTTTCTGACTGCAATGTTGCATTCAGAAGCAAACTTTGTAGCAACAAGAGGCACCACTGGCCTCATCCTCCCTTCAGGAACCACCATTGGCAGCTTCCCACGTCGGGCGCGAGATAGCTTTTGAAGACCTTTCCCATATTATGCCCCCTTACACATCGCCTTTTTCTAGTTACAAATTCATGCATAATTTGCAATTAGAGAGCTGAAAAGGTTGAACTAAAAGAACATGACTAAAAGATTAAAGTGCATGCCTTCAGTGTCATTTTCAATTTTAACTTGCTGATCAGCCTGGACAACATCAACAACTATGTTGTCTATCTGGTTGTTAGGTTGTGTAGTACTGTTGCATTCTTCGCTTGCCATATGGGTGTGCTCCTCATGCTGGTGATTGCCATCATCTAAAATAAAGATAGGTTTTAAGAACTCTTACTTGATACAATTAAAGGTGATACAAAATATGGTATTAGAACTAGCCTTGAGCATTAGTGTTAGGATCGTTGATCCTACGACGGCTGTGTGGGTTGTAGGGATGATAGAGAGTTGGCGCCGTGGAGCTCACGGTGCCCAAAGGGCAAGAGGCGCAGGGGAAGCCCCACAACAAATTTCTTTTGTTGTATTGCTCACCTAATAGCTGGCTGTGGACATAACACCTCTCCCTACCTCGACAAACATCTCGTCCTCGAGCTGAATGCTCGGTAATTGAAAGCTTCATCATTTTGGAGCTGTGGGTAGGGGCTAATGACAATAGGTGCGGATGGCGTTCTTGGCTGTCGCCGTAGCCGTGGATCCCTCATCCGCCTCGATCTTCTTGAAGGCGCTCTCGGTCTCGATCACAAAGCGATCGAGGTGGCCACCAGGGGCGAGGTTGAGCAGGTTGAGGCGCTCGATGTTGGCAACATCAACATGAGGGAGGGTGCGCAAGACGTTGACTATTTTGGATCCTTTAGGGCCGCAGACGATGAGCATTGGATCCTTTAGGGCCGCAGACTATTTTGTTTACAAATATTTTTTTTTTGCTCTTCAAGTTGGAATGTACATGTCACCTTTTGGCTTCCTCCTTCGATCCCCAGTACTAAATTCTGCCATTCTATCCTCACAACAAACCTGAATGATGATTTCTCTGGAAAGTCCTAAACAGAAAATCTTTGAGACTTAATGATATTTTGACTGATGAAAATTTACCAGGGCCTCCTTTAGGTGATGTTTACTAGCTGACCTTTTTTCTGGACGACTGGACCTGAATAAACAGAACCAAGGGCAGACGTTTTTACTGGTAGCAAAGGTTTGGATGCAGATTAAAACACCATTACAAATGATGGGAAAATAAAAGACGAAAGGAGGCATGGCACATCACTTGAAGAACTAAGGTCTAGTAAACTACACCATGAAACAGAATGCAGGGTTGCCATAGTGCTTTTGCACCCCAACAATAAGTTCATCTAAAACTGAATCCCAAACCAGAGGCAATTCCACAAATAGGTCGAGCGCATGACCTATCAAACCATCGCCGAACCATAGTACACACTAATCATAATCAGAGTGCGGTAAGAACCTCTCGAGGGCCAAAGACGGCGGCAATGACCCTGGTGCTGCCCATCTCGAACAGCGCCAATCTGCGCAGACCAACAATGCTAACAAAAAATTTAAGACCTCACCATCATCAGAACCCTAATCGAATAGCAGCAGTTCTCGTTTCCCCGATTGCGAGCCCTGAGATTTACTCACCCGTTGACTCGCGCGACGACGCCGACCTCGCCCTTGAGCTGCCGTATGGCTCGTATCTGCGCGAATGTCCACTGCCGAGTGAGATATTGGATCGCTGGAGCAGGCGTGGGGGCCGTCGGACAAGTCGTTTCGTGCTGGCCTCCGGTGGGTAAATTGTTGCACGGGCCAGCACGGCGTTGAGGTCTTGCATCTTCATTTTCACCATCCTGATTACCTTCTTTCACCGCTGTGTGTAGGTCTGCTAGAAGCCCTTCAAACCGATCAGAACCACAATTGTCATCCTCGGCACATCTGTCCCTTTTGTGAAACTAGCATCATTGATGCCATACACATCATCCGAATGTTCAATAACAGCTATGTCCATGTCCTCTCCATGATGTATCCATTTAGTGTATGACTTTTCATTCTATTCAACAATATGTGCCTCTCCACAATGGGCTTATTGCAAGTGAATTTGATTAAGGCATTTGCTACATGGCCACAATATTTCTTCATGTCCACTAAATTTCCTTTTAACAAAGTTAATAAAATTTTCAACTCTTTTTATGTACTCATCAGTAAATTATATCCCATGCACCCATCTTCTATCCATCTGAACAGAAATTAGACAAATATAAATCAAGAAGCATGCACACAATTCAAATCACAAATTTAGCAAAATCAAGATAAATGTCAGATCCACCTTGGTTACCTGTTGATGTTGAGATGGGGAAGAATACAGAGGAGGTGTCATTGAGCCTCTGTCTCCCTGCTGCCCGCCTTTCCTGTTGTTGTTGAGGTGGGGAAGAATACAAAGGAGGCATCAATGAGGAGCCTCTGTCTCCTTGCTGCCCCACCTCTTTGGATTCGGATGGACGCAATCCGGTATACTCCAACAATGGCAAGGAGATGACAGGTGTGAGTGATGAAATGCATGCTGTAGAGGTATGTACCACAAGAATCTAGCTGCCCATGGAAGCCACTGGAAATCACCAGCGCTGCCGAGACATGCAAATGGTTGTGGCTATTTTGACGAGTCACCAGGATCTTGTCTGTTTTGATCTGACTAGAGCGTGTGCAAATAGTACTAATAGAATAAAATCCATTGCTAACCTAGGCTCCAATGCTAGCACAGTGGTGAGGCAGGTTCGAAACCCTTTGATGCATATACTACCTCCGTCTCAGAATAAGTGCTCGTTTGGATTTTGTGCCATCTAACTTTGATCAATGATTTCTATAGATATGCTTAATTTTAAAAACAGTATTTGTACTTTTAAATTCATCGTAAGAAATACTTTCATAACATAAATTTTATATATATTAAAATTAATGTATATTTATAAAAATCAGTGGTCAAAGACACATTTGACTAAACCCAGATGTACACTTATTCTAGGACGGAGAGAGTAGTTTTTAACATTTTTAACTTTCTACACTATCATTGACAAGTGGGACCGGGTTGACTTGTGGGCCTGTGCTAAATATTGTCCCATGCCTGTACGTGGAGCCTGGTCTACTTGTCATCGAAGTGGCCACGTCAGCATGCCATGTTAGCATATTTTTCTGCCATGCGGCTCAAATCGTCACTCCATATTTTTTATGACGAAACATACTTGCCATGGTTCCATCATAGACACTGAAAGGGATGACGATTTATTATTTCAAATTATGACATTTCCTATATTTTGTCACAATATAGTTGATCTATGATGATTTTGTTTTCGTAATTATGACGGTCTCCTGGCTTTCGTCATTAAAGAAAGTGGGCTTTTAGGCCCATTGTAATGGGTGACGAAATAGTATTAACCGTCATGAATATTGTACAATTGTGATGCTTCAAAAAACTGTCATCTTAGAACTGTCATGGATCATCAAATTTTTTTAAGTGTTTGAGGGCAGGGACCAGGTAGCGTAGTCATCGAAAAAGCAGGCAAAGGTGGCATACTGATCCCTGGAGGTAAGATGCAATCCCTCCAAACCCGACAGACATGTAATATATAGCCGTTGCCATCTCCAACTGAGTATGCTGCAACCTCTCATCAAACTCCCTATCCTGCCTTCTCGTCTCCTCAGCAAGCTCTCTCTTTATCCTCAGCCTCTCCTCGAACTCGGCCCTCCCCCGTCTGATCCTCTCCTAAACTCCTGTCAAAACCTCCTCTGCTCAACCTGCTCTGCCTAAACAGCGTCGAGCTTGGCAGCTAGTTCAAGGTTAAGTGAAGCACGAGAGGTAGGTGTCTCAGCCTGACCTGGAACCTCAGTGCTCCTAAGCCTTGGTTGTACTCCCTCCAGAGCCTCAGCCTCATACTCAAACTCCTTGGGAGCTGTGGTCTCCTCTCCTCTAGGGGTGCTCTATGAAGCAGACACTTGTAGACCCTTGGAGTTAGACGGCTCAGCTAGACTGAAGGCTTTAGTGATATCTGGTAATGCTGTGTACTTCTTAATCATCACACCGACTCTCTTCAGCAACAAGCATATGTATGGAGCAAAAGGTAGCGGTCGAGCTCCAATCCTCTCATAGATCACATCCTCCATCTGAGCAAGCAGAACATCTGTCGAATCGAGCAACTCATGCCTCAGTAGAAAACAAAGCAGCCACTGACGAAGAATGATGACATGCTCTCTATAACCAGCTCTTGGGGCAATGGTCCTGCCCAGCAACCCTCTCAAAACACAAGCCTCGTGTGTAAGTCTCAAGGGTGCCTAAAGTAGTGCTCTTCATGAGGTGGTGGGAAAGCAACACTCATCCTCTCATCACTCGGCTCCATCCCTCCGAAGGGCCTGTAAGGTGGCAAGAAATCTGGATGGGCCAAATTGTGGATCCGTGCCTCAGATGACAAAAACTCCAAAGTAGCTATTACATCGGATCTCTGAAAATGGTGTGGCTCCCCTCTATACATGAACCAGTAGTGTGACCTGTCAGGGGAGATCCACAGGGAGGTGTAGAACTCCAAGACAACCTCCTCACTTAACCTCAACAACTAGGTGACCATCTCTGTCAGTCCAAGCAAGTAGCTAATGTCCTCCTTCGTGTCACTTCCAGCTCCTTTGCTCAGTGTCTCAAAAGAACAATGTTGGTGAGCGGCAAACACTGAGCTCTTGCCCTTAGCAGCAAGCTGTTGACGGAGAGCCTCATATATCCTCCGCTGTAACACTATCCAAAACTGGCAAGTATCTCCATGACGCTCTGCGGGGACTGTCACACTGGATTTTGTGAACACAAAACCCGATGACATCTATATGTATGTCAGGATCTGTTTCATCGTACATGTAGGACAATTAGGTGATATTCAGTTCTATATCAGTAAACAAGCAATAAATACCTGAGTTTTGAAGAGCAGTGGGAGGAAAAACTTTTGGGCACACCGCAGGCAATCGACTGGTGGCAATGCGACCTTCTATGCTCTATCTTCAATTTACCGGTTGACTTGACATCTTTAATCTTTTTAAAACTGAGCAGCATTCACGGGTAATAAAACAACAAAAGCAACACGCGTGAGTATATAAAGTACTCAGCAAGTGTAAGAAAAGATGACATGAGGGCTGTAAGCAAGAAAGGCTAATGAGGTTTAAAGAACTAATGCCATCTAGACTGTTTAATTACTAAGCAACCTATTTACTAAGTTTGAACTCTACGAACCACGAACCAAAGAGACCTCACCGGATTCCATCTGACTACCAAACTCACCAGGTTGCCAACACTTGACTACCAACTCATCAGGTCCCACCCGACTACCAAGATAAGACCAACCAGAACCAACCAACCCATACAGTGGAACTAATCGTGCAACAGTCTAGGCCACTTTTGACCGTGAGCACGGCTGTCATGACAGTTTTATCTCTCGAGAGTTTGCACACTTTTCATCACAAGTCGTGATTTCAGCCCCTGTTGCCAGGTGGACTAAAAACCTTCTTTATGCCAGTATTCATCGATACAAAACACACTTCCTTTGGTGTGTGGCTAGAAGATCACTACAAAGCCTTTACAAGGTGTCACTTAATCAATATGCAACCACTAAGGTTTTACCGCCACGGCATCCATGGAGTCTATTTTACCTTCGTCGAATAAGCCCCACCTTGCGCCACTACACCGCCACATGGTGCAAACCAAACTAAGCTCAACCAATTAGTCGGCTAGGGCATACCATTTAATCCTTGTGGCTACGCTGTAAAGCCAGGTTACATGGTTCACGAACCGGTATTTAGAATCTAGAGCAGGAACTAGAACATACCATAAACACTGGATAACATCCAAAAGCATCATACCATACCATCCATCCTGCTCAGATTTTCTATACACTAAGTCATTATCATTTTACTTCACATGAAGATAATTAAGTTGCAAATATACCATTAATCAATTTTAGTAGTACAAGTTTTACCCAAAACCCAACTAAGATAGCAAAGCTAAGCATAAAACAACACACCACCAGACCTATATGCTACGAACCAGCTTCCAGGAATAATAAGTTATATTCTAGTAAACCCAACATAGGATTTCAATTTAAGACAAGCATGCATTTCTTAAATTCCTATGTCATCCTAAATAGTAGCAATGTGATCAAGGACACTTACCTCAAAATGTTGCTTAGTGGTCTTCAAGCTTTGCTTTATATCCTCCCTTGATTCCGACTTGCGTTCTTCTTTTCTCGCGACCACCAACAAACAAACAAGCAAGAAATCAACTAAGGATCATATGCAACATTGGAAGGTCATTATGGAGTCCTAACAAAGTTTAAAAAACTCACCAAGGATTATTCTACAGCAAGGAACTTCAAGGCATTAGATGGTAACAAGTGGTAGATGGCAACCATGCGTCTGTCTGTCCACAAACAGCAATGCAAAGACATTGGTGTTCCCGATTATTGGCTACACAATTTAAGGAAATAATTGAACTGGAACATGCCTAATTATGTGGAACACAAAAGAGACACGATGGTTTGGATAGTATTTCACCTGAAAAGGAGATCAATGGATTGAATCGGAACAAGGTCCTGCAGCGGCAGTTGAGGGAGAAAGTGCGTTCCTGGAGAAACCAAGGTGGATCTTGGCAAATCCTTCGGTGATGATGAAGGGAACTTCCTGGAACACAAGATAGTACAGTAGTTTCATCGAGATACTGGTCGAAATTGAGAGAAACAAGGATAAAATTATCGATGCACGTGCTGGACAGATCCAGAACAGGGAGCAGCAGTCGTTGCGATGGCGATTCCGGAAGCTACAAATCTCCGTTAGCCGTGAATTTTGGATATGTTGTTGAGGACTTCAACGTTTTGTCAAATTTCGTTGGACGGATCACCGGAAACGTGCATGGGAATCATAGGATCTGTGGCTGCTCGCGAGTTGGCTGCGAGTTGAGGGAGTTGAGAGGTTGGGGAGGACGTGAAGAGGTTGTGGAGAAGAGGAAAGGCTGAGGAAGGTGGGGAATGTGAAGGGAAAGAGACATTTGAGAGCTTAAAGGTGATTTTGTTGGATTTTTACTGCTCAAGGTATGCGAAAAGGTGGAAAACTCTTCACATCCTGAAATTAGAAATTTTGGGGTGTGACAGAAACCGAAACAATGAACTCAACTCACCTCTTGGCCTTCAGGGTCGGACACTTGATCTTCAGCAAATCAACCTCAACCTCTGCAACCCTAGCCATGGCCCTGCAAGCTCTCTCGGCTCTGGCTGTGCATACTGTGCAGACTCTAGGTCTAGAATGAGGACACCTCTGTGGCCTTGATGCTGAAACCTTCTGGGCTGCCTCTTCCTCCATGGTTCTCAGCTGCTGTGAATGACAGGCCGAAGCTCTCCTTGGTTGAACCTCTCCAACTAGGGGTCTGGTCGCCATTCTTTGTCGGGTCGACCTCCTCAGCTCCTCCTGTCCCTCTGCACCATGGATCCTCAGCACTCCACTCCTCCCCTTAGGATGTACATCCACATCCGCTGCGGCTAGGGCTCTATCCCAGTTCGGATCACCTATCTGCTGCCTCTTCTTCTTCTTTGCAAGCTCTACAGCCTTGCCCTTCCCCTTCTCCTCAGCTATCGGTCTCTGTCGGCCCCTATTGTCAAGCTATCACTACAAGATCAACTTTTGCTGCAAGCACAACTGACCAGCCGACACTGCCAAGATAGGATTAACTCGTCAATTGAGAAACTCTGGACTGCCACTGAGACCATTGACCCTGCCAGAACCAGTTTCTTTAGCTTAAAAGGCTATTTCCAAACCCATACAACGGAAAATGCCTATTTGAGCTCAAGAATGTGATGAATGACGACTTGAAGTATTGATTGATACAGCTGAATTTCAGCGTAGTGTTAGATTTTTCTCACTGATTTTAATCCATCCTATGCTTTTGTAGATTTGACTTTTATCTGACTGACTTGTTACAGTACAAAGTTTTGGTTTCTTGAGATGGTAGGAGTTGGCCATCAAAATTATTTTATCCTATTTTATTGGAAAGTGTGGTACTCCAATGAAAATGTGATGGTTCTGCTCATTCCGAGCTGACAGTATTTGTATAGTGTATGTGTTACATTACTCTTGTGGTTTTCTTAAGTAGCAATCAAATGAACAAAATCTTGACTCAAATCCTCAGTTTGATTGTTGTTAGACTATCAGGATCCACAAACATTGAGTTCTAGCAGCCTACTTAAATTTCTCGTGAGGAAAATTTGAGTTCGAAAAGAAAATGGTAAGGGCAAGTGATTCAGAGGAGCTAACGGCAGAGGGGCGCAACCTTCTACCAGTTGCTTAAAAGAGTCTTCTACTATCTCACGCGCCCATCACTGCTACAAAACGAGCCTACGGTGTCACTCAAAAAATTATAACAATTTCGGTCCGACGTAACAGCCGACACTAACAAGTCCTGATGCCCCCAATGTTACGACCCGACACTGTTGTGATAGTAACAGTGTCGGACGCAAGTGATATCATCCTACAAAATAAGACTAATTGCAAAAAAATTTCAATAGTGTCGGTCCTCGAAGACGTCACATGCAACTGATACTACAGAGCACGACACCAGTGTCGGTCATTGTTTACTTCATCCACATTCGACACTAGAATAAAACACAATAGTGTCGGACAAACATGGTCTAACAAAAACCGACACTGATAATGAACATATCAGTGCCGGTCGTGTTGACGACACTGCTATCGCATGTATTGTATTGTTTATGATGATCTCAATATGTTCGACACTGTTAGTTCGTGTATAAATACTCGTCTCCTTCCTCCAGTCGGGGCACTTTGTTCTATTCTGTTTCGGATAGTATGTCTGTACAACGGTCAAGAAATTTGGAATACAAAGGGGGATGGTTTTGATTTTATTTTTAATCAAAGGATATTTCTCTAGGAGGTAAATCCATGTATCTTTGGAAGTTTCATGGTCTTTGTAGCATCCCGTAATTTTTCAAATTAATAAAGCAGTGAGTTATCCCAATTTCCGTTCCGATCAAAATCATTTGTCTCGAGTTTCGTTCGTTTAATTTGAAATCTTTCTTCTTAAATTGTTCCGGTGCCGAAATAATTTAGTCCGCGTATTTTTCCTTGGAGCTAAAATTATTTTTTGAAATAATTAAGCCGCAGATTTTTTTATTTTGGACTGAGATTAATTTTGGGCTCTAATCTCTATCTAATCCCTCTTATAAAAACCCTTCTCATCCTTATCCTCGCCATTCCCTTCCCCATTTTCCAAAAAAATCTCCGCACGCCGCCGCTCCTGAACCGTCGCCCCTCTACGCGCTCGCCTCGATCTCGTCGCCGTTCCTATATCCGCCTCTGTCGCTCGATTCAGTCATCGCGCCCTGCTCCTACCTCGTTTTCCACGCCAGCTGTCTCCGTCCGGCTTCCGCATCGTCGCTCTCGAGCCTGAGTTCCCCATCACGCCGTCCTCGCTCGAGTTCCGCGCCGACAGCCAAGTTCCCACATGCGACCGCGTGAAGCATGTCTCATTTCGGTTCCTCGCGAAGCGCGTCGCCTGCTCGGTCTTCATCCGGTTTCCCATCGCTGTCATCGTTTCCCGCACCGGCTTGGCTTTTCTAGTACGTGTCTCCAGTCTCTGTCGCGCGTGTCTGCGGACTCCGGTTCTGAACTCCAATACGCTGTGACGCCCGCGATTTCCGGTTCCGATCTCTGATTTCTGACGCGACTTTGTCTCTGATTTTCAGATCCCCGGTGAGAATAATTTCCCTCTCTTCAATTACTTTTTCCTCTCCGATGGATTGTTGAATTAGTTACTAATCTAGTTGCGATTAACTGATCTACGATTAATCTAATTCCTTGTGATATAGATCATCTATGATTTGTAGGGAACCCCATTTGATCTCAGAGAATTCTCAAAATTGCTCTGTTAATTTGTCTCGTCGATGTTGTCGTGTATAATTTTTCCGGAGAATGTTTTGCGCACATTTAGCCTAGTAGTTTCAATTTAGATTTAATTATAGGATTTAATTTGTCACGTACCAAGTGTCTGACTCCTGTTCGTGTTGTGATTAGCTGCGGATCCCGAGGAGGAGTTCCGCGAGCCCGCTCAGTTCGACGACTCGGATCCCGACTTCGATCTTGATTTGCCAGGCAAGCCGCATTCTTTGATCACTTTGTACCCAGTATTTTAAAATGCACGTTTTGTTTGCAACTCTAATTTGCATGGCAACTATTTTAAAATATGCTAGCAACATTCCTAAGCCATGCCTATTTACTGTTCCACAAATATGAACCCTAGAATTGCTTTAGAATATTTATTTTATTTTTATGCTTAGCCACGGTTAATCGTATTTATTTTTATCTCACACCTATCACTATAAAAATGAAATTTGTGTTAAATAATTTTGAACTGTGCTTCAAATGTGTGAGTTTTGTAAATAACTATACATAACTATTTAGCGGGGGCAGGATGGAGTATGAGGAGCTGGGGGACTTTTGGGAAGTCCCTATGGGCGTACCTGTTGTGGGTACAACGGAAAGATTCGGGTTGAGATCTTTTTGTGAGACTTGTTGTTGGCATTGAGGTTAGAGATAGTGCCTGCCCCGGCAATTAAGGACCGAGTCCTTCGAGCTTTGTACGCTCAATTGACAACCATGCACACCACGTTACCCTGTATTGACAGTTGGCTTGACCTTGAAGCTTGGCGAGACTGGTTGTTTACCCATGGGTTGGCGGTGTTGTATTAGTGTAGTGTAGAGCTCTGACTCCCCATATGAGATTGAGATACCCCACCTGATCAGTGGTAGGCTCTTCACAGCTTCAGGACCCAATTGCGTAGGCTTTTGGGATCCCTATCTTGGAGGACGAATAGCGCCAGTTAAAGCTTATGGATGGGTCTTGTGTGTTCGTCGGGAGCATTTAAAATGAACCCCTGTCTGGGATAACGAAGATCCCTACGGGGCAAGATAATAAAATTTGACAGTTTTAAAATAAAGCTTTCTTGCATTTTTAAAATAAAATAAAATATTTTAAACTTGCATTTAGCACTTGAGCCATGCCTTTACCCTTGAAACCATTTGCATGCATACAATGTTGTTAGGTAGTACGCGGTTTGCTGAGTATTCGTACTCACGGCTTTCTAATTTATTGTTTTTAGAGGATACTCTTAGTTTTGACTTCGACTACGTCTCCGACGGACTATGAAGACCGCTCCTGTGCTCAAGCTAGCCTGTGTGGATGAGGTTCACTACTGCTGCCATGTTGATGCTTCCGTTGCTGTTCTTGTCGAATTCTTGATAGCGATCTATCTGCTCTGAGATGTTCTCGGCCTGCGTGCCAATGGACCCCTTTGGAGGATTTTATTCTAATAAATTCACTTTGACTTGCTATTTTCTATTTTCGTTTCTTGTTTAATATTTCTCTTATGGTTTCTTGATTGATCGCTTGTGATGTCGTGCTTGCCAAACTCCTGAGATTGGCAAGGTCACGGAAGATCAAGACTTATGGAAAGGTAAGAAAAATCTCGATCGTTATAGTCTTATGATGTGGTTTTACTTTTGGTTTAGGACGGGATATTGTGAGAGGAGTTTGAAGTAAACCTAGCGTGTACAGACATAGATATAGGGCGGAATTTTGTAGATCCCAACTAATTGTTTTGACATTTTGCTTTATATTGATTTGTCTAAGAGTATTACTACATAGTTAATTAGCTAGATCCCAAGTTTACATACATAATAAGACCTACACTTATATGTTGGGGGTGGGGGCAGCTCAGAGAGTAAAAAAATAGTTGTATATCTAGTTTTATATCCTCCATATTATAATTTTTCTCTCTTTATTTCTTTTTCTATTAGTGATTTGTAAAGATGAAGGACAGATCTTGGATGTACAATGGCGATGGTGGAAATCCATTTCTATATTTCAAAAATGTCACTTTATTTGTCGAAGCCGCTAAGACCAGAAATGTAAATATGAAAACAAATAGATTATGGTGCCCATGTAAGAAAGTGCAAGAATGTTGTAATGTTTGACACGCCCAAAATAATCCGTGAGCACTTGTTGGAAAATGGTTTCATTGAGAACTACTCAATATGGACCAAACACGGAGAGACACAAGCGAATACATCAAGCCGTGGAGAACAAGAAGTTGGGTTTGGATACAACAAAGAGAGAGTAAGAGGTGAAGGCAACATTGAAGAGGCAAGGTCAGAAGTAAATAACATAGAATAGAGGGAAGAAAGAAACAACAATGATTTTGATGTGGTTCATGAAAATCACGATATTGAAGGCTTCGATGTCGAGGAACTGTTACGCCACATTGGGCACGAGGAAATACTGGAGAACAAAATGAGAGGATGAGGGTGTTGCTGAGAGGCCTCTTGATGACCTCCCTACGCCTCAACCGACACGTGCTAACGACTCAACATCCAGCAAGAGTATAGGTCAGTACCTTCTATTAACTCGTATGTTAACCGCTGAAATGTAGAACACACATTAATGTTTTCTTTTATAGTGGAAGCGTTTCTCCAGGGTATGAGACAACCATACACATATGAGAAAAATGAACTTGGTGGAGCACACGCCTCTGGTGCCTGAGGGCCTTCCTAAAGGATCTTGGGATCTTTCAGAGCCATATGTTCAGGGAGAAGGACTAGATAATGCGTAGATTTCATGGGTGGTACATAGAAGCATGTGCTAAAGGTGTTTAGTGTATCCAAGCGAAGATTCCTAGGAAACTTTTTAACACTGTGGGATTGGATCTAAATGTGCCATTTGAAGACATACATGCCCTTTATCGATTTCCGAGATTGGATGCCACTCTCATAACCGTATGGTGCTTGTAAGTGTTTTGAACAATAATAACCTTATAATTAGTCATACTATTAATAAACACAATAGTTTACTATATATTGTTTCATGTTTTAAGAATGTGCTTCCACTCTGAATCGGGTACCTGAACCCAATAGCAATACGCCAATCGGCGATCAACATCGCTATGGAACACCCTGAATTGAAGGGCAAGAGGAAGAATCAACAAAAGGCGTTCCATAAGATGTTGGTCCAAAATGCTAGAGATGTTGTATCAGCCTACATAGGTAGGGCCATGTACAATTGGCGGGACAGACATTGCATCATGGCTCTCTATAACTTTGAGTGAGTATGCTTTCCTCTATCACTTACTTAACCCTACTTTTGACTGATAAATTGAAACACTAACATGAATAAGTGTACTTTTTTATAGCGATCATTGGATTGCTTTCATAATATATCCAAAATTAGGGAATGCTTGGGTATTTGACTCTCTTGATCGTGAGAGGAGCACCTACAACGATTTTTTAGAAGTCCTTGATTCGTAATGACCTCTAATATTATTTTAATTCTTTAGTGACCCGATATTTATAATCATGACACAATATTTCTTATCGGTAGTAGCGCTTACCGGTTCTACATCAGGCTTGGAGGACAACACTATCAAAACGGACAGAAAAAATGTCGTACAAAGCACATTTTATGGTACTACTACACCATAATTCAATAATCTATATCACTATATTTTTATCTATATCTTTGAGACTTTTAACCTCCATTTTGTTCCCAAAGTGTGCAAAACAGGCTCCTGGTAGTGTGCATAGTGGCTACTATGTATGCAAATACACAGAAGCTGGCTCTGGAAGATACATGACATTGCCCAAGGAAGATATGTGTATGGCAAAATGTAAGTACTTGCAATTTCAGTACTATTGTTATATGTATTTTCACACTGTATTGATATTTGTATTTAAGTAATTACTAATTATATTCTTAATATTAGCAGCAAGACAAGCAGGTGCAAAGAAGCCAATTGGATGAGCCACACTCAATGACATTGTAGCTTAGATGATCCACTTCATGATGCATGAGTTCATTCATCCATTAGGTCAATATCATGAATTTTTAGGTGATGTGGCAACACATCCAAAACTTGCTAATTGGTGCGAGAAATATGACAATGCTGATCTAATTCGGCAAAACTTTGAGACTGAGCATAAGAGAATTAATGAACAAGACTGGAGTTGGCCGAGCAAATGAAAGTTTAGTTGTTACTTCTATGTGAAGTATGTATATTCATGTATATGTGTAAATTAAGCTGCTATAGTTGATGAACTTGTGTACATATGTGACCCAAAACATTCACTCTGTCAATACATTGTCTCTGTCAATATATTTTATTAATCTGTTATTTGCATTTGATTTGTGTTATTTAGATGGCTCTTATTCAAATATATGAGTGTATAATTAAATATTAAAAGTGTCGGTTTTGTGACGTCACAAAAACCGACACCTCTAATCCAGGAAGTAGTGTCGGCCACATGACGTCATAATATATGACATGAGAGTCCTATAAACAATGTCGGCAAAATTGACATCACTGAGACCGACACTGTTGGTTGTGAGAGCAATATCGGTTGCATGACGTCAACACAACCAAAATCACAGTTGGAAATATCAGTGTCGGTTACATGATGTCATAATAACCAACATTGATGTTAATGTAGATCAGTGTTGGTTGAATGACATCAAGTAAGCGACACTGGTGTAACTAATAGCTGTGTCGATCAGATGATATCATGCCCGTCAACACTGCTATTGTTGTTACTAGTGTCGGTCTCGCTGGCGTCATCGTGACCGACCCTGATGATACTACTATCAGTGTTGGACTGATGATGTCATTTGATCGATACTGATAATTTATTTCAGTGTCAGTTTCTTCCAACCGATATTGATTACCGTTTACAGCAATGTATGAGGAGTGTCGCATAATTTGACTAACACTGCAGAATCTTATGACCCGACATTGAAGGGTCGTTTTGTAGTAGTGCATTAAACCACGTCACCTGTTAAGTAGCAACCATTCGATTTGTTACTAAGCTAATACAAATCGTGTGATATTATCGGGTCGCGTCTCTCATCGAAATGTCACAAACTACGTCGACAAAGGCAAATCCACATTCGCAGGCCGCTGCCGCCAGCCGATTGTCACCGATCTGCCGCAGAGCCGCTCCCTTACCACTGCTACTGAGCCCGCGCCATGTGTGGCTGCCGCTGTAATAATAGGGATTTCTTACCTCTCAATAAGACCCAATCTCTCGTACCTTTGCCAAACCCAGTATGTTGGCAAGCACAACATCACAAGCGATCAATTGAAAAACCATAACAGAAACATTAAATAAGGTTAAAGATCAAGCAAAACTTATTAAGATCCATCCACCAAAGGGGTCACGGATTGGAAAACATCTCAAAGCAAATTTATAACTAACGAGAAACCAAACAGTGAAGCATCAAACAAAAGTAACAAAAAAACCATCCGTGGTGAACCACATCATCCACAGGCAACTCAAGCGTAGAAGCCACACCTCAAGGGCCGTACGAGTCGTAATCAAAGTCGAAGCTCTGGTTGTCCTCTGAAAATATCATGACAAAAAGCCGTGAGTACTAATACTTAGCAAACGGCGCACTACCTATCAACAATATATGCGTGCAAGGTAGTTTCATGGGTGAAAGCTGACTGCTAAATGCAAATTTAAACATTTTATTTTTAAAGACAAGAAGTTTTATTTTAAAACTATCAAATTTTATCATCTAGCCCCATAGGAATCTTCATTATTCCGAACGGACGTTCATTTTAAATGCCAATGTAATATCCACACCTGACCATATCTCAAAGGCCAGAGTCCAAAACATTTCGAAACAGAAATAGGGGGAGAAAACAAAACAACTAATCGAGGAGCACAACAGGTGGTATCCCAACATGGGACATGGCAATGCACATTGACTGTAACACTGTAGCTACACCTGGACCCATATGATGTGGCACCATACCGAGAACTGTTGCCACAGCCCAAGTATAGCAACCACACAAGACCCATCCACAAGGTTTAACTGGCGTTTCTCGTCCTTCAGGATAGGGATCCCAATCTCCTACGCAACCGGGTCCTAGAGTTGTGTGGAGCCTACCACTGATCAAGTGGGGTATCTCGACCTCATGTGGGGAATCGCAATCAGATCCACACTGGCACAACACCGCCAGTCCACGAGTAAACAACCCATCTCGGGAAGCTTTAAGATCAAGTTAACTGCCCATACAAAGTCACGTGGTGTGATTGGTAAGCAACTGAGGGTACAAGGCTTAAAGGACTCGGTCCTTCATTGCCAGGGCATGCACTCTCTCCATCCTCAACACCAACAACCAATAACCAATAAGTCTCATGAAAAGATCTTAGCTCGGATCTTCCTGTTGTACCCGCCATAGGTACACCCACAGGGACTTTCCAAAAGTCTCCATCTCAAACTCCGTCATGCTGTAACATTTCATGTTCAAATAAAGAAGCGATCTGTTGGATTCTAAATTTCGGAAACCGAGCTCAAAAGAAATCAAAACGATTGGAATCCTATTTCAAAAATTTTGAATTTGAATTCAAATTCTGAATGGAAGTTCAACACTTTTCAAAGAAACGTGGTGAAGAAAAATATTCTTTTAAAAGGTATTGTAAAAATGTACAAGGGCGAACGAATGATTCTTTTCCAACAATGAAATTGTATTTCCAAATTTATAACATTTTACTTATTTCGATTCTGAACTTGGTCCAAAAATAAAAGTTGTCCTTATGAAAAGTTTTACCACCCTGCAAAATTTCATTTCTATCCGAGCTCGAGAACTATGGTTTTTGAAGCAAAACAGAACGCTGTGGCAAAAATCACGAAAATCAGGAAAAAAGAAAATCCCAGTGGGCCCCGCTCGTCTGCTTCTTCCTCCTCTTCCCAACCGGTTCGTGCTAGCGCAGCTTGCGCACGGCCTCCATGCAGGCCAGCCACGCCCGCGCACGGTGGACATGCGCCCGGCCATGTGTCCACCCTATCGGCCCATCCGGCTTTCTCCTCCTTGTCGGGATCATGTACTCCGGGTACTTGACGGTCTGCACTCGTATGTGTAAGACCCCGAGTTAATGGTCGGACAAAAGCGTTCGGGGGCGCGGTCCGACCCCAAAGCCGATCTACGAAAACCGCATCAAGACACGGAGACGCCGACCTCTGAAAGACCGACCCCCGGAGAGACCGACCCCTGGGAGGTAGATATGGCATTATGACGTATTTACTCCGGTGGCCTACCGCCAACCGCCCTGACGGGACAGGACGAGCTTCACCACGACGACACTCCAGCAGAAGCCGCAGTAGTCGATGGACAAGACCCGACGACACTCCGGCTGACACAACAGCGCTGTACAGGCGCTACAGTGCCCGCCGCTGCGTACGACGCGACGAGTCACGCCCGCGCATGGGCAAGACGAATGATGGCAACGACAGTGGGGGCCTACCTGTCAGCGAGACGGCAGGATCTCGTAGTGCCCACTATCCTGTAACCTCGGACCGCCCTATATAAGGAGGGCCCGAGGAGCGATAGAGAACAAGAGAAAGGAAAGCAAGTAGTAGAAAGAAAGCAAACACGACCGGTTTCTAGAGCTCTCGCATCCTTTCTCGCGAGCAGCCCCACTCATATGTGCTCCGAGCACTCTCGATCCACACCGGATCCTCTCGCGAAAAGAGAATCCAAACCCCTTGTACTCTTATCATCGAGATAATCCACTCCCTGAACGTAGGGTATTACACCGCACGAGGTGGCCTGAACCAGGTAAAAACCCTTTTGAGTCTCTCGTAGACTAGGCCATATCAAATGCGAAGGCACACCACCCCTGCAATCATATTTTTGTACTGTGCCGGTGGTCAGTATGCTGACAGTTGGCGCGCCAGGAAGGGGCATTCTCTTGGTGTGCTCTCGCCTCGGCTTTTCGATGGCTTCCTACTTTGTCGTCGTGAGAGACACTTCGGTCTCCCACCTTCGCTTCGGGGGGCTTCACGGTCGCTGTGAGATGGCCGGTCGTGGCAAGTCCCCACTTTCGCCTCTGGGCAATCCTTTCGCTTCGAAAACCTGAACTTCGTCGCCAACGAAAGCTGCAAGCTGTGCCTTCAGGCTTGGCGCAAGAGGCGTTCTCTCGGCGCCGGCGGAGCCATCCCCTTCTGCGGCACGACCCGCCGAGGGAGTGCCGCAGAAGGGGATGGCTCCGCCGGCGCCGAGAGAACGCCTCAGCTTTACTCTCCACGCCCCTAAGGGTGCGGAACCGGTGACCCTCGGCAATACGCCAGGCGCCAACACGTCCCCGCGCCCCGTGGTGGACACTGTTGGCCAGGTCTGGCCGCCCTCGGGACAGACTGGCAGCCTCGAGCCTGCCTTGAGGCAAGGCTGCAGCCGGTCCCAGCGACGCGGCTCGAGCCCGAGGATGGTCCACTTACTAGCAGCTCGCAGCTGGAGGACCGCCAACATTCGATACCCCTCTCGAGAACCTCGCAGCAGCAGCATGCGTCCTTGATGAGACCGCTGCTCCTGAGGACCTAGCGCTGAGGAAAGTGTATGACCGCGTGCGCTTCTACCTCGGTAGTACGCTTCGACAACTGGAAGCGTCCCTCCGGCCCCAGCTGTCGGAACGAGAAGCAACCGCCGATCCCAGGATCGGTGAAGAAGGGACGACAGCCGAGTTGAGGAACAAAACCCTCGACATCACGCGGGATCGGTCCACCCGCGGCTTTGCCCCAATCGCGACGCTCGCGGCACTATCGACGCCCGCCGACTGGCGAGGAGCGAGCTTCGCGCCATGTCTCAGCGGAGGCGCTCCTTCGACCGCTACTACTGACACAGCTCCCTCGACCCCAGAAGCCCATGCCCTGACGGGGTCGGGCCCAGAGCGTTCGGGTCGCTCATACGGCACGCGAGATTCCCACATAGGTTTCGCGCCCCGACCACTATCAGCCGCTACAACGGGGAGACGAACCCTGTCCACTGGCTCGAGGACTACCGCCTCGCCTACAGGACCGAAGGAGCGGACGATCTATTCTCCATCCAGTACCTGCCGCTCTTCCTCACCGACTTGACCCGAGGATGGCTCGAGCACCTCCCCAAAGGTTGCATCCAGGACTGGAGCGACCTACGCCGCATCATTGTTGGCAACTTTCAAGGGACTTACACGCGCCTAGATAACTCTTGTGACCTTAAGAATTGTAAGCAGGAGCCCGGCGAGTCGCTCCGAGATTACATCCAGCACTTTTCGCGAAAGCGCAACGAGGTCCCCGACGTCAGTGACGCCGACGTCATCAACACCTTCACCTGCGGCACGATGTCTAAGGCGCTCGTCCACAAGTTGGGTCGAAAGAACCCTCGGACGGCCCGAGACCACCTCGACATCGCCACGACTTTCGCCACCGGGGAGGAGGCCTTACAGGCCAACTTCGACCAAAGTCGAGCGAAGGAGGAAAGGTCTGGGACCGACCGTCGGGGCGATCGACCCCCGATCGGCCTGCCGACCGCCGCAACGAGCGAGGCGGCGGCAGCTCGAGCCGCAAGAAGGGAAAGTGTCGGCGCCACGACGACGACTTGGTGGCCGCTGCTGACCGGCCGGCCCGACCCATGACCAAGAAACCGGCTAATCACGATGGCCACTTTGAGAAGATGCTTGACCGACCTTGCCCCAACCACTCCGTGCCGGTCAAGCACATCCTCTGGAACTGCCACTTGGCATGGAGGTTTTTCAGGAGCGGATTCCAACCCGACTCCTCGGCGGCCAAGGTCGACCCCCAAGCCAAGGGGGCTGAGGATGACGTCGGCGCAGCCTTCCCAAGCCGGAAGACTGCCTGATGATCTTTGGCGGCCCCGCGGCCTACTTCGAGTCTCGTGGTCGTCAAAAGAGGACCTGGCGGGAGGTCAACGCGGCCAACCCCGCGTTCCCCCGCTACCTCAAGTGGTCTGAGGCCCCGATCACCTTCGACCGGGCTGACCACCCGCACCATGTCCTGCAACCCGGGCGCCTCTCGCTGGTGCTCGACCCCATCGTCGGCTCTGTACGCCTATCGAAGGTGTTCATAGATGGAGGGAGCGGCCTCAACATCCTCTACGTCGACGCCTTCCGGGAGATGAAGCTGACGGAAGCCGACCTCCGCCCAAGCCATGCTCCGTTTCACGGAGTCGTTCCTCGGGTCTACGCAACGCCCCTCGGGCAGATCACGCTTCTAGTCACATTCGGTGACCGGAGCAATTTTCGGACCGAGTCGCTCACCTTCGAGGTGGTCGACTTCATCGGCGCCTACCACGCTATCCTGGGCCGGCTATGCTACGCGAAGTTCATGGCCGTCGCCAACTACATCTACCTGAAGCTGAAGAGGCCTGGACCGAAGGGTGTCATCACGGTCTCGTCACGCTTCCAACACGCTCTGGCGTGTGAACAAGCAAACTTCGAGCTGGCCGCCGCCCCATCTGGCCCAGCCCAGCTGGACGAGATCCGAAGGGCCAAGGGGTCGGCCCCGACGCTAGACTCCAGGGCCACATCTTCGACCTCCTTCAAGCCCGCCGACGACTCCACGGAGATGGCACTCGACCCTGTCGACTCTTCCAAGAAGGCCAGGGTCGGAAAAGCGCTCTCTTGCAAATAGAAAAGCGCGCTCGTCGACTTCCTCATCCGAAATCGAGACGTCTTCGCCTGGGCACCCTCGGACATGCCCGGCATCCTGAGAGAAGTCGCCGAGCACTCCCTTGACATCATAGCGGGCTCTCGGCCCGTCAAGTAACGACTCCGGCGTTTCGACGACGAGAAGTGTCGAGACATCGGGGAAGAATTGACGAAGCTCCCAGACGCCAAGTTTATTCAAGAGGTCTACCACACCAAGTGGCTAGCCAACCCTGTATTGGTGAAAAAGAAAACTTGGCAATGAAGGATGTGTGTTGACTACACAGGTCTCAACAAGGCCTGCCCGAAGGACTCTTTCCCTCTCCCGCGCATCGATCAAGTGGTGGACTCCACCGTCGGGTGCGAAACCCTCAGCTTCCTCGATGCGTATTCTGGATATCACCAGATTTCTATGTGCGAGTCCGACCGGTCGGCCACGTCCTTCCTCATGCCCTTCGGATCCTTCTGCTACGTCACGATGCTGTTCGGGCTCAAGAATGCCGGCGCCAGGTACCAGTGCTGCATGCACAAGTGTTTTCACGGCTAGCTGGGTGGAAATCTAGAGGTCTACATCGACGACATCATCATCAAGACTCAGCAGGCCTCCGACCTCGTCCAAGATTTGGAGGAAATGTTCGCGAACCTCCGGCGCTATCGAATTAAGCTGAACCCAAAAAAATGCGTTTTCGGGGTGCCCTCGGGCAAACTGCTTGGCTTCGTCATCTCCGAACAGGGGATTGAAGCGAACCCCGTGAAGATCTCTGCCATCCTCAATCTCGGATCCATCAGCAACATCAAGGGCGTCCAGAGGCTAACCGGATGCCTGGCAGCCCTCAACCACTTCATCTCAAGGCTCGGCGAAAAGGCGATGCCTTTCTAGACTACTACGAAAAGTGAAGCGGTTCACCTGGACGGCCGAGGCCCAGGAAGCCTTCGATCGGCTCAAGACCCTACTCTCATCGCCGCCGATCCTTATGTCCCCGACCCCGGGGTAGACCCTCCTCCTCTATATTGCGCCGACATCGAAAGTCATCAGCACCGTTCTCATCGTCGAACGGAGCGAAGAGGGTCGGGCTCTGTCTGTCCAGTGACCTATCTACTTCATCATCGAGGTGTTGACCGACACCAAGACTCTGTACCTCCAGGTGGAGAAGCTGATCTACGCCGTTCTCATCACGAGCCGCAAGCTGCGGCATTACTTCACGAGCCACCCCATCCAGGTGGTCACCGGCTTCCCGCTTGTGGAGATCGTCAGCGGCAAAGACAGGGTCGGGTGCATAGCCACGTGGGCCGTAGAGCTCATGGGGCTCGATGTCGCCTTCGTCCCTCGGCAGGCCATCAAGTCCCAGACCCTGGCCTACTTTGTCGCCAAGTGGACCGAGGCTCAGGAACCGCCGGCTCAAGGGTGTGGGGGCTGGGGTCGTCTTGATCTCCCCAAGGGGAGACAAGTTCCACTACGTACTGCGGCTGCAGTTTCGAGCCTCCAACAACGCGGCCGAGTACGAGGCACTTCTCCACGGCCTACGAATGGCCATCACCTTCGGCATTAAGCGGCTCTACGTCAAGGGCGATTCTGAGCTAATCATCAGTTAGGTCATGAAGAGCTCCAACTGCTGAGATCCGAAGATGGAGGCCTACTGTCAAGAGGTTTGCAAACTCGAAGACAAGTTCGATGGGCTCGAACTCCATCACGTTCTACGTCGGGACAATGAGGTCGCCGACGCCCTTGCCAAGTTGGTCTCGGAGCGTGAGCCGGTCCCCGACGGCGTTTTCCTCGAAGTCCTTACCAAACCCTCCATCAGGAGCGCCGAGGATCCGCCCGCCGAGGGCACGAGCGGTGAGCCGACCCTAGGCCCGAGGGCAGAGGTCATGGCCCTCGCCCTCGATTGGTCCTGCGATATCTTCGCTCACCTTCAAGACACCACTCTTCCGGCGGACGTCAACGAAGCCAGGAAGGTCGCACGACAGGCCAAAGCCTACGTCATTTCGGACAGCGAGCTCTACAAACGAAGCACGAGTGGTATATTGCAGCATTGCATCCCTCAAGAGGAGGGCATGCACTTGCTCGACGATATCCACTCGGGCATCTGCGGTCACCACGCCGGACCTAGAACCCGGCAAGGCCTTCCGCCAAGGTTTCTACTGGCCGCTCTAAGGATTGTCCCAAGGTGAGCGTGCCTAATATTATGCCTAACGCTAACCTTTTTCATGAAGATGTGCACTACAAGCTTTTCAGGGACAAAGATAGAAAAGTAAAAGCCAAGTCGCTCGGACCGCCAAATGACAAGAGGACAATCAAGAAGATATGGGTCTCTAAGGTGATCGTGGACCGAGAGAGGAAGCCTAAACTCTCTTGGGTTCCCAAGAAGAAGTGAAGAGACATAGGACCTAGGTGGTGGACCATGGAGCTATTGAAGATTCTTGAAATCCACCATGTGTTGCTCGAGCTACAACGCCAATCTATTCTTCAAAGAGGTTTATTCTTGTACATAGTAGAGTAGGTTTCTTTCTTGTGTTGCATGGTAGTTAGGATTCCTCTGTGGACTAGATGTTTGCACTATCATGCATCATGTGTAAAAAGATAAAAGAAAAGAACAAAAAAAATTAGATCGGTGCCTAACCACCATGAGATATTCATATGCACAGGAGAAGAGCTTGAGAAGGGGGCTTGGCTATCTCAAGGTAAAGCGGCGGGCATATGGTGAATAAGCATGAGATGGGTCAAACTTGGCACCAGATAGGTTTAGTCATGCAATGTCTTTAATTTGCTTGCATCTATATGACATGCTTTAAATTTCTTGCATTAGCTAGCTTGTTTGCATGCATTGCATATAGGAAGCACGGAGGAGGCATGTTACTCTATAGAGAAAGTGACTACATTATCTATATAGATTCACATACTCCACAAATAGTAACCAAAGCAATTGTGAGCTTCATGCCCATTGAACCCTGTGCTTAATGGTCTCTAAAATCCATTTATGTGGATTACGAACAATGGTTCATACATTCGCTTTTTGGAGCCTCCTTCTCGATTTGTTTTTTATCTCTCGATCTTAATTGCGATTTGCGAAAATACTAAACTCTTCGGGAGTTACCTATTTGCAAAAAAGTGTTTGAGAGTTCCCTTTCTAGACAAGTCTGGTGCTTATTTGGTTCTTTTGTGAGGACTCTTAAAGTCTAAAAAGAATTCCTTGGTCCTGCAATTCCTTGAGGTTACCGGACAATTCGACGCGTTCAACGGACAGTTCGGTGATTGTATCTTTGAACTGAGTGACCTGCAGAGTTGGACAGTCACCGGACAATCCGACGAGTTCACCGGACAGTCCGGTGATTGGAAGATGAAGCGGTTGCTTCTCTGAAAATCGAAATTCTCCAGACACTAGACAGTCTAGATATTTTAGGTCACAGGACAAACTCTTGAGACCGGACAGTCCGGTGATACTTTAAGTCAGCGAATCTCGGCCATCCATTCAAAATTCATTTAATCCCAGCCGTTGATTTCTAATGACCTAAACCGCACATGCTTTCTCGGGTTTCAATCTCACTCATGCGTGTTGTCCTCGCCGCCGACTTTGCCGCTGCAGTCGCCAACTCTGTCGTGCCCTGTGCCGCCACTCCGCCCGTCGCCGTGCACCACCGCCCCTGCGCCCGCTTGCCCTCCGGCAGCTGCCCCTCCTGCGCCACTGGTCGCCGCTCCGCGCTCACTGCTCCGCCACTGCTCCACGCCGTTCCACGTGCTCCTCGCGTGCCCTAGTGCTGCTGCCTGCGTTGCCAGCTCCGCCTGGCCTCCGACCACCTCGCTGCCGCGCTGCTGCGCCGCTGCACTGCTCCTCGGCCGTGCACACCGCCCTTTGCTCGCGATCTCGCCATTGACTATTTTTTTTCTTGTCCAAGTCTCTACCCGCTAAAACCCTCGAAGGGTTTCTGAGTTTGAGGTGTTTGGACGTTTATTCGGCGTGACCATGGGCGGATTTCAGCTCTACTCAGCTGGGGTATCGCATCTATCACATTCTATTCATTAGAAATGTCCAATATGTCTTTGAGTGTTAATTAATTGCGAAAATTGGTATAGTTGCATAAAAGTCTCATCTTTTATTGCCAATTGACATGATTAGTTGACATTCCCATACTTAGTGCCATATTGGGGTCATCTCTTGTATATTTTAGTATGGCATTGTGTCTCCTGTTGAGAGTGTCACAATTAGGATGCATTGCTATATTCTGAATTGTGGCATTAATCCATCGATATCACCGTTTATCTAATTTTCTTTATTTGGTCGGTGATATTTCCTTGTTCCACCGCTCGGATTTCTTTTTGAGTCGCTCACCTATCTGCTTACAACCTATACTTTATTCCTATGTGGTGCAGTGATAGTTGGTCAGTGGGACAGGACAGTGGACAGCAGCAGTGATCAAAGGTTTCAGTGTCAGTCTAGATCTTTCTTGGACGGTTTAAGAGGCAAGCTCTTAATCCTATCTTGTTGAGTCAGCTAGTCAATTGAGCTTCAGTGACAGTTGATCCTGAGATAGTTGACAGTTTGGGCAGACAGAGACCTTCTACAGAGCAGAAGGGGAAGGGGAAGGGCGTAGAGCCAGAAAAGAAGAAGAAGAAGAAGAAGAAGAAGAAGAAGAAGCAGAGCTGGTGACCCTGAGTGGGATAGTGCACTAGCAGCAGCGCATGTTGATGTACTTCCACATAGGAGGAGTGGTTCTCTGAGGATAGGAGGAGCTGAGACTCAGGGGGAGTTGACGAGGTCGACACGATAGAGTGGCGACCACCCCTGCAGAGAGAGAGGTGCAATCACAGCAAGCTCCTGCCAGTAAGCAGTTGAGAACTGCGGAGAGAGAGGCAGCTAGAAGGTTTCACAGCTGAGGTCACAGAGGTGCCCTCATCAGAAGTCTGGGGTCTGCGCTGTTTGCACTGCTAGAGCCGAGGGAGCTCGCTGGGCCATGGCCAGAGTTGCAGAGGTTGAGGTTGACTTGTTGAAGTTCAAGGGCCCGGCCATTAAGGTCAAGTGGAGAGTGGACTTCACTGCCTGGGTCCCCACTGCTAGACACGCTGATGCTAGACAGTTTTGGACTGTCCTAATGCAGAGGATTTTTTAGGCCTAGAGGAGGCAGCTTGCCACTAAGGGCAAGAGCTCAGTGTTTGCAGCACACTGCCACTGCTCTATGGAGGCGCTAACCATAGGAGCTGGAGTTGACATGGAGGGTCACATTTCTTATCTTTTAGAATTGTCAGATTTGGTCACCCAGCAGTTGTGGTATAGCGAGGACATTGTCTTGGAGTTCTACGCCTCATTGCGGATCTCTCTGGACCGCTCGTACTTCTTTTTCATGTATCGAGGAGAGCCACACAAATTTGAGAGGACCGATGTCATTGCTGCACTAGAGTTTGTTTCTTCGGAGACTCGGATCCACGCACTGGCCCATCCGGACTTCTCATCGTCGTTCAGAGCCTTCGAAGGAATGGAGCCCAGTGACGACAGGATGAGTATTGCTTTCTCGCCACCTCGTGGGGACCCTCTGCGGTTGACACATGAGGCTCGTGCTTTGAGAGGGTTGCTTGGGAGGTCTATAGCGCCTCGGGCTGGCTACAGAGAGCGAGTCATCATACTGCATCAGTGGCTGTTGTATTATCTGCTGAGTCATGAGTAGTTTGATCTGACAAATGCTTGCATACATGTGGCGGGGGAAGGAAGGAGACACTGGGCGGGATCTTCAGCAGCGAATTCCCTATACAGATAGAGGTGCCTATCAAAAAGATACTCCGAAGGCTTCGAGATCGAGGTCTTATTAGCCGAAGAAGACCCAAGCCAATCCACATGGCCTCTTTGACCAACGTCAGCGACAGAGACATAGTAAATTTGTCCGTGGGCATATGTCCTCTGTCCTACTACAGGTGCTGCGACAACCTTTACCGAGTCCGAACGATTGTCAACAACCAGATCTGCTGGTCTGCTATATTCACCCTAGCCCACAAGCACAAATCTTCAGCGCGGAATATAATCCGACGTTATCTATGAGGGGATAGGAGCTCGTCAGTTACCATTTGCCCTCTACATTTGTCTGTTGCTGAGGAAGCTGGAGTTATGACTGAGGAGGAGTACACTGCATTGCCAGAGATCACTGCAGCCTTCAGTCTAGCTGAGCCATCCGACTCCAGGGTCCTTAGAGTGTCAGCTTCCCAGAGCACCCCTGGAGGAGAGGAGACCACAGCCCTGTGGACCATGAGATCGAGACTGAGGCTCCGGAGGGAGCACAACTAGGGGCTGGGAGCACTAAGGCTCCAAGTCAGGCCGAGACTCTGACCTCTTGTGCCACACTTGACCCTGCACTAGCATCCAGATTGGATGCTATTCAGGTAGAGTAGGCTGAGCAGAGGAGATACAGACATGAGCAAGATGAGCTTATACGCCGAGAGAGGGCTGACTTCGAGGAGAGGATTCGACTCGAGCGACTCCAGATTGAAGAGAGGCTTTGGATGAGAGAGAGCTCGCTAAGAAGGGGAGATGGTAGGACAGGGAGTTCTTTGACAGGTCACAGCGCACTTAGTTGGAGATGGTAGCGTCCATATCATACATGTCTGCCTGGTTTGGAGCTTTTGAATTGTATCTCCACGGGATTGGTATGCCACCTTTGCCAGTGTTTCTGATAACTATGCTACCGGGTCCTCTGCCCTCGCAACTTCAGCCTACAGCACCTCAGCCGCGGTATTCATCAATGCCGGCATTCACTTCTAAGCTATAGCGTCAACAGCAGCTGCTGCCCACATTCACTACATTGCTCTCAGCCCCGCTTTCACCGTTGGTACCTTTTGGGGCAGCCAGCACGACAGCAACTACTGGTGGAATTAGCGTTCCTGTTACCACATCTCAGCTCTCCCCAGATTCTTTGTACTCCATGTCGGTTCTGTTTGCTTCAGCTGAGCCCAGAGTATCTATACCAGCATTGGAGTCAGGGACAACAGTTGGTAGGTCACCTCTTGCTCCGGGGGTTCTATCGTTTGAAGCTACCAATGCTGACTCAGTCTTGACAGAGCCACCGCCAGAGGCTTCATAGGCAGAACCCACAGCCACCACAGCCGAGCAGCCGAGTTCTTCAGATGCTGCTATCTTGGTTGAGGCTGGATCAACCAACTACTCTTGATGGCACGGAGCCTTTCCTGATGTCTTCCTCGAGCTTGAGTGCATTTGATGATACTGAATAGCCAGGAGGAGATGAGTCAACAGCAGCTGAGCTAGCAGCAGAGGAGCAGCCACTGACCGTCACTACACCCAGCTCTTCAGCCGCACAGAATTAGATATCTTGTAGGAGTTTGGGTGTGAGTCGTTTGTTGTATCGCTTTCTGCGTGGTTAGCTGTCTTGGAGGAGGCCGTGGATGGGTAGTTAGGGCTCTGGATCTTATTTAATGAATTTTATTGGCTCTTTGTGACATTTTGATGAGCTTGTGTTTTATTTGATATTTTAGCTTGTTGGAATGTTCTTGGTCTCTGGACTAACCCCTATGGATTTATTGTGTATGGCTCCTAGTGTTGTGATTATTTTTACAGGTTCCTTCGTGCATTGCGCCCCCATTCTATTCTATCGTGCACTAACCTTTGTCTATCCAGTGTTCTACCTCTCTATATTGCTTCCTCGATGCCATCTTTTTGTGTGATTGGATGACAAAGGGGGAGAGAGAGCTACCAAACAGGGGGAGACAGGGGGAGAGCGATGCTTCCAACCCATGGCAAAGGAAGATAACTCTAGCAAAATTATTCTGGGGAGTCATCAAGGTAAGGGGGTAAGTGTTCTTTTGAGATACATTTTCTTCTCTATCTTCTTTCATCTCGTTTCAGCCTGTTTGTGAGTACTATGGTTGTTATCAATCACTAAAAAGAGAGATTGTTAGCTTCATGATCTTTGAAGTCTCTTAAAAGGTAAGAATTGATTTTTGGTGATTGAATGAACACCATAGGTAACGGTTGTGATTGTAGGGTCCACCCTGCTAATTCTACATCAATATGGTGGGCTTTCTCAATGGATGACAAGGACAATCCCAAAAAGAAGAGTTTCAGGGCGTTGGAGGAGTAACGCTAAGGATTAGCTAGAGAGTCCATAGTACCGTCGGTATTATTAAGGGGGGTAAGGTCATTTGTCTCCTATCATATTAGAGGGTGTGAATGTTTCTTAGATCCTCAGAATGTACTGGAGATGGCAGAGGAAACGAAGTCAAAGACCGAAGCTCAAGTCCAGCTGAAGAAGCAGTCACCGGACAATCCGGTGAGCCCCGGAGAAGCCAGTCCAGAGAGAGGTGCTCTCTGGAGTCCAGGTGGAGCAGTCACCGAACAGTCTGTCAGTGCAATGATTAGACAGTCTGGTGAGCCACAAAACAAAGTCCAGAGAAGATGTCTCTCAGAGTCTAAAAGTGAAAGTCACCAGACAGCCTAGCGAAGGTATACACCGAACAGTTCGGTATGCTATGGAATAGATTCTAAAGAGGGTGTTTCCCTGGCCAGAAGGAGAAAAGGGTCATCGAACAGTCAGTGGTCCAGTAACCGGATAGTCTGATGATTGCATAAAGCAGTCAGCTGTATGATATCACGTTCGAACGGTTGTTTCTGGGCTTAGAGCCTATTTAAATCGTGGAGGGGGACGTTTTGTCGTGTGCCTGAGATCTGGTCTGCTAGAGAAACTTGTGAGAGGCCAAGGGACACCATCAAGAGAGCACAACACAAGATTGGAGATCTTCGGTGCTAATAGGAGAGTGATCGGGAGCATTCATACACTTCTAGAGCTTGTGGGGCTTGAGAGGAGTGATATTTGCCTATTACTCTTGGTTTGGGCAGCCTAGATCTGCTAGGAGTTGGTGATCGAGCTTTCGAGGAGATTGTGGAAGACTTCACCAAGTTTGTACGCGGTTCTGGGTCTTTCGCTCGACAGGGACTACAAGCAAGCACTAGCACGATATCCACCAAGAGTAATCAAAGAATAACCTATCACTCTACTCAAACGGTAAGTAAATGTAGTAAGAAAAGTGAGAGAGATAGAAAGTGCTCTGTGATTTTCGTGAGGTCTCAAAAGGTAGGCGCCTTCCTCTAATCCTTGTTAGACCACTCACATCGAAGTCCCGGTCCTCTAGTCATTCTTAGAACGATGCTCACAAGGATACGCTTCACTCTCGAAGTGAAGTCACCGACGGCTCGGCTGTCGCACACAATACTCAAGCGCTAGAGCAAGCCTCCAAAGCTCGGGCGCTCTCTGTTGGTGTTCCTTTTGATTGAGGGACCCGAAACCACATACAAACTTAACGTCGTCTTCCTCAATCTCCTCAGAAGCTCGAGCACCGACTCCTAACTGGTCTAGGCTACCCAAACCAAGAGTAATAGGCAAAGATCACTCCTCTCAAACCTCACGAGCTCTAGAAATGTATGAATGCTCCCTATCACTCTCCTACAAGCACTAAAGATCTCAAATATTGTCTTCTACTCTCTTGGAGGTGTCCCTTGGCCCCTCAAAAGTTTTCTCAAGCAGTTCAGACCTCAAGCACACGACAAAATGTTCCTCTCCACAGTTTAAATAGGCTCCAAGCCGAGAAACAACAGTTGGAATGTGATGTCATAAAGCTGACTGCTTTATGCAATCATCGGACTGTCCAATGACTAGACCATCGGACTGTTCGGTGACCCTTTCCTCTAGCAGACCAGGGAAACACTTTCTCTGGAATCCAACCCATATGACACCGGAATGTCCTGTGCATACATTTATCGGACTGTCCGGTGACTCTCACTTTTAGACTCTCAGAGATATCTTCTCTGCAATCCGGTGACTTTCACTTTTAGACTCCCAAAGATATCTTCTCTGGACTTTGTCTTCAACATCACTGGACTGTCCGGTGACTGCCACTCCGGATTGTCCGGTGTTTTCTCTTTAGCAACTCAGAGAGCACCTCTCTCTAGACTCCAAAGTCCTGGCTCACCGAACTATTCAGTGACCGCTTCTGCGACTGAACTTGAAGTCTTCTTTTCGGCTTCGCTTTACATGCTTCCACTGCCATCTTTAGTGCTTTCTGAGATGACTAAGAGCATTCATACTTCCTAACACTTGTATGACCTGAGACAAATGACCCAACACCTCTTAATAGTACCGGCAGTCCTATGGACTCTCTGGCTAATCCGTAATCTTGGTCCTCCAATGTCCGAAAACTCCTCTTCTTGGGATCGTCATTGTCATTCATCAAGGAAGCCCACTATGTTGTTGTGGAAATAGTAGGATGGAATCTACAATCACAAATGTTACTTATGTTGTTCATTCAGTCACCAAAATCTATTCATACGTTTTAGGGGACTTCAAAGGTCATGAAGTTAACAGCTCCCCGTGACAATGTCTTCGTGGATTTTCTATGCCCCCAGGCGCCTGTCTTCACCCGATCAAAGGATCCTCTTGATGCTGACCATTGGTTGTACACAATCAGGGAGAAGCTTGATATTATGAGGTATGACAGCATGAAAAGTTTCTCTTTGCAGCTCACCAACTCCAGAATGAAGCTGGTGCTTGGTGGAGAAGCTTGCGTGCTATACAGCCTGCTGATCATCATTGCACATGGGATGAGTTTCATTCTGCCTTTCACGCCTTCCACATCCCTAAGGGTGTGATGGAAATCACGAGGCTGGAATTTCTTACTTGAAGCAAGGCAGCAGATCTGTTATGGAGTATGTGCATGAGTTCAACTATCTTGCTCAATATACTCTTGATGATATCAATATTGACAAGAAGAATAGAGGCTATTTTTACAATGGTTTTTCAGAAGAGATGCAAGATAAGCTCTGAACCATTGAGTTTCATGATTTTAACCATCTGGTGGACCGAGCAATCTTTGCCGAAGATAAAATGCTTAAGCTGAAGTGATAGGGGTGATGGGGCCCGATCTTTCAGTGAGGCGATAACGATCGATTTGGTGGAGTTGACCCTCACGATCCGACTACAAACAAATAAGTCATGTGCGCCTTAGCAATCGCAGAACCAACTTCGAATGGTTATTGACCTCGCCGGCACAGCAAGATCAATCTGATCACGAAGATCAATTCCTACAAGCAATCGAAGAACAAGCAAGAACAAGATAAGCAAACTGAAATCTCTCAAATGTGAGGTTCTCAAAAGCTATCTAACAGATGGTTGTTGGACACAACTGAAGATCAAAAAATTTGCATAAGAGCTAAACTATAACAAAAGAAAATCTAAGTGTTTCTGGTGGTGGTTGGGTCCTTTAAATAGGGTGGAGGACGACCAGGGGGTGTTGGGGTCGTCCTCAAACCCTAAGACGCGCCCCTAATAGGCTCGACCTAATACACGGGCCAACAGCCCAAGTTGGGGTGACGCAGCACCTTCTGTATAAAAATAACCATTGGCACTGACTCTGACATGGTATAAAGATGGGGCTAGATCCGTTCGAAAGTAGACTTCATGAGCTTTCTAGAATGTACTTAAGTACCAAAATTGGATTCTATATGAAGTCGTGGCTTTTATTACAAGTTTGTACTTTTCTGTAGTCCAAATCCACCGTTTGTGAATATTTCCATTGAAGTCTTCATTAAAAGGTATGATGTCCACATCATCCTCTCTCACTTGAATTAGAGTCGTCCTCGACTCAAGTTTAGATTTCAAAAAACCACCACTCCAACATGCCCTCCTAAAATCAAGAAAAGAGGAGGCCACAAGGGTCTGTATGTGATCTCATCATCCTCCCCCTCTTAATTTAGAGTCGTCCTCGACTCAAGCACAGATTCAAAACCAGCCATTCCACCGTGCCCTCTAGAAATCTCAAAAGGTGGAGGCCACAGGGGTATATATGTGATCTCATCATTCTCTCCCGGTTCATTTGGAGTCGTTCTCGACTCAATTTCAGATTGGAGAACCGCCACTCCACCGTGCCCTCCAGAAATCATGAAAGGTGACGGCCACGGGGTATTTTGATGCAGTCAAGTAGTGCAGCAAAGATCTCAACATTCACTCCATCTTTATAGCAAGTCGTCCTCAGCTTGATCTAGTGGTCGGCAAAATGTCTTGCTGTCATGTTGGCACAAGTGATGAGCACATAGCTTCGCCACAATAACAACTCCTTCATGAGCTGCTCTTGTTGATAGATCACAAAAATAGAGAAACTTTGCAAGCCATTGTTATTGTTAATGTATGCTGTTGTGTGATCCTGTTTTAGCATTTCAAAAGGGTATTTCAGATTAGTAAATATGAATACTTTAGACACTAAGAAATTTCCAGTGTTATCATATTTGCCAATTGCATGAAAACAAAGTAGCTAAAACATTGCAAACTGCAATTCTGAAATAATCTCTTGTCCAAATAATTCAGATTACAAGGAACGTCAAATTCAATATAACCTAAACAAGTTAAAGAAGATTTAAGGTCAAAGTTTTTCTCGTTCATATCAGAGCAATGCAAAGACCTATCCTCAAAAGGTGTGTACTTAACTGCAACATTTTGAACACCATGCACTAATTGTGATTGTGGAATGAACGAAACTTGTTCACACAACTTGATACAATTATAGGACAAATGTGCATTACGAAACAACGCATAAGTCATTGTAGGCTCAACTAAACATTGCAAAACACTAGTATGAACATTGGACAATTGTAGTTCAAAACAAGTAGCATGAGAGGATCAAGATGTGGTGAGGGACTCACGGTGTGTTTCATTTTTCTCACTCTCTTGGAATATGTTAGGCGCCACACAAGCATCATTGTTCATTATTTCAGAAACTAGCACAACATCCTCTTCAGCCTTATTCTCACTCTCCTACACGTTGCTAGGCATAGGACAAAAACAGAAGAGTGTTCTCTATTAAGTTGTGCTGCTTTAGTAAGAGATATATTATCACACAACTCATCTTTATCACATTCTCCTTGTGACAAAGGCATATCAGCAATACATTTCACAGATTGGTGATTTTGGTTATTCTTTCTTGTATCTTTAGATGATAAAAGTTGTTTTTCAGCAATACAAGCAAGCAAAAACAAGTGAGATTGAGCTGTAAGTTTGACAAATGAGAAAAATTTGACTTTAGAATTGAGACCTTTCATAAACCTACTCATTGTATCTTCTCGACATTTATCTAAGCCACCAAACATGATACAAAAACATAAAGTAATGAAAGTATTCTTTAACAGTCATACTATCCTTGCTTCAAGTTGTCTAATTTGGCAAGCAAATGATCAGCATAAAATGCATGAATAAAAATATCTCAAATGGTATTTGAAGTCTTTTCAAGATTCTGGAACTTTGTGCCTACAAATATATTTTCATTCAAGTAAAGCACTTTTAGTCAAAAAACTTGAGGCAATGTAAATCTTTTCTTTTTTAGACAAGTCATGTGCATCAAATTCTTTATCTACTTAACGAACTGATGACTTGTAAAATATCATCATTTACCTCATGTTGAAGCATCTGCACATTTTAGTGGGGGTGTAAACCACCAACTCCTCTTTTCTTGATTGTGTTTATCATGGTTAGTAAATAGAAAAAAAAAATTTACAACGAGCTAGGTTGTGTCCAACTTGGTTTCCCTCAAGCTTGCTCAACCAAGTTCTTACATATTCTTACCAAACCAGTCGGGGTAATTTGTAACCAACGATGTCAACCTACGAAGATTGGTGGAGCGATTGCCAGGGACACAAACTCTGTTTGCTGTAGAAATATGTGAAGCTAGGATAGTTTCACATTGTAGCAAGGATTAGCACAATCAAATCATCAATACAAAGTTGAATAAGTGCTAACCAACGGTACAGTGCTGGTCCTAGTCTAAACCCTGTTAGAGACGCGAGCCTAGACACAACGGTAGTCACACAAATGATTAAAAAAGCTTCGGACAGCAGCAACAACTCAATTTTCTTCTCTTTTTTTTGTCACTATTCTTTTACTTTTTTTTCTGTGACTTCTTTTTTTTTTCTTTTCTTTTCTTTTTCTTTACTTTCTTTTCTCTTTCTCTATGTCCTGTTTTTCTTTTAGAAGGAATGAGAACAGAGATAAAAAAATGCGGATAGCAGATATCAGATCTCTTTTGTGATTGCGACACACTCGGGTGGAATTTTTTGGAAAGTGTGGATCCGTTGGAAAGATAATACAGAGATCTTTCCAGACTGTTCAAAAACGTTCCAAACAAACAAAAGATCGCAGAGATATGATTGTTTTCTTCCGCACCAAAATCTGATAATCGAATCTGTTATTTGCAACAAACTCGAATTTGGATTGATTTCTGCCTTCTATTGTAGATATGAGCCAAGAACGTGACAAGAACTCGAAACTCTAATAGATTAAATGCTAAGACCAGCAACACGACACGATGATACAACCACAAATTCAACAACACAAATTACCGAAAAGAATGATGCATAGGCTCAAAGGGTATAGGACAGCGGAACGATTCAAGTTTTTTTTTTGTTTGGCTTTTATGTGGCAATGGGAATATGAATAAAATGATAAACGAGAGGGGATAAATCTCACCAAGCAACCTGAAAGCTGATACCTCTTGATAGGGGTGATGGGGCCCGAACTTTCAGTGAAGTGATAACTATCGATTTGGTGGAGTGGACCCTCACGATCCGACTACCAACGAACAGGTCGTGTGCGCCTTAGCAATTGCAGAACCAACTCCGAATGGTTATTGACCTCGCCGGTACAGCAAGATCAACCTGATCACGAAGATCAATTTCTGCAAGCAATCGAAGAACAAGCAAGAACAAGATTGGCAAACTAAAATCTCTCAAATGTGGGGTTCTCAAAAGCTGTCTAACAGTTGGTCGTTGAACACAACTGAAGATTAGAAAGTTTGCATAAAAACTAAACTATAACAAAAAAAAACTCAAGTGTTCCTGGTGACGGCTAGGACCTTTAAATAGGGTGAAGGACGACCATGGGGTGTTGGGGTCGTCCTCAAACCCTAGAACGCGCCCCTAATGGGCTCAACTTGATACACGGGCCAATGACCCAAGTTGAGGTGATGCAGCACTTTCTGTATAAAAATGACGTTTGGCACTGACTCCGATATGGTATAAAGGTGGGACTGGATCTGTTTGAAAGTAGATTTCATGAGCTTTCCAGATTGTACTTAAACACTCAAATTAGATTCCATATGAAGTCGTTGCTTTCGTTGCAAGTTTGTACTTTTTTGCAGTCCAAATCCACCGTGTGAATATTTCCATTAAAGTTCTCATCAGAAGGTATGATGTCCACATCATGAAGGCCAAGAAGCGCTCAGCTCTAGGACCATCTAGTGGTGCACCACAAAAGTATCGGATGGTATACACTTCTCCAACTGGCCAGCAATACCGATCCACTCTAGTTCAGCGTCCTCCATACCAATCTCCTCCACAATAGCAAGGAGTCTCTTATGGCTCCAATCAGCAGCGTGCTCAAGGCTTTCGACCTCCACAGCCTACTTCACTGCCCTGCTTCAACAGTGGCCAAGTGGGCCAATTTGCTAAAGAATGTCGTCAGCTGAGGCAGCAGCAAAACTGCAACAACAATGCTTGTCCTCAGGCTGCTAACAAGGCGACCCACCCAAGACTGGTCGAGTCAACTATACTTCATTGGGTCAGATTCCAGAAGGTGAAGAAGTACTCGCGGGTATGTTTTCCCTACATGAGCACCCCGTAATGATACCTTTTGATTCTGGTGCTACTCATAATTTTTTAAGCATGTCTTGTGTGGAGAAATATCAACTATGCAGCACCCCCATGAGATCACCTTATGTTATCACATCTTTGGGTGGAAAAATATTAGCCACTCAAGAAATAAGGCCCGCATCACTCTGCTTAGGAGGAAAAATCTTTCATTTTCACTTTATTGTTCAAAAGGGGCAAGAAATAGATATCATCCTAGGGATGAAGTGGATGAGGCATCATAAAGCAGCGTTGTACATAGCTCCTCAGCAAATTCAATTGCACTCTCCACTTCATGGTGTGATATATTTCAAATTGTCATATCCCCAACAAGCCATATCATTACTTTATGCTGTAACTGGTCAAAGATTGGAGGAAATTCTAGTAGTATGTGAATATGCAGATGATTTCCCTGAAGACTTACCGGGCATGCCTCTTGATCAGGAAGTGGAATTTCGAATTGATCTTCAACCGGGCACCGCTTCCATCTCAAGAAGACCATATAAAGTGGCGCCTAATGAATTGGCAGACTTGAAGGTTCAATTGGAAGAGCTTATGGGCAAGGGTTTTATTCGTCTTAGCTCATCTCTGTGGGGATGTCTTGCTCTCTTTGTGAAGAATAAGGATGAATCTCAGAAGCTATGAGTGGATTATGGACCGTTAAATGCGGTCATCATCAAAAACAAATATCCACTGCCTCGCATTGATATCTTGTTTGATCAATTGGTTCGTGCCAAGGTTTTCTCGAAGATTGATCTTTGTTTTGGCTATCACCAAATTAAAATCCGAGCTAAAGACGTACCAAAAACTGCCTTCTCTACAAGGTACGGGTTATATGAATACCTTGTTATGTCTTTTGGACTAACAAATGTTCTAGCTTACTTCATGTATTTGATGAATTCGGTATTCATGCCGGAGCTAGACAAATTTGTGGTGGTATTCATTGATGATATTCTCATCTACTCGAAGTCTGAAGAAGAACATGTCGAGCATCTTCGTATTGTGCTTTAGCGACTGAGAGATCATCAACTTTATGCCAAATTCAGCAAATGTTAATTTTGGTTGAAAGAAATGCCTTTTCTTAGTCATGTAGTTTCTTCGAAAGGCATTGCCATGGATCCAAGCAAAGTGCAAGATGTGCTAAATTGAAAGCCTTCTTATGACAACTTCTTGGACTTGCTGGATACTATCGGAGGTTCATTCCTAATTTCTCAAAGATCGTCAAACCAATGACAGAGCTACTAAAGAAAGGCATCAAATTTGTTTGGGATCATTCTTGTGAAGAAGTTTTCTTGACTCTCAAGAAACAATTGACCACTGCACCCGAGTTAGCTCAACTCGACATTACGAAGCCTTTTGATGTGTCTTGTGATGCTTCTAGAATGGGTCTTGGATGTGTCTTGATGCAAGAAGGTCGTGGAATTGCCTAAGCTTCACGACAACTTCGATGTCATGAGCAAAACTGTCCTACTCATTATTTAGAATTAGCATCCGTGGTTCTAACTTTGAAGATATGGAGACACTATCTTCTTAGAAATATTGTGCATTTGTACACAGACCACAAGAGTTTAAAATACATCTTCACCCAACAAGATTTGAATATGAGGCAAAGAAGATGGCTAGAACTTATAAAAAAATTATGAATTGGAGATCCATTATCATCCTGGCAAAGCCAATGCAGTTGTAGATGCCTTGACTCACAAATCTTATTGTCACCATTGTCGAATTTCAGCAGCCCAGAATTCTCGGGAAACTGAACCAAGTGTGAGAGTTCTACCACATGGAGCCTTATATAGTATTGCTCTCGTTCCGACTATTCGGGAAGAGATTATTGAGGCTGAGAAGAAAAATGCGGACATGCTGAAAATTAAAGAAAGACTCAAGAATGGTGAAGTAATTCCATTTAAAGAGTATGATGAAGGTACCTTGTGGCTCCGTAACTGAATTGTGGTACCTAAGGATCATGAGCTACGCAAGAAAATCATGGATGAGGCTCATATGTTTAAATACACCATTCATCTCGGGAGTAATAAGATGTACCATGATCTAAAAAAGAAATTCTGGTGGACAAGGATGAAGCGGGAAATTGCCAAGTATGTGTTGGAATGTGACACAAGCCGGAGAGTGAAAGCGGATCTCTTACGCTCAACCGGTCCTCTCCGGCCTCTAAGTATTCCTAACTGGAACTGGGAAGACATCAGTGTGGACTTCATTGTGGGGGCTACCACTTATTTCTCGGCAGCATGATTCTATTTGGGTCATTGTGGACCACTTGACAAAATCAGCTCACTTTATTCCGGTGAATAGCAGCTACAAAACTAAAAAGTATGCTGAGTTGTATATTTCTCGCATTCTGTGCTTGCATGCAGTGCCCAAGACCATTGTCTTGGATAGACGCAGCTCTCTTATCTCTCGTTTTTGGAAGCAACTGCATACTAGTCTGGGCACCAAGTTACTTCGAAGCTCCGCTTATCATCTGCAAACTGATAGACAAACTGAGCGTGTGAACCAAATATTGGAGGACATGCTTCGGTTGTGTGTTCTCACAAGTGGCAAGAATTGGGATGAATATTTGCCATTTGCAGAATTCTCATATAATAATAGCTATCAAGAGAGCATGAAGATGTCTCCGTCTAAAGCATTATATGGGCATTCATGTGGCATTCATGTAGAACTCCTCTAAATTGGTCTAAAACTGGTGAAAGAGTGAACTTTGGACCTGATCTAGTAGCTCAAGCTGAAGAAAAAGTTCGAGTCATACAAGCAAACTTAAAGGCTGTTAAATCTCGTCAGAAAAATTATGTCGATACAAGACGTCGTCCCTTGGAGTTTGAAGTAGGTAGGTGATCATGTCTACCTATGTGTATCCCCTACCAAGGGTGTGCAACGCCTTGGGATAAGAGGAAAGTTGGCTCCAATATATATTGGGCCATTCCAAATTTTGGAGAAATGTGGCACCGTCGCTTACCGATTGGAGTTGCCATCTTAACTATCTGGAGTTCATAATATATTTCATGTCTCACAACTCAAGAAGTGCTTGAAGCTACCTCGTGATGTTGTGATTCTTAAGATTGAGCAATTGCAAGAAGATCTCACTTATTCCGAATATCCCGTCGGTGTTGTTAAAAAAAAGATCGAGTCACTCACAACAACACCACCAAATTCTATAAAGCTCAGTGGATTAATCATTCCAAGAATGAAGTTACATGGGAAACAGAAGAATATCTCCAATCAAATTTTTCGGAGTTTCTTTAATCCCTGTAAGTGACCCCTCTTTCTACTCCCTCCTCTTATGAATCTTGAGAAGAGATTTCGTTGAGGGGGGAGGGCTGTAACATTTTATGTTCAAATAAAGAAGCGAATTGTTGGATTCAAAATTCTGGAAACCGAGCTCAAAAGAAATCAAAACGAGTGAAGTCCTATTTCAAAATTTCGAATTTGAATTCAAATTACAAATGGATGTTCAAAACTTTTCAAAGAAATATGGTGAAATGTTCTTTTAAAAGGTATTGTAAATACTTTAATTTTAGAAATTTTGTGAAATTTTATTTAAAGTTCAAAAGGTCGAACAAATGTTTCTTTTCAAACAATGTAATTGTATTTCGAAATTGATAACATTTTATTCATTTTTATTTTGAACTAGGTCCAAAAAGAAAAGTTGTTCCTTATGAAAAGTTTTACCACCCTGCAAAATTTCATTTTTATCTGAGCTCGGGAACTATGGATTATCTTCGATGTTGTACAATGTGTTGTGTAAATTATCGATTTCATTGTAAAAGTCTTCTCTCTTTTGCAACGTAAGACTTATTTGTAGTGCCCTGAATTTTTTACGTGCCGTTCCTCCTCACCTGACAACCAGTACGTGACCCAGACAACGTAACACTGTAACACTATAAAAATTATTAAATTTAAATAATCAACTTTTAATTTGTTTAATTGCATTTCACAATTTATCATATGACAAATATATTTAATAAACTAAGATTGCTAAGATTTCATTCATGCATGGTATGGCATATTTTCTTTTCCCGCATTAGTTTTAGCATTGAGATAATACAAATCCTATCTACTCTTCAGTTTATTCCTATCGAGCCACCCCAGTTTGTGCCTAGAATCTGAAACTGAATGATCAATTATCGCCCCTTAGTCACAAAAGTTGGGTTACTAAAAGCTATTATCTCCAAAAGACTGGGTAAAACAAATGCTAAATTGTTTAGTTTTAGCTAGTCTTTAAAATAAAACACTTAGGGCCCATTTGGAACCAAGGAATGAAAAACAGAGGAATAGGAAAAAAAGAGGAATAGGAAAAAAATATAGGAACGGGAAAAACAAAGGAATCCAAGAAATGAGAAAATGAATCCAAAGCAGAGGAATGGAGAAATTGTGATGTTTGGAATGTAGGATCGAATGCTGGAACAAAAATATTTGTGCAACTAAATAAAAAACTAAAGGGATATGTTACCATTATTTAATACACATAATCAAATCAATAACCTGAGACACTAGACTACCATTAACTTTCTAAATACATTACTAATTTGATATAAACACACATGACTGATATTTGCCATCAGAGACAGGTACACATCAGTGATATTAGTATCAATAGATCCAGTAGTACTCCCTCCATTCTTTAATTGTTGTCGCTGTTTACTTTTAATTTCAGCTTTGACTATTCGTCTTATTTAAAAAAGTTTGATAAATATTATATATTTTATTATAATTTACTTTATTATTAAAAGAATTTTAATCACGCCTTATAATTTTATATATTTGAATTTATTTTTTGAATAAAACTAATGGTCAAAGTTAAGATTAGAAGTCAACCGCGATAACAATTAAAGAATAGAGGGAGTATCGTTCTAGAGTTCACAAGTTTTCTCAGTTTACTTATCATCTCGCTTACCAATACATCTTTATCTATTCCCAATACATCCCTATCTCTATCTCTCTTACTCGTTTTCACTGCATCCCACCATTTTTATCCTCCTTAATCTTGTGCTCGCACCGAGGATAACAAGTAAAAAGGGACGAAGGGAGTACACAGTAGTGTGGCCCTATCCATCAACTCCGGTCATCCTTGATACAGCCGTGTCTCAGGAGTTTTCGGCCGGCTGCCGGTGACTGCGAGGGATGAAGGCACAGGGCCGCGCTTCCTCGGCTAGGCCATCAGGAACAAGAACGGCAGCAGCGCAGGGCCGCACCTCCTTCGCCCGGCCATCGGCGATGCGAAGGACAGCAGCATGGGGCGGCTCCTCGAGCCTCTGCCCGCAGCGACACGAGGGACAGCAGCGCAGCGCCCGGCCTCCTCTGTCTGGCTGCCGACACCGTGAATGGCATGGCTAATGGTCGCACAGCTGCTTCGTGCTTCAGCGAAAGAAAAGAACACAAGAGTTTGGAGTGGAAAAGAATAGATGCTTCATTCATTCCAAACACGCTGCTACTTCCTTTCCTTTGCTTTTCTTTCCTTTATTTCTTCCTACGAAAATCCTTCATTCCAAACACGGCCTTACTTAAATCTCAGGGGTAAATCAGCAGCCTATCTAAATTATGGACAATCTCAAAATTTAAAACTCCCATGTCAACCAGCATCTATTTCCCTGATCGGATTATACCACGTGAGCTGCTTCTTTTTTCTTGTTGAACGGAACAGAGATCGTGTGCCGACACCTGATCCCCGCACTCAGTCACGCACCACACCTCCATGGTCCAGCCGCCGCCACCACACCTGGGCTTCCCCTTCCCTGTCTGCGCCGGCCGACCCCGCTACACCCCTGTCCCAGCACCACCAGGCCACAGCAGTCACCAACTTGCCCTGTCCCCGCACCACCAGGCCCCAGCAGCCAACTCGCCCTGTCCGAGCACCGCCGTGGACCATGGTGGATACTTTTGGCTCTGCACCGCTCTTGTAACCTACTTGTAGAATGGCCTCTATCGCCCCATCCCAGAGTGATGATTTTTCACTCATACTGTATCAATCAATCAAAGCCATCAATTTAAGATATAGCAGTCCACAAGATCTTCCAATGCACAGCACTGTATACTCTCTGAATTTTCTGTCCCAATGCAGACGAGCTCAACCCTCAGGGCAAGCTTTTGATCCATTAGGCAAATTATGGTGCTAACATGGCAGTAGTAGGCAGTTATCTCCATGTTTGGTAGTGTTGTTTGCCTTTGCTGCAGATTTTTTATTTTTTTTTTAATCTCAAGTAGATTACTAACATGTTGTGTGGTGTGTAGGGTGATTGATGAAGTTAAATGGGTGAATTGAGGTCACATGGAACCCAAGAAACTATGTTAAGGCCAAGCTAAGGATTGAGAGTTTATTGAGACTACTGTTATCACATTCATAACAGTGATATATTTTTAGTTTTTCATTGGGGTCTTAGCAATCATAAAAAAATTGTTTTTTAATTTCAGATTTCAATATCTAGTCATTGTTAAGGCAATCATAGCAGTGATAGACCATAACTGTTAGCTGCGGTGATTACTATATTGTAAGTACTGGTATATGTGATTGACGAGTACATTGCATATCATTCTTTGCATAACATTAAATTATTGCATAAGAAAATAATTAAGCAAGCCATTAAGTAATTCTAAAAGATAAAGAAAACAAAAACAAACAAATGAGAGAAAGAATAAAAGAAAAGAAAATTCCCAAAACCCTCTCCTGGACCCACCTCGCTTCTCTCCCTTTCTCCCTCCCCACACCAGCAGCCCAACTTCTCCCCCAGCCCACCAGTCGGCCCAGCCGCCACCCCATCTCACCTCTCCACTTTCTTGAACGCAGGCCCCACGCGTCATCTCTATCTTCTACCTTGCGCCGCCCAAACCCCCAGCCACAACTGCCGTGCGCGCATCGCCCCAATCCGGCCAACGGGCCCTCAATTTCGCTGGGATTCAATCCCTATCCGCGCCCAACGTCACCCCCAACTCGGCCGTCCCTCCTCTCCTATGTAAGCCGCCACCCTCGTGCCCTCTCTCTCATCCAAAAATCGAGCTTCCTCGCCCTCGCCGTCGTGCTGCCATTCCAAGCTGCCCCGGCCCTCCACGACCTCGAGCCGAACTCGTCCACACCACGCCGCTCGCGCCCAGCCGTCTCCCACCGCCCGCCATCGCCTGAACAGCTCGCATGTCGCCACTGGAGCCTCGAGACAACACCTAGCCGTCGCGACCCTAATTCCGGCCGACCCCGACCCCATCCCACCTCGGTCAGCACCTCCCCTCATCCTCCTCTCCGTTTTGAGCTAGTTGCCATCGAAATAAGTGCGCTGGAGCACTGCCTCGGCCATCTCTAGCCGACTGCTGGCCATGGCGCCCTCGCTCAGCCTCTAGCCACGCCGACCGAGCTAGCCGCCAAGGCGCGGGCCACTGCCGCTGTCCGATCTTGGGTGGACGGCCCAGATCCGATCGCGCCTCCCCTAATGGATCCACTTAAATTCCCATCCGTTAGATCAAAATCTGAGACCCCAAATGTTGCCATGTCCGCTATTTAATCCCATCCATCCGTTTTGAAATTTATAGCCCAGATTAATCCAAGTTTCCCGAATAAAAATAAATCAAGCCATTGCTGCATCAGCATGATGTCATGCTGATGTCAGCACAACAGATTAATTAAATTAATTAGAAATTACGGTTAAATAATTCTGGATTAATCTGTTAATTATAATTTTAGTAATAAATATATTAATAAAATAATAAATAATATTATTAATCTAAAAAATTATAGTAATTAATTTAATAATAATTAATTAAATGAATTTTGTGAAAGACCCTTATACTTTTAGTTAATTACAGACCAGTCCCTCCTCAGGACAATTTACACTTTAGCCTTTAAACTTTTATGTAATTTTTATGTAATTACTTTTTAGTCCTTAATTAATTCAGAATATTACAATTAGGACATAGGAACTTATTTATTAATTACAGATTAGTCTCTGCAACCTTATAAACACTATAACTTTCAAACTATAACTCCGATTTAAGTGAACTTTACACCAAAACGATTGTATCGAAATACCCTATGCATGCATGGCATAACCATACTGATATTGATCTGTTTTGTTGCATTTGATTGATTGTTGTGCTTCCATGCGCTAGGCAACTTTGTCCTGGACCTGTAGTATGAGGATTTCTAGCAACAAGACTTCAAAGCCGTCGAGTACTATATCCAGGAGCAGGAAGGCAAGTGTCCTTGAGCATATTGTGCCTACTTTTCAAAACATCTATCTTGTAGATTGCATTCTTGTGTCAAATTGATTGAATCTATTGTTAGGGTTTACCTAGTCTTTTCTTATTATACCTTGTTGCCCTAGTTTACCTTTTTCTTGGGTAGATTACATGCTTAGCTTGCTGTTGTCAGGATGGGCGATATTAAATTGATTTATTATCATACTTGCTTCACGGGGATTAATAGGTTATGTAATAGCAACCTAGAGATTAGTGATTTGGGTGATATAGTTGGTGTAGGGCTGTGCGCGGGGTTACCGACATTGTCCCTTGGTATGTTATCTTTTCAAATCTAAGGATCGGTTCGTGGAGCGACCGCCTATGTGCAACCGTACAACCACGAGCCAAGTATGGGCGCGGCCTGGCGTAGTAAGTGGTGGAGGCCATCTCTTTACGTGCCAACCGGTGGAGTGGGGAAAGCGGGTTACGCCTGGATCCACCTAGAGATGTGTGGGGAGGGAAGGGTTGCTCTCGGAAACCATTTGGCACAAGAGAGGGCCTTTTCCATGTTACGGTTAGTGCCGGATTAGGTGAAACCTCAATGGGCACGTACAACCTGAAGGAAGCCATGGAAAAGCCTTGAAGTGATCTCCTGGCCCTCACACAAAAGGAAGTGTGCAAGTGCATAGCTGGCACAGGAGGAATAGAAATTCTTTTGTCCACCTAGAAATAGGGGATGAAATCACTTCTCATGGGGAATATGTACAACCTCTGCAAAGTTGAAACTGTCATGACAGTCGTGCACACAGTCACGAGCATTGCATGGACCCTCACATTATTAGCAGGATTGGGTATGGTTTGGTGATCACAGTGAGAGACTGTAATTGGTTCTTATGTTGGTGCTACAGCCGGGTAGGCTGTAGGCATGTTGGTTTATAGGTGTTTGATGTCTATCACTTAGTAAATAGGTGTTTAATAGGAAGTGTGTCTCTGTTGTGTGCTTTTATGCAAAAGAACCCTAGATTGCCTTTGCCTTGTTTGTTCTACATGTCATCTTTTCCCACACTTGCTGAGTACATCCTGTGCTCAACCTTGCCTTTATAAATGCTGCTTAGTAGAAAGAGAAGTCTAGGAGAACATTTAAGATCCTGGAGCTGAAGATTAGGCGAGCTATCTCTTCGGTCAACTGCCTATGAAAGCCCCAAATGTTTTTAGTTTGCTTTCTACTGCTTTTGTTTTGTAGTAATTTCTAAGACTTTTAGTCATTTTTGCAATAGATTAATTTTAGTGTATTCGAGACATTGTTCTATTTACCGTTAATGAAGTCACTTTATGTGTGAACTTTGATTCCTAGGCACACATAAAGGGTTACATGGTTTTGGCCTTAAAACCAGGTGTGACAAATATATGTTCAGTACCACATTATATAATTTAGAATGTGTTGCCTCAAATTATTCATTTGTTGCAGTAAATCATATTTTGCCATGATGCTTATTTATTGCGATAAAAATTATTACCACGATTTTTGTTTGTTGCTATGCAGTACTTATTACATGTACACTTACGTTGCTATATGACAGTCACCATGAAAATAACTTCATGGTGCATGTATCTAGCAACAGTACATAATGTGTGGCCATAAAGACTTTCATTCAATTATATTTCAATGCAACAAATTTATATCCTAACAAAATATTTTAGGTGGCAATAGAATAAATTGGAATAAATTGCAACAAAACAATGCACGTGGCAAAAGATTATGTTACAACGACTAAATTGTTGTAGCAATAATATGTATTGCTACCAAATAGATTCATTGCAATATAAACAATTGCAATGCCAACAGTTATTGTAATAGGCTTTGTTGCCACGATATCATGTGTGACATTTATTGTCTATTGCGATGATCCATCTCGTGGAAATATTAACTATCACAACGACCTTACCCGCGGCAAGAGTCTTTGTTGCCACAATATTAAGTGTGGCATCAATTATTTATTGCGACGGCTAATGTCATTGCGACAGACTTTTGTTTTGCAATGGGAAAATAGATCTGAGGCGCAAACATTAGACCATGCCATTCTTGACACGCGTCCCAATGAACACAATTTGATTGCAAATTGTAAACATTACAACCATTTTAATGTTAGTGCAACATTTTGGCATCATTGTTCAAGGGTCAAAACTAAGTAGTGAAGCGAAATGAGCATTTTGTGACAAAGTATAAATCAATCGACGCTCTACTAAGCATTGCAAAATATTAGTATGAACAATGGGCATTTGCAATTCAGCATAATGTGTATCATTTTTCTTACTCTCCATTTGTAATAGGTGCCACACAAACATCATTATTGATGAAAAAATCCCTTCATTCGATACGCACATGCTCCTCCACCCACTATAGACAGTCCAATCACAAGTGCTTATGCACGACAATTGAACTTAGGTAGCGTTTGGTTCAGTTTTTGTAACGGTACTGCAATGGTAATTGGGAGTCAGTATAATCGGATTCAAGGTATGTCATTACGAACTTTGTTTGGTTCAATTTTTATTGGTTTTCGATTCTAATACAGTGTTTGGGTGACAGAAAATGTAACATAATCAAATCAAATGTTGCTATATTCTTTTCACCTCATTACACAGAAACCTAGATAAAATCATTGTTATAAGCTATAAGATAAAATCATAAAGTAATAGACAGATAAACTACTCACGAGCTGCGACAACAGTCCAAAGAGATTAGAAATACGATGATAATAGCGCTGCAGTGAACGGCCAGCCACCGTCAACGCGTGTCGGCAAGAAGCAACGTAATACAGCGGCATGCAGGCCGGAAACATCTCAGAGCTGAACGATCACTATCGAGAAATCCATAGAATGCAGCAACGGAAGCATCATCATGGCAGCGGTAGCGAACCTCCTCCACACGGGTAAGCTTGAGCGTAGGACTTCACTGTCCATCGGAGACATAGTCGAAGCTGAGAGTATCCTCTGAAAACAACAAATTAGAAAGCCGTGAGTATGAATACTCAGCAAACTGCGTACTATCTATCAACAATGTATGCATGCAAATGGTTTCAAGAATAAAGGCTGGCTCAAGTGCTAAATGCAAGTTTAAAACATTTTATTTTATTTTAAAGATGCAAGAAAGTTTTATTTTAAAACTGTCAAATTTTATTATCTTGCCCTGCAGGGATCTCCGTTATCTCGGATGGGGGTTCATTTTAAATACCGGAGTAATCTCCACACCAGACCACAGCTCAAAGGCCAGAGTCCAAAACATTTTGAAATAAAAGAGGAGGAAGGAAAACAAAACTACTCAACGAGGAGCACAACTCAAGGGGGTGTCCTTTCAAAAAGAACGTGGCAATGCGCTTTGACTGTAACTCTGTAGAGTTTATGCACCTGTACCCATGAGAAGTGTCGTCAAGAACTACCATCGTAGTCCCGACGAACACACAAGACCCATCCACAAGCTTTAACTCGCGTTATCTATTCTCTAAGATAGGGATCCCAAGTGCCTACGCAATCGAGTCCTGGAGCTGTGAAGGGCCTACCACTAATCAGGTGGGATATCTCAATCTCATGTGAGGAGTCATAGCTCAACACTACACTAACACGTCACCGCTAACCCACGAGTAAACAACCAGTCTCGACAAGCTTCAAGATCAAGCCACTGCTCATACAGGGTAACGTGGTGTGCATGGTTGTCAACTAAGTGTACAAGGCTCGAAGGACTCGGTTCTTAATTGCCGAGATAGACACTCTGTCCAAACTCAACGCCAACAACCAACAGGTCTCACAGAAAGATCCCAGCCCGAATCTTCCCGTTGTACCCACCACAAGTACGCCCACAGGGACTTCTCAAAAGTCCCTCAGCTCCTCATACTCCATCCTGTCCACGCTAAATAGTTATGTATAGTTATTTGCAAAACTCACACATTTGAATCAGTGTTCAAAATCATTTAACACATATTCCATTTTTATAGTGATAGGTGTGAGATAAAAATAAATGTGACTAAGCTTGGCTAAGCATAAAAATAAAATAATTATTCTAAATCAATCTTAGGACTCATATTTGTGTAACAATAAATAGACACGGCTTAGTAATGTTGCTAGCATATTTTAAAACAGTTGGCATGCAAATTAGAGTTGCAAACAAAACATGCAGTTTAAAATATTGGGTACAAAAGTGATCAAAGAACGCGACTTGTCTGGTAGCTCGAAATCGTAGTCGAGATCCGGGTCGTCGAACTGAGCGGGCTTGCGGTACTTCTCCTCTGGATCACCAGCTAAACACAACACGAACAGGGTTGAGACTAGGTACGCGACAATTTAAATTCGATAATTAAATCCAAATTTAAATTACTAGGCTAAATGTGCTCAAAACGTTTCCAAAAAATTCTACACGACGTTCTCGACGAGACGAATTTAACGGAACAATTTTATGAATCTTTTGAGACCAAACGAAGTTCTCCAAAAATTCTTGAAGATTTAGACACGCGAAACTAGACTAACCGCGAATCGATTAACTGCAAATCGATTAGTAACCAACTAACTACCCTCACTAGCAACCAACTCATCGATCTATCGGAGAGGAAAAAGGAATTAAGAGAAAGATTTAATCCTCACCACAGCACTGGAACCTTGAACGGTGACAGGAGACGGAGATCAGAAAACCGAAGATGCGAGAATCAGAGACGAGAACGGTGGTGACGGCGATGAGAACGGCGCGCTGGAAACCGACGCAAAGTCACGCGCACTGCGACGGTCGATCGGGCGACGCGGAGATTGCAAGCGGGCGGTTGACGCGGAGACCCGATCGAACCGGGCGACGGAGTCGGGGCGGCGCGACGACGCGAATGTAGTCGGTGCGGAACGGATCGGTCAACGGTTGCGCGCGAGGACGGCTCCACCGGCGACGCGAATGACGCGACTCCAGTGGGAAGCGGCGCGTGGCTTGGGGATGGCGCGGGGACCGCGACGGGTGACACCTGGGACCGGGGAGCGGTTTCCTCCTCTCGCCTGCTCCGGATTCTGAAAGAGGGGAAGGAAAATGGGGATTGGGGAAAGGGATAAGATTGAGGGAAAGAGATAAGGGAAGTGGGAGGTGGTATTTGTAGGGGAGATTAATTAGGGAGGTTTGGGGATTAATTAAAATCTTTGTAGATTAATTAGAAAATTAATCCCGGCCCGTCAAAAGCCCACGGACCAAAATTATTCCGGCGTAAAAATCAAAAGGAGAATTTTTAAATTGAACAGAAAGAATTTTGGGATAAACATCACTTCGATTAATTTGAAAATTCTGGGATGTTACACACAGTGACGACAGAGGGGAGCAGATCGGTAGGCGGGTGGCTTGAGGCAGGTGGCGATAGTGGCAAACGAGACGGCCAGGAGCCGGCGACAAGCGTGATAACGAGGAGGCGGCAACGAGCGAGACGGCCAGGTGGCGGCGATGAGTGATACGGCGAAAGCGAGCCCATCGCAATCGAGAAGAGAGGGCAGGTAGTTGGACCGGTATCAATTTGATACAGGCTGAGGGAGGAGGGAGTGGGACGTGCATAGCTTAGTATCGGATTACCAGGTATGCGATTCTAGTGCCCTGTAAACTAAACTAATGTAACGGGTTTGAATACCGATTCGAATTTGAATACGTTACATTTTCTTGAACCAAAAACATCCTTAGAGGTGAGCTCGTTCCTAAACACATGTCTTCCTTCTATTGAGAATAAATTTCTATCTAATGACTTTATCATGATTAGAAACATTAGAGAGGGTCAAGGGATGCATGAAGAAGGTCATACAGATGCTCAAGACTAGCAATGCACGTTCAATCTCGAAGTAGATTCAATCCAACTCGTAGTCGAGTTGTCCCCATGTTCTAGGAGCAATCGACACTAAAAGATCCATTTTGGATGTTCTAGATATGGATCAAAAGCTAATAAGATAACCTTTCTAATGGCACTGGTCTCATCTAATAAAATAACCTTTCTAATGGGCATCGGTCTCATCTCCAAAGTAGACTGGAGTCATAGGAAATCATTAAAATAATATGATGTCGAGAAACTGCCGTGGTGCTGCGACACCTTCTTTTAGCCCTTGGGCTGTGTATCTTTCCTAAGCCCATTAGTACTAGGGTTCACCCACTAAGGTTGCCTTAACCTATATATAAATAGTAGCTATTGTCATTAGACTCAAGTTTTGCTTAGATTAATCTATTCTAAAATAGTTTCACCGCTAGATGGTTTGTGAGATTCCTACTTTGTGAGTTTAATTCAGATCTCGCATTTATGTTGCATTCTTCCTTGTTCTTGCTTGTGAACTTCGAATCACTTGTAAGGATGAGCTTTATTGACAAGTTCAACCGTGTGCTGCACAATTGATAACCATAAAAGAAGTGGTGTTGCGATTGAGAAGTTCGAATCATGTTGATTTGAGGCCGGATCGATTGTGTGTCACATCTCACCAAATCGAGAGTTAACACGACCTGACGGAAGATCAAGAGCCATGTTCACATCAAGTGATAATTAGAGCTTCAGGTATACTATCAGGTTCAGTTATCATAGTTGTTGATTTTGATTTCATCCTATTGTCCACACAAAAGCTGCTTAAAAAATAGTAGATCAGTAGGTTTTCCCCTTTCCAAACATTGTTTAGCCTTTGCATAATTTTATTCCTGAGTCTATAGTGTTGAATTTGTGTCCTTAGTTTGTGTCTTTGTTGCTGGTTTTTCGAATCTTTTTGCATCCAGTTTTTTTCTTTCATCATTCATCGGTTGCGTCGTTCATATCTGTTATCGTGTCATATCTGTCATTTGTTTTATTGCACTCGTCCCATAATTCAACAACAAAATGATCCACTTTTCCATAGTCTTTCATAATATACCATTCCATAACTTTTCGCTATTGAATCATTCACAAAACCACCACCTGATTGCATTTTGCACCTTGCAAAAATGTATTTCGAGCACCCTTGGGCAAAATAGGCATAAATTTATCGTGCGAACTCGGAATCGGGCAGTTTTTTTTCAAACTCTCATAACAAAAGATGCATTTGGCTCTCGTTTGCTTTGATGTGTTCGATGAATTAGCGAGGCCAAATTTCCCCTGGAAGAGGGCCTTTCCAATGTTGCAAGTTTCAGCACTAAATTTCGAACACCTTTGTGATTCTCCACATAACACATCATTTATTAGATCGATCTGAAACATCTTGGTGCTCCTGCTTTTGTGCCTTTGATCAAGACAAAAATACAGAAAATCCAAAAGAAAATAAAAAATGACCATACAGAGGGCAGAACTATTTTGTGCTACATACGTGCTGATTCTTATTTTCTTTGGAGCTGTCTATTATTGCTCTTCGTGTCTTATCAACTGTTGAAATCTGGATTTTTATTAAGATTCGGCTAGCAACTGGAATTACATACTTGGAACACTTCTTCAGTATTACTATCTGTTACGGAATTGTGTTCCACTAATCATTGTTTTAAACCCACTAAGTTCCACATATCTAGCGATGAAAATGGGATGGTAAATTCCCGTTCCATCCCGGTTTCGAAATCATTTTTTCTCGACCATTTTCGACCCGACCAAAATTTAGACGGGACGAGAATGGAAATGGGATCAAAGTTCTTGAGACGGGAACGAAAATGGGATGAGCGTTTTTCCGATCGTTTTCCGATCGGTAATTTCCCGTATTTTCCCGTTTTATTACAACTAGAATAGAATTAAAACCCATGATAGAAAGATTTTGTCAGTCAAACTCAACCTAAGTGATGTTCTGAACACTAATCACATCGGTTAGATGAACCATATGGTCATAGTCAAATACTAAGTGATCATCCTTTGCTTTGCCGTTGGTAAGCACGGTTAGATGAACAACATATCCACCTCTGATCGGTACAATATTTGACCCTGAAATTGTGGAGCCATGACTTTCTGGTTTCTTCTACCGCCGATTGAACCATCCTTTGCTTTGCCATTGGTAAGCACGGTGTAAGAACTTGGTAAGACGTTTCTTCTTGCAGAGACATTTCCTCTTGCACATCATCCACCACAGATCCTACAGTAGGGATAATATTCTACTTTGCTTCTTTGTTGTTTTCTAACCATAACAGGAAGCGATAAGTCTGAAGCTAGAAATTCCCCAAAAGACTTTGTTGAGTGTGTCAATCAAACTCAATTAATGACATTCTTGCCAAGTTCTGTGAAACAATTACACAGACGATGAACCAACAATTTTAAATGATGAACCAGCAATTTGAGCGTCTCATTGCTTGTTCGACAACCCTTGAGAGACGTTTGTAAGCTTTATGACCTTTGAAATCCCCTAGAAGGTATGAATTGATTTTGGTGATTGAATGAACACCATAGGTAACAGTTGTGATTGTTGGTACCACCCCGCATATTCTACTTCAACATGGTGGGCTTCATCGATGGATGGCAAGGATGATACCAAGATGAGGAGTTCCCAGCATTGGTGGATAAGGCTAAGGACTAGCTAAAGAGTCCATAGGATCGCCGGTCTATTAAGGGGGTCAAGTCATTCGTTACCTCACAAAGCATTGAAGATGACAGAGAAAGCAAAGCAAGCGAAACTGAAGTCAAATCAAAGACGAAGGCAGTTGTATAGGAGTCACCGGATAGTCCGGTGAGCCAGAAGATGCAAGTCCAAAGAGAGGTGCTCTCTGGAGTCGAGGAGAAGAAGTCACCAGACAGTCTGGTGGGCCAATGACTGGACAGTCCGGTGAGCCTGAAGTCGAAGTCCAAAAGAGGTGTCTCTGAAAGTCCAAAAGTGAAAGTCACCGAATAGTCCGGTGAAGGTATGCACGGGACGGTCCAGTGTCATATGGAATGAATTCCAGAGTGGGTTTTTCCCTGGTCTATTGACAGAAGGAGTCACCGGACAGTCCAGTGGTGCGCCGGATAGTCCGCTGGGTGTGAGGAACCGTCCAAGTTGAGTTTCAATTAGTTGAATTAGCTTGATGTTTCAAACCGCACACAAGCTCAAATTCAACTAGTGAGAAATCAACCCTGGTAGTCCTTCGATATGCTTTCCAAACATCGCCCTTGACAATAGCATGTCGGTAATCAATGTTGCACACATCACATAGGAATCTCACATACATAGAGAAGCTATTACAAACCATAGGTAAAAGGGTGCAAGCTGAAGTTTACAAGAATGAGAGCAGTAGGGTTGTAGTTTTAGTCACAAACTTCGCAAAACATGATTAAACAAGGTATCAAGTTTTTATTTAGGTTCTAATAAAGACAACGACGAGTAGTACGTAGTGGAAAACATTTTTGAAACAAACCAAAGACAGTTGTGCTCAGCCCACGAACACCACCGTCACGCAAAGGACGAACAAAGACTACTCATCCCGTTCACCAGCATCGACAGAGAAGAAATAGCCAAAAACCATCTCATCCTGACCTGCAAAACTTCAACATTGCAAATGTGAGTACGAAGGTACTCAGCAAAACTTACTCGTGGGATATACATCCCGACTCCAAAGATCATAAATGAGGCATTAGTGTAACGACTGGGTTTTTCTTACCTTTCGATAAGCCCCGATCTTCCGTGACCTTGTCAATCCCAGGACCTTGTCAAAAAACTATAACAGAAGCATTAAACAAGAAACGAGAATAGAAATTAGCAAGTCAATGCAAATTTATTAGAATGTAATCCTCCAAAAGGGTTCATCGGCACGCAGGCCGGAATCATCTCAGAGCAGAACGATCACTATCGAGAAATCCATAGAAAAGCAACAACAAAAGCATCATTATGGCAGCGGCAGCGAACCTCCTCAACACAGGCACGCTTGAGCGTAGGAGCTGACTTCACGGTCCATCGGAGATGTAGTCGAAGTCGAAGCTGTGGGTATCCTCTGAAAACAACAAATTAGGAAGCCGTGAGTACGAATACTCAGCAAACCACGTACTACCTATCAACAATATATGCATGCAAATGGTTTCAAGGGTAGAGGCTGACTCAAGTGCTAAATGCAAATTTAAAACATTTTATTTTATTTAAAAAAAATGCAAGATTGTTTTATTTTAAAAACCGTCAAATTTTATTATCTTGCCCCGCAGAGATCTCCGTTATCTCGAACAAGAGTTCATTTTAAATGCTGGTGTAATCTCCACACCCGGCCACAACTCAAAGGCCGAAGTCCAAAACATTTTGAAATAGAAGAGGAGAGAAGAAAACAACACTAATCATCGTAGAAGCTCTCAAGCAGTGTCCCTTTTCGGGACGTGGCAATGTGCGTTGACTGTAACTCTGCAGAGTTTATGCATTTAGACCCACGAGAAGTGCCATCGAGAACTACCGTCGTAGTCCCAACGAACACACAAGACCCGTTCACAAGCTTTAACTGGTGTTACCCGTCCTCTAGGATAGAGATCCTAATTGCCTACGGAAACGGGTCCTGGAGCTGTGAAGAGCCTACCACTGATCAGGTGAGGTATCTCGATCTCATATGAGAAGTCATAGCTCTACACCACACTAACACAACACCGCCAACCCACGGGTAAACATCCAGTTTCGGCAAGCTTCAAGATCAAGCTTCTACCCATACAAGGTAACGTGGTGTTAATGGAAAAGCACTGGAGACATGTGACACGACGAACCGGTCCTCATATGCCGGGGCAGGCACTCTCCATCCTCAATGTCAACAACCAACAAGTCTCACAGAAAGATCTCAGCCCGGATCTTTCGGCTGTACTCGCCACAGGTACGCCCACAGGGACTTCCCAAAAGTCCCTTAGCTCCTCATACTCCAGCCTGCCCCCGCTAAATAGTTATGTATAGTTATTTGCAAAACTCACACATTTGAAGCACAGTTTAAAATCAGTTAACACAAATTCTATTTTTATAGTGATAGGTGTGACATAAAATAAATGTGACTAAACATGGCTAAGCATAAAGTAAAATAATCATTCTAAAGCAATCTTAGGGCTCACATTTTGTGGAACAATAAATAGGCATGGCTTGAGAATATTTCTAGCATATTTTAAAACAGTTGGCATGCAAATTATGGTTGCAAACAAAACATGCAATTTAAAATACTAGCTACAAGAGTGATAAACAAACGCGGCTTGCCTAGCAGCTCGGAATCGAAGTCCGGATCCGAGTTATCGAACTGAGCAGGCTCACGGTACTCCTCCTCGGGGTCACCAGCTAAACAATAACACGAACACGAGTGAGACACTAGGTACGTGACAATTTAAATTCGAATAATTAAATCCAAATTAAATTGCTAGACTAAACGTGCTCAAAATGTTCTCGAAAAATTCTACACAAAGAAGACGACGAGACGAATTTAACGGAACAAACTAGAGAAACTTTGGAGACCAAACAGAGTTCCCAAAAATCCCGAAGATTAACCATATGAAAACAACCCTATGGAAAACTAATCCTGGAACAATCTCGTGGCCAAGGCACTGGACAAATGAAGGCCGCCACAACAAACTCGATTCTCAGCTCCATCACAAGGATCTACCGCTACTCGCGCCACACAGTCACAGAAGGAACTCCTAGGAACCCACTCGATCTACTAACACGGCTTACAGGTCCTAATCTAGGAAAAACTAGAAAGCTCACCGGGGTTGAACGGAGGTATCGACGAAGAGGCTTGGTGCAGGGCACTCGAACAGAGAAGGATGGCCGTGACTGGAACTCTGCTTGACGTTGATCGGTGACACTAACTATCCCTCCCTCGCACTGGATCAAGCGCCTCTGAGCAGACACAAGCAACCACTGAGATCCATGAACGGCAAGCAGCAAGCTACCGGACACGGGGATGAGAACCTCGAACACTCACCAGAGAAGAGAGGCTCGGGACGAATCGGTCAAGACGCGGTCAATCAAAGCAGAGCGCGCGGATGAGGCGCAGCTCAGGAAAGAGGGTGGCGATGACGCAGATCGGGGCGGACCAGAGCGATGAGGCCGTCGCGGACCAGGGCGAGTTGCGAGGCGGCGCGCTGGACGGGGGACGACTCGGAGACAACAGGCGCGCGGGGACAACGTGGTCGGAGCGGAGCTCTGTGTGCGACGGACGGAGGCGGAAGCGGTCGGTGCACAGGGACACGGCGAAGACGAGCGACGGGCAGGTGGTGCGGCGTCCGCTCACCCAACTGCTCTGCTGAAACTTGGAAAGGAGGAAAGAAATGAGGGGAAGAGAGATGGGTTGGTGGGATGGGATAAGAAGGAGGGAGAATTTATAGGGGAGTTAAATGGAGGGTTTGGAAAATTAATCTCAGCCCAACAAAACCTGGGGACTGAATTTTTTGACACCAGAAAAATTAAAAAGGAGAAATTTCAAATTTGGACGGAACAAAATTTGGAATAAATTGACACTTCGATAGATTCAAAAATTCCGGACTATTACAATTAGCAAGAATAATAATGCAACAAAGCTTATTTGAGAAAAAGCAGTAGATATTAATAAATTATAAGCATAAGAATAAAGTAAAGACTCATGGGCAACTAATTATTAAACCCATCCACTTCTATTCTGTGCAACATAGTAACAAGTGATCTGTCAACAATACATCTCATTCAGTATATCCAAGACCGTAGCGATTCGAATCGATTATACACCCTGCAGGGAAGCCCAACTGTACCCACACGACTTGAGGACCATACAACTTATGTGACTGGCCAAAGTCACACAAAGAGGTACTCATGTCAACCTTTCTCTCATCCATCCCCAAGTGGTTGGACAATCGACATGTCAGAGAGGACCGATCCTGCGTCTCGTGGGAGCCCAGCGGTCACTCGTGCGTGTCATTCAAGACATGCCATCATGGGCCAAACATTGATACTTAAATGAGATATGCGGCTTGTCTTACCATTATATTTGACATGTGGTATGAATGGGAAGTGCTAAGGCCAACATTAACAACGATCGGTCCATTACCGACACAGACAGGGCTATCGCACACAAGACTCATTTCCTGTTGCCAACCTATACTTCCCTATCTGGTCTCAATTTTTATCATCCTCAAGTTTAGACCAACCATACTAGTAACAAAGTAATTAGTAAAGATCCTATACTCACGAAAAGCTGGTGAACTTCCACTTATTCGACTTCTACCGGTCTAAGCATGGCAAAGCAGACACACAATAATTAAAATAACAATGTACCCAATTCTAGGACATGGCAAGGAGGGGGTAACCACCAAAACTACCATAACTTGACTTATCCTATTGCCCGACAAATGCAATAACAATACACTAATTCATTTCATGAATTATATAAAAACAGGGACTAGTATGCATGACGCTTTCCTTGCGTTATTGAAGTTTTCTCAGCAAAATCACCCACATGTGCTTCACCCTATGGAGCACCCACGTCACTCTCGAGTACGTTGCTCACTAAACAAAAACAACACCGATATGAATATGCATGCTAGGCAATGACATGATAATAATGCATTTGGTGAAAATCAATATTTATTTGGTGAGTTAACATATGAAAGACTTAAGTGGGTTGATAATTATTAAGGCTACTTAATTGATTATTGCATTTACAGCACTTTTAATTAGTAGATGGAGTAGATACTTAATTTAAGTAGTTAATCACTCTAAAATAATGAGGTAAATAATTTGACTAAACCTAATATATCAAAATATCAATGGAGCTTAATTAACTACCTCAAGTAAGTTAACCAAATCTAGTATCAATAATTTTGTTAATTAGTAAGGCAATTCACTTAATTTTATTAGATAAACTAATTTAATAATATTCAGTAATGTTGCTGGACTCTAAACAATTTTAATAGGTCAAGATTCAGTAAATATAATTTAGGACAAATTTTCGTCAATTACTAGAAAATAGAGATAAATCAATTATAAAATAATTAACAGAGATATGGCCTAAAAGATTTTATACTGCTCCATAATCAATTATGTCACAGGCATGCAAAAGACCAGCAATTTTAA